>JAOTON010001679.1:600000-961235 GCA_034440635.1 Lepas anatifera | reverse complement strand
ATTCCGCTCAGATTTGTGACTCGTCAACAATTCGGCTGCAATCAAATTCGAAAACTAAACCGAACACGGAATCACTATCCCCCCATCAAACACCCGTTAGGCCCATCTCTTAGCCGTCAATTATAAGCCATCGAAATCCAACCGTTTAAATCGACCTGAACCCCAATCAAGCTGGGTGCAGTATGTCCGTTCGGGAGTGAAGGCACTGCCGAAGCTGGCAAGAATGGCGCGGACAGCACGACATCATCCCAGTGGTGCGGACAGCACGACATCATCCCAGTGGCGCGGACAGCACGACATCATCCCAGTGGCGCGGACAGGACGACATCATCCCAGTGGCGCGGACAGGACGACATCATCCCAGTGGCGCGGACAGGACGACACCATCCCAGTGGCGCGGACAGGACGACACCATCCCAGTGACGCGGACAGGACGACATCATCCCAGTGGCGCGGACAGCACGACATCATCCCAGTGGCGCGGACAGCACAACATCATCCCAGTGGCGCGGACAGGACGACATCATCCCAGTGGCGCGGACAGCACGACATCATCCCAGTGGCGCGGACAGCACAACATCATCCCAGTGGCGCGGACAGGACGACACCATCCCAGTGGCGTGGACAGCACAACATCATCTCAGTGGCGTGGACAGGACGACATCATCCCAGTGGCGCGGACAGGACGACACCATCCCAGTGGCGCGGACAGGACATCATCCCAGTGGCGCGGACAGGACGACACCATCCCAGTGGCGCGGACAGGACGACACCATCCCAGTGGCGAGGACAGGACGACATCATCCCAGTGGCGCGGAACATGACGACACCATCCCAGTAGCGCGGACAGCACAACATCATCCCAGTGGCGCGGACAGGACGACACCATCCCAGTGGCGTGGACAGCACAACATCATCTCAGTGGCGTGGACAGGACGACATCATCCCAGTGGCGCGGACAGGACGACACCATCCCAGTGGCGCGGACAGGACATCATCCCAGTGGCGCGGACAGGACATCGTCCCAGTGGCGCGGGACAGGACGACACCATCCCAGTGGTGCGGACAGGACATCATCCCAGTCGTGCGGACAGGACGACACCATCCCAGTGGCGCGGACAGGACGACACCATCCCAGTGGCGCGGACAGCACGACATCATCCCAGTGGCGCGGACAGGACGACACCATCCCAGTGGCGCGGACAGGACGACATCATCCCAGTGGCGCGGACAGGACGACACCATCCCAGTGGCGCGGACAGGACATCATCCCAGTGGCGCAGACAGCACGACATCATCCCAGTGGCGCGGACAGGACGACACCATCCCAGTGGCGCGGACAGGACGACATCATCCCAGTGGCGCGGACAGGACGACACCATCCCAGTAGCGCGGACAGGACGACACCATCCCAGTGGCGCGGACAGGACATCATCCCAGTGGCGCGGACAGGACGACACCATCCCAGTGGCGCGGACAGGACACCATCCCAGTGGCGCGGACAGGGACATCATCCCAGTGGCGCGGACAGCACGACATCATCCCAGTGGCGCGGACAGGACGACACCATCCCAGTGGCGCGGACAGGACACCATCCCAGTGGCGCGGACAGGACATCATCCCAGTGGCGTGGACAGGACGACACCATCCCAGTGGCGCGGACAGGACGACACCATCTCAGTGGCGCGGACAGCACATCATCCCAGTGGCGCGGACAGGACGACACCATCCCAGTGGCGCGGACAGGACATCATCCCAGTGGCGCGGACAGGACGACACCATCCCAGTGGCGCGGACAGGACACCATCCCAGTGGCGCGGACAGGACATCATCCCAGTGGCGCGGACAGGACGACACCATCCCAGTGGCGCGGACAGGACATCATCCCAGTGGCGCGGACAGCACGACATCATCCCAGTGGCGCGGACAGGACGACACCATCCCAGTGGCGTGGACAGGACGACACCATCCCAGTGGCGTGGACAGGACATCATCCCAGTGGCGCGGACAGCACGACATCATCCCAGTGGCGCGGACAGGACGACACCATCCCAGTGGCGTGGACAGGACGACATCATCCCAGTGGCGCGGACAGGACAACATCATCCCAGTGGCGCGGACAGGACAACATCATCCCAGCCTTTTCCGGAACGGAACAAACCAAATGGGACCGCTTTTCCTGTATGAAGTCAAGGGAAAATTGAATGAAAAAGAAGGAATCATTTATCTAAAGACTTTCCAGGAACGGAATATGAGGGCACGGACTGAAACGGGACATAAGAGGTACGGCTAAAATACCGTGGCACGACATGGAGCTCAAATTTGTGCCGTGGTACACTCTGTGCATGTCCAGTAGGGTGCCCCACTTTGTACCGACTTTTGAAAAATTGTAGGTGGGTATGTCTAATCCCGTGCATTCGGACCTGCTGAGTTTAATGAAACTAAAATTTTTGAAATCCGAAAATTTCTATTGGTCGCGAATTTGATTTGAAAATTGGAGTTTTTCCTAAAATGGCCGATTTTTCAGCTATTCACGCTTCTATCTTTACTCATAATTGATTAAGAGTAACAAAATAAAAACATCGTCTTTGCTGTCACCAGAGCTATCGTTTGATGCCCAATTTAATACCTTTTTAGCACTTGGTCAGGTAAAGGGTCCGGTAATTGTTCCAAATAGGGCAGAAATTGCGATTTCCGGCGAGGATCAATCTCTTGACCGTACTTGACACGAACACATCACAAGAGTGAATGTGGTTTTCTTTTCCATCATCTAGACATCCGGACTAACCGTTATGCTTTTGGTACCATGCACTGTTATTCATTTAATCAAGTTACCACAACATTTCTGACCAAATTGTGGTCTGAGGTACACCACACCGTGCGTCAGAAATCAGGCTCACATACATGTTATGCGGGGTCCGTTTCGATCCTACCGGAGATTGAGTGTGCTCAAGTGAAATCTATCGATGTCAAACGTAACTAAATATGAAAAGACACAAAACTGGTTTAAAGAATAATTATCCAGTTCGAGATCATCTCCCGACCCGCGCACCTAGGCTAGCACTCAAGTAGGCCCTGCAGGGAGCCGAGTGATCTTTGGCAACGAGACTGTATCCGCGGGTGCTACGACGGGACTGTACGCACAGGTTTTACGACCAGACTTACGCACGGGGGCTAAAACAACTTATTCAACTATAATTCTCGGCTAATAAAGTAGACGGGTTTACGTATTCAGAGGTCACCCACATGGAGGGCCAGTGGTCCGATGCCACGAACCGCAGTCTCGGGCCGCCAAACATTGTTGGTGTTCCAGCAGCTAAATGTGTCGAAACTTGAAAGGCTTCAGATTCGCAGGTCCTTCGACGTCTATTCTACATTTTCATGAGGTCAGACTTTCCAAAGCTCTGCATCTTTCTCCTATGTTATTCATGAGCCTGCAGAATACCCTGCCGCAGCTTCTCATCTTTGGCGAACACTGCATAATCCTGCATTAAATTTACCCTTCGTTCTCCAACATAGTTCGCGACCTTAAGTGAAGCGAGGAATACCTGAAACTTTCAAAAATCATCATCGAAACACCACTGTTTTACTGGCCTCTGTCGCCACTCAGTGCCAGATACCTTCAGCTGGTGGAACACGAGCCACAACCGTTCATCGCCAAGATCCACTAGCCACGTGGACTCCATTAGCCACCTATACTAGTCGCACAGTCTGGCTACCATCTCCTTGGTTTCTAGATCAGTCACTTTTCTGCTGCACAGTCTCATAATCGCTGTCTGTGGTTTCACACTACCAAAGGTGCCGTTTTAGGATGTAAAGCGCTGCCTCAGCCACTTTACGATAGTGGATGAGATCCTGCTGAAGCTGGAGGTCGTTCACCTGCGCATCCGCTGCCACAGAGGCCATCAGCCATGCCGTTGTGTACATAAGACGCTTGAACATGGCAGCTTTTCCCAGCTTCCGACACAGATATTCACTCAGTCTGAGTTGTTGGCGGAACATGAAGTGTTCACCAGTGTCCGACGTATAATCATTAGTATGATGGGGATGTGATAGACGAGTTCACTCGGCTAGTGGATCTAGGCAATGAACGGTCGTAGTTCGTGTTCCACCAGCTGAAGGTATCTGGCACTGAGTGGCGACAGAGGCCAGTAAAACAGTGGTGTTTCGATGATGATTTTTGAAAGTTTCAGGTATTCCTCGCTTCACTTAAGGTCGCGAACTATGTTGGAGAACGAAGGGTAAATTTAATGCAGGATTATGCAGTGTTCGCCAAAGATGAGAAGCTGCGGCAGGGTATTCTGCAGGCTCATGAATAACATAGGAGAAAGAAGCAGAGCTTTCGAAAGTCTGACCTCATGGAAATGTAGAATAGACGTAGAAAGGACCTGTGAATCTGAAGCCTTCCAAAATTTCGACACATTTAGCAGCTGGAACACCAACCATGATTGGCGGCCCGAGACTGTGGTTCGTGGCATCGGACCACTGGCCCTCCATGTGGGTGACCTCTGAACACGTAAACCCGTCTACTTGATTAGCTGAGAATAATAGTTGAATAGCTCATCTGTGCGTACAGTCCCGTCGTAGCACCCGCGCATATAGCCTCGTTGCCAAGATCACTCGGCTCCCTGCGGGGCCTGTTTAGGCGCTAGCCTAGGGGCGCGGGTCGGGAGATGATCTCGCACTGGATGTTTAGTATTTAAACAGTTTTATGTCTTTTCATATTTAATCATGCTTGACATCGACCGATTTCGCTCGAGCACACTCAATCTCCCGTAGGATCGGAACGGACCCGGCATGACATGTCTGTAAGCCTGATTTCTTACGAACGGTGAGGTGTACCTCAGACCGTAATTTGGTCAAAAATGTTGTGGTAACTTGATTAAATGAACAACCATGTATGGCACGTAAATGATAACGGTTAGTCCGGCTGTCGAGATGATGGAAAAGAAAACCACATTCACTCTTATGATGCGTTTGTGTCAAGTACGGTGAAGAGACAGGTCCTCGCCGGAAATCGAAATTTCTGGATCTATTTGGAACAATTACCTGACTCCTAACCTGACCAAGTGCCAAAAAGGTATCAAACTGGGTATCAAATGATAGCTCTGGTGACAGCAAAGACAATGCTCCTTGTTTTGCTGCTCTAAATCAATTATGAACAAAGATAGAAGCGTAAATAGCTGAAAAATCGGCCATTTTAAGAAAAAGTCAAATTTTCAAATCAAATTCACGACCCCTAGAAATTTTCGGATTTCAAAAATTTTGACTCACCACGGGTGCGATAGACTCACCTCTTTCTTACTTATCCCACCTTAAACATTTTGGAGATGAGGTCACTTGACCTGCACTGGCGACCTGACATGAGATGACCCAGCCTTAAAACTTTGAGGAAAGTTACAGAATTGATCAAGGTTAACCCTCGCCCCACCGGGGGGCCATCGATGGCCCCCTAAGGTTTTTCCGGGATAGCAGAAAAACGACGAGCCGCAGCACCGCAGTTGAGGGCTCTACCTCTCACTGCATCATTTCCCATCATCCCTGAAATTTTTTACCCCGGGTCACCCAAGGTCAGGTCACCAGACGAGGTCAACCAAGGTCACCTCACTTCAATTTAGAGCTCTGTAAGAGCTACATTTCAAAGTCGATCGATTTGAAACTTCCTACACTTCATAACCCCTCCAGGGTCTACAAGGTGTATATTCGGGATTTTTCGATTTCGTGCCCTGAGGTCAGGTCACGAGGCGACCTCTCCCATTGGAAAAGCAAAGGGAAAAGTTGTTTCATGATATAAAAGCCACAAAAATGATTGCAAATACTCAGACTGCTCAGAACAACGTTTTTGGACACCCTTTCACGGATCCTAGGGGTCATATTTTCCCTTTGACTTTTCCAAGGTCATCCAAGGTCACCAGAGGTCAAAAACAGTATTTTAGCAATAACTTTTGACCTAATTAAGCTAGAGCGGTGAAACAAACACCATCGTGTTTGTCTTGTCACTGGCTTTCATTTGATATACGGCAAGGTCACTTTCTGACCTTTCGTGACCTCAGGTCATATTAGGTCACGAGGTGACCTCTGAAGGTCAAACCACTGGCGGGAGGTCTTTACGTTCCACATAGCGGAAAAAGTACTGGCAATTTGCTATCAAATGTACTTTACCAGGTCTCAATAGCTCTAATGACATAAGAGTTATGCCCAGTTTGCTCAATCATTGCATATTTGAGTGAAAATAGCCGATCTTGACCTAATTTGACCTCTGGAGGTCAAACCATTGACCTGAGCACTAGAACATGCGAAGTAATTTCTTACTGAATTCACGCGAGCTTTCTATTACACTTTGCAGATTTGCGCTAACGCCCATATTTTCGGAGTTAGAGGGGGGGCCATCGATGGCCCCCGGTGGGGCGAAGGCGGCGCCGGACCCCCGGTGGGGCGCGCGGGTTAAGGTGTGCCAAGTAAGGCAACACTTCGCGCCACCGTTTTTTCGTGCCGCCGGAAAAATCGAGGGTTCTTCAAACACCTCCAGCGCGACGAGGGTTAAAGGTGTTGCTGAGCTCTTTCCTAGTGATATTTTCGCCAAACTGGAATAGGTATGGTGGTATTTTTAAGTTACATTAGTTGCAGGAGATGAATAAACGGCAAAAAAATTGCAACAAGATCCAGTTTTCGTTGATTATAGGCAGTAGAGTCAGATGTGTGGCGAAATGGCACATATATATCTCTTGGTTGAGGTATATCTTGGTACATCTTGATCTTGGCTTGGTATATCTCTTGATTCGATCCAATCGTTCTTGTCTTAAATGTGAATGTTTCTTATCTTGATTTTTCGGGGTTTGACGATGCACCAACTGCAAAGATCATTCGGCATTATACGTGGGGTAACGCAGGCGAGGGGAATGGGCCATGCCCCCAATATTCTACCTTGAGGGGCAGCCCAACGAGCTTCACACCCGCCCCCCCCCGTATCTCCGTATCCGCATCCCGTATCGAGGCATGAGTAGATAAGTAAACTATGCCGAAGTGATCAAGTTTTGATAGTACCATCTTCTCTCAGAAAGGCACTGCCTTTATTCACAGTATCAGCTTTAGATATCTGAAGTAATGTCCTGTCCTCCCATGTGACCACAGTAAGCTTCCGACACATGCTGAGCTCGTAGACTGTGCCAGGCTGGAGGGAAATATTTAACTTCGTAGTTGCCACGTACCCTGATGGTCCTCTGGTGTGAGATGCGCATACATGCTGGACTTCAGTCTATTATTTATACCTTTTATATGCTGTGATAGGATCTATGGTTGCTTTGACATGCGCAGTGGAGAGGGGTCTGACGTCAGCGCATACTTAGGGAAAGGCCTAAAGTGCCGCCCTGAAATCTAAAAATCAAAGAGGGTTACATAGATGACCATGTGTGTGTGTGTGTGTGTGTGTGTGTGTGTGTGTGTGTGTGTGTGTGTGTGTGTGTGTGTGTGTGTGTGTGTGTGTGTGTGTGTGTGTGTGTGTGTGTGCGTGTGTGCGTGTGTGCGTGTGTGTGGAAGAGGTGCTGGCGTCCCAACGATAGCCGATTGTCACTTCGGCCAACCGACGACACGCACGCGTGTGGTGCTCAGTGGAGACTATGGGTTAAAAGTTTGTTGCTAGGGAACCATGCATCTACATAAGCACTTGGTATTGTGGAAATTTTCATAAAGTACGGGTGTGCCGTTGACAAAAAATATTTTCCAGACTTTCTTTTCTTTCATTCTTTGTTTTTGGCTTCAGTAAAGCTTAATTAAGAATAAAGAACGTAAAAAACGTACGTTATAAAGCATGTGTTTTGAAGCAAGGTGGAATAAATATTATTGAGGTCTTGGGTGAAAGCAAATTAATAGTTAAAGGGCTGTGTTATTACAGTAGTGTATTAGATTTAGTGGCATTTGGGTCGGCTAACCAGCAGAGGGGGCAGAGAAGGCTGAATCAAGGTACTAAAAAACAGTTTTCATTTCTATTGAGGCATGAAAGTGACCTACTTTGGTCCACGACGGTAATAAGAAATTAAAAGCACACAGCGAAGAATAAACCAACTTCCAAGGACCAGTTCAGCCGAATTCCTTTCTGTTATGACGGTAGTCCCGTCCAACAGCGGCAACACAGGGGAAACATCGACTTCGGCTGGAACTGTTGGAGCGCCCAGTGAGTCAGTCGATGATGATTGTCTCTGCAGCGGGCAGCTCTTCAATAACTGCCTCCGGCTGCTGTCTGGTTCTTCTGGAGCAATTGAGACATTTTTCGAATTTATATTTACTCTGTATTGTAAGCAGGCGTCTTTTGCGGAGAACACTCGACGGGGTCAGCACCAGAGGTTCTATTTTTGGTCCCGGAGCCGGGACCGGATGCTGGGCTCAGCTGGGACTTTGCCTGTATCAGCTGGGTCTGTACCGGGACCGTGCCGGGACCTCTGAGGATTGGAGAGCGTAATAATCTTAACTAGGACCTGTGTTCCGTGGGGCCCATATCATATTGATATTAGTTAATTTTTAACCAATTAAGTTAGTTTTCCCTTAGCATTTGATGAATAAATAACCTAATGTGACTAATTACGCACACACAAATTGTCTTACTTAAGCCTATATGGGGCTGTTCATAAATGACGTCACGGGGGAGGCGGAAAGTGATATACATTGGCCAGAGCTAGAGATCTCCTCTCGATCCAGGGGTTTTTGGGTGGGCTAACTGCACGGGCATACAAGCCCTAATTTAGTTGTAATAAGCTCCATTCGAAAATGAAATGAAACAACGCAATTACACATAATTCATGGCTGAAATAGAAAGTCAAAGTCACTGGTTGAAACGTATAAGACAAGGCTGCAAATTTGTTCCTATTAACCCTCTTATCTCGTGGCATTTTACCACTCCTACGTCGCACCAAAGCTTAAACACCAACACCAACACCAGAAAACTGGCGTCCGAAACGAAGAAGCCACCTTGAAGCCATGCCTTATTTCCATTTGACACCCAACTGCCCCAGTAATAATGTCATACCTACTACTGTGGAGGATGTGCTCCCAGCTTCATGAGCTGCGCACTGGATATCTGACATCTGACATCTTGCGCGTGTCAAAGGCTCTGACGCACGAACCGGGGCCGGGTGGAAACTGCACCACTACGGTTAGGGTTCACCGTGTTGGATACCATGTCGGTTCAAGACGCAAAACAGACCAAGCCTGGTAAAACAGATGCTTACAGTGGGATTATTTTATTACGTTTTAGTTTTAACAAAAGTTACAATTTACATGCCTACGTTTCGGCTTTTCCGCCTTGATCACGGCATTGAAATGAATTAAAATACAAATTAAGTATATGGAAGAAACAAGCTCATACAATTAGGGGAAAGTGGGGGATCACGGACACCGTAACGATGGTGTGAGTTTTCGATGACTTAATGAGCTTTTTTCGTTCCCATTTTGGCTGTAGAGATACTTCAGACGTTTATCTACCACTGTGCAAGCAGCTATGTGTCTGTTACTATCATATCAAAATTTGCGTAAGGTTTAGAAAAAAGTAGCAAAAGTCCATTTCGCCCCACCTAATGGGGTAACATGGTCAACCCATGGGGAAAGATGGACAAGATGAACAAAGTGAATGAACCAGGCATTGAAGCTTTCCATCTGCATCCACCCACTAGGCGACTGTCGTCCGCCGCGGGAAGGGGGCATTTTCTTACTTTTTCCGTCAAAGGGTCAAAGGGGGTCATGTCTTTTTGCATTTTTTATGGCGGAAGATTAAATTATCAAGGGCTGTCGTAACACTGTGCATAGGTTGATCTAGGACCCCCAATCAGGAGGGCACCTTGCCGGGGGCGCCATCCGAGCCAGGGGTAGGCGCGCACCCAGGAGGGGGACAGCGGGCCCGGGCCCCTAAACGCTTTGGCTCCAAAGTGCCGCCCCCATCCATGTGGGGCGCCGAAGGCGCTCATGGAGGAGAACGATGAGCCTTTACCTGACTTTTAGAGGCAGTGCTACGCTGACTGCCGCCCCTGCACCCAACACACCGCCCCTAAAAAATTACACTAGGCCTGTGGAGCAAACAATTCACCGCTCTCACCCCTCTCTCCCAGGATGCGAAAATTGGTCACCCTTTGGGGGAACAATTGCGCCCCCTGAGAAAAAATGCCGCCCCTGCCCCGGCCTGCTGCCCCCTCTCGTCAGCCGCCTCCACCCCTCCCGAAATAAAAATCCTGGGTGCGCGCCTACCAGAGGGTGCCACTTTTGGAACGTAAAACTTATCAGGTGGGCGCCAAATCCTTTACTTAGGCCTAAGAGCACCCCTCCCCGCTCCTGAGGGGAGGGGTTGGAAGCGACACTTAAGGGGGCCCATCAATCTCTCAGGAGGGCACGGTGGCCATTTCAGGGGGTGCTGAGGGTTGAGGGGCACACTTGCACCTGGATTACCCCAAATATAGGGTAGAGTGGGGTAACGCGCCCACCTGGGTAAGACGCCTACTACCATCTATTTATTTATTTATTTATTTATTTATTTATTTTGCTTCATCAGACCGCTCCACAAAATACATGTGGCTATTCTTAGCCTGGAACTCACTTGTACATAAGATTATTCTGCTAGATTGACCGATTACCTATTAATTTTAGGTGCACAGAATCGTTTTATATCGTAATTCTTAAGTTTACCGTAACCACCCTTGCGCTGGGGGCTGTTCCTCCTTGCTTTTCAGTTCGCTTGGATAGCTGTTTTCGGATCAGGGTCAGCAACCATTTTGAATTTAAATCCTTGATGATAGACTAAAATCACTAAACAGGTGAGTGCATAAGTGGACGGCCCGCAGGATGTGAAACCAGGTAGAATGCAGCAGACGTGGGTAGTACACTGTCCGGAAGTAGCACGGTGCACTGTTCGGAAGTAGCAGTCTTGTAAAATGTTCTGAGTATCACAGGAAGACTTAAAATGCGTATCAGAAGCCATATGATGGTTATTGAGGCAAATGCCATCGAACTAAGCGTTATCAAGGACGGAAATTAAAACTCCAGCTTTAACAAAAGACCAGAAACAAACAGAGCCAATGCGAGCAAGTCACACATACGGGACCGCTCAGCGAAAGCTCTGTTATATATCCTAATCCTTCATTACATTCACGATAGTTGTAGTGTCCACGTAGAAGACATATCATCGAGTTTCCAGGCAAACATGATTATTCGAACAACCATTTTTCAGCCTGAGATCAATTTGCCGTCTCTAGAAAATAAGTGCCCAACCGAGAAAGTCACGAGATTTAAGAGTCTGAAAACGCAGGGTCTTTTGGGCAGTCTATGCTGAGGCGTCGAGATCGTCGCAAGGATTTTTACAGTGATCGCAAAAGTCTTCAGCAATTCTGCAAACTTTAATGATCTTCATGTTGGTCGCAGAGCCATTATAACATCAAGAAATTCGATGCACAAGTAGAAAATATTATCAGCTACATCTTGGATATACGTTCTAAGAAGAAAAACACTTAATTCACAACTTTTGGAGCACGAATCGCGGAGCACTCGCAGGAGCAGCCGATCAGCCGATCGTCAGCTCATCGACTGATCTACAGGCTGATGCAGGGACTGGACCCTCCATCTAATATTTTTTCTGATAGCGGTCTTTCTGATCGGGTCCTGAGCGTGTTTGGACGCGCCTAGTCTGCTCCGGTAATTTTCAGCAAGAATTTGTTGTTTTTTGCTCTTCCGGATATAAAAACAAGCTATCTTAAAGTTGCAATTGTACTCTATGCAATTTAGATGTACTCACGGCAATTTGGTTGAAACAGCGAGTTGGTGCGACATTTTAACAGCCAATATGTGGCATGGAAACGCCGCAGAATTTAGAAATCTTTGTTGCGACGCTACCGCTGCTACGTGGGTAAGACGCCCATGTGTAGTGCGGGATAAGACGCCTTACCCAAATATTTGGTAGGTGTTTTACCCCAATGTATAAGTGTATCTTTAAGATAGGTTGGACATGGAGGTAGGGCTGCTATCGCTACTACCACCATCACGCCCACCACTGGTCGTGATGGCGAAGTACGTTGGGTTAGAAAAAATCACAGTAACAGAATACGTTGAGTTGCAAATATTACCTCCTATAGCATACAGGAAATTTTTTCGAGCTCTCATTTGGTTATATTGAGGGGTGGTCTTAAATCACTGGCGGAACCAAAGGGGGGCTAAAGGGGCCATGGCCCCCACCAAAAGCCTAAACAGGTATATTTCGCCCTCTCAAAGACCAAATTTTGACCCTTTTTTTAATACTTGGTTTTCGCGACTTCTTCTTGATTTACCCTCCCCCAAACGTTGGTTTGGCCCCTCCAAAAGGTTGCTCCTGGACCCGCCGATCTCTTAAATACCTACCTTTGTCATGGATCTGCTCGAAGCACTCTTTGCATATAGCGATCCCGAACCAAAGTCGTCCTTAACTAAATTTTCCATATTATGTATACCCATCCTCATCCACCTTGACATCCTGTTCCAGAATATGGGAAGACATACTGAAGAAAAACCACTTGCGAACAGAATGAACCGGAGGCGCTTTAAGGTGCTTTGCGCGCCCTAAAAGATGTTGGAACAAAGTTACCTTAAATTGCTTTTGTGTTTTGTATTAGTAGGTAAAGAAACTACCCTTCTTGTTTTTGCTGTGTCGGGCTTTAATGCCTCGAATAACTTGTCCACTTTGTCACAAGACTATCGTAAAGCGTAATTACAACAATGTTCCTACTTGTTCATGTGACGAGGCACAATATGCGCTGAGCGTTTTATGACGGCGTTTTACCCCGGGGCTAGGGCATTTTACCCCGCTATCGGGGTAAAACGCCCTTTACATGGTCTCAAGAAAAAGCAAATTGCACACACTTCCCATAGTGTCAGAGTCCCAAACTTCTGTCTGAGCGTGGACAGACGATGACAGAACTTAACGAAGAAAAAATAAGGCAATTCCATCCACGCATGATTGGTTCAGACACATTCTCCCTTGACGTATGCATCTTACCCCACTCTAACCTGATTATATGTTCTCCAGCATTTCGGGCCTTGTGTCCCTACCCCCAAACCATCAGCCAAATCTGCCTCCGCTCAGGTGTATCGCTGGACCCCAAAACCCTTCATAATTGTATTTATTTAAGCTTATATTATATAAAATTAAATATACTCTTGTGCGGGGTAACATGGACACCATGTCCATCTTGCCCCACGCGAGGTGTCCGTCTTACCCCACTTCGCTCTTCCTAAACAAACTTGGACACGAATCAGACGCCATTGCGATTACGCAATCAGCGACTGCGTTGAACAAAATGTAACATCTTGAAGAACCATATTACGTAATATTAATAAAGTATCTATGGAAACATCCATGGAATGACCTTACGAATTCGATTGTGAAAAAAGCACATGAGTTGCAATTTTTACTTTTATTAACGTTGTATAAAACCTAGAGAGCTTACCGGACCCAACGTTGCTCTGCGACCGACGCGCGCTAAAAGGAAGCGTATTACACGTTTTTCCCCGTCGTGACACTGTCAGTTCGTCCCAAACAGAACGTGTCCGTCTTACCCACGGTGTCCGTGACCCCCCACTTTCCTCTAATTGCAAATATTGTGTCTACCGTTTGAATACTTTTTTGAATTTTCAAAACTAGGTACAGATCGAGCATGCAAACACTTCATGAAAACCTCCCGTCGGAAAACAATTTACAAAACAATCAGAAACAGTTCACAATACACCGTGATTATCTAACACACTGTTCAATTATTATTTTCGCTACAGAACCACATAGTTTAATTTTTCCCATATTCCCGTTGATCGTTGATATGTGTTTATAAAAGCCACTTCTATTGTTAACCTTCGCCCGGGTGGGGGTCTTTTAAGACCCCCCTCGGGTTTTTCCGAAGTGACCAATAAAACGGCGGCGCGCAGCGCCGCCAAACTTGGTCTAGCTGTTCCTTCATCATTTTTACATCTTTCCTGAAAATTTTGGCTCAAGGTCATATCAGGTCAGGCCACCAGACAAGGTAAAGTGACCTCACCTCAAAAAATACTTAGGACCGCATAACTAAAAGAAGGGTTAATCGATCAAGTTGAAACTCATACCACATATTGGGCCCACCAGGAGCTACAACATTTGTTCCGGGATTTTTGATATTGGTGACCTAAGGTCATGTGCAGAGCATGACCTCCCCACTGTCAATACATGGGGAAAATCACGAAATGAGCTTTTCTCAGTAAGTATGGATGGAATCAACTTCAAACATCGGTTGCGACTTGCTCTTAGCCCATTTCTGGAGCTGATGCCAAAATTTTTGACTTGTGACCTTTAAAAGGTCACCTTAGGTCAAATAAGCATTTTTTGGTGTTTTTCTCTATAAATTTTGAATAAACTAAGATAGAGCTTTTATTTTGTCACCAAAGTGTTTGTATAGTCACTGGAAGTCAAATGATATACATCATGACTATACCAGGTCAAGTTGGATCAGACCGTTGACCTGGGTCATGTCAAATTCTTAAATTTGACCTGGCATAGCAATATCATATATCATTCGATTCGTATTGACGAGAGGATTGCAATGGTGCATAAACTATGGCTGTATCTTGTTTGGTTTGGAAGCTATTAGCGAAAAAATAAACGCCCTTATGCATGGGTGGCTATGGACATTCCCAAGAATATGCTCAATATTTAGTGACCTGTAGCTCCCTAGGCTTTGACCTGACACAAAAATGAATGCCACTGTAATGAAAGCGCATCTCAAGAGCTTTCGAATGGTGTTACAAAAATGGTGCTAACTATCATAGTTGCTGAGATATATGGGGTTTTCTTAGTACACCTCATATTAGCAATTTTGACCTATTTTGACCTCTGGTGACCTTGATATTGACCTGTCAAGAAAAATGACTGAAGTATTTTCGATATCATTTTCGAAGAGCTTTCGATTGCCGTTTTGCGCTTTTTTCTAGCTCTCTTAGTTTTTGAGATCGTGGGGGTCTTTTTAGCCCCTCACCAGGGCGAAGGTGGCTCGTACCCACCACCGGGGCAAGGGTTAATCTTTCTTGTTCTCGTTCTTGTACTTGGCCATTCACGTTCACCGCATCGGTCGATAAACAACCGTGACGATAAAAAGAAAAACAAATCTCCCTCTTGTTCTCTTGTTCACAAACTTAGCACAAAACATTTAGAGAGAACGATTTTCAAGGCATGTGCCTACCAGATGTTGCATTTGGGGATGGTAACCAGAGATGACCTATGCTACATTACGTTACCGAACTACGCTACGTTACGGTTCGATTTTGGCCAAAACTACGCTACGGAATTACGCTACGTTATATTTCATCGACTATGGTATTACGGTACTTCAGCTACGGCTAGGGTAAAAATATATCGTACTGAGACATCAAAAACTTGTTCTCACATTCATTCTTTAGCCCTCGTCCCGTTGGAGGGGTGTTCGAACACCCCCTCTGGTTTTACCGGCGGCGGTACGAAAAACGGCGGCGCGAAGCGCCGCCATACTTGGCGAACCTTGTCTATTTTACATACTTACCTAACCTTAACCTTATTTATCGATTCAGCAGCTCCCCCAACATTTCAAGGTTGGGTCATCTCAGGTCAGGTCACCAGTGCAGGTTAAGTGACTTCACCTCCAAAAATGTTTAAGGTGTCATAAGTAAGAAAGGGTTGAATCTATTGGATTGAAACTGATACCACATAATGGGCCTACCGAGTGTTACAACGTATATTCCGGGATTTTTTTTCATATCAATGATTTAAAGTCAGGTACGAAGGATGACCTCTCCGTTGAAAATGCATGGGGAGAGCAGAAATTGGGCTGTATATGTGTAGCTAAAGCTGAAAATACCTTCATATTCCCCAATTGTAGTATTCTGGGCTCCTGTTTAGGTTCCTGTTGCAATGTTTTACCTGTGACCTCTGAGAGGTCATCTGGGCTACTTCAGCAGATTTTCAGACTTGGGTCAATAACTGCAAGAAATGACGACAAAACTTTTATTTTGATACCATTACGTTGAGATCGCTATTACGAGTCGATTGATGTGCGTATTGACTATGTGAGATTAGATTGTGACCTTGACCTGACCTGAGGTGTGACCTGATGACGTGAGGTGTGTGATCAATGGTCGGAAATTTTTGTCATCAGTTGAAAAAAATATAAATCGATATCAACCAAATTCTAATTCTTACAGGCCCAAAAATGTGTTCATGGTTTACCCTATCCACCAAAAGGTCCCGATCTTAATTGACAGCGATTTGATGCATTTCTCGTGAAATTGTTTTAAGTTTGTAATTTTCAAGTCATAGTTTGTCGTTACTTTTTCAAATATTATCACTTCTATTTCAAATTCCGAATTAAAGCAAATCGTTACCAAGAATCCTCAGTGCCGCGATCGAGATCACGAAAAGTTATAAAGGCATGTGACGTATTTTTTTGTAGTACGCTACGATTCGTTAAATTTTGGCGTAGTACGCTACAGAATTCGCCCAGCTACGCTACGTTTCATTTCCAGACCTACGGCTATGGAAAAATGATTTCGTAACGTAGCGTAGGCCATCTCTGATGGTAACTACTCCATGAACGCGCAAATTTCATGCAGATTGGAGGGCCCACGCCACTGACTTTAAATTGCTTGCTTTATCCTAAGCGTCATAATAGTTCAATTTGGCGTTGGCTAATGACAAAGTGAGCAGAGCCATTTGTGGACCACCTTGAGTCTTGGCATAATTATGCGAGCGGGGAAACAACAACAACAATCACACCGAGAGTTCACGGCTGGTCTCTGCGTACTGCTGAAGTAGCACTGGAGGCTGCTGCAGGGTAGCAGCACTTATGCCACCGATGGACAAGATATTCGAAGGCCGTGAAACGCCACTATTAGGGTAACCCGATTGTAACTGAAGTGAATCGGGCTCACTGCAGCAAATTTCGCTCTTGTTTCTTGGTGCAAGAAAATCAGGGAGATAAGTGGTTTGCCTCCCATCTCATAGTATTTTACTGGTCACACTTTGCTAGTTTTCTTCGTAGTGTACAGGGTGAGGTTGTAAAGGTCAGATTCGATTTGTGTTAGACATTTATTTCTATATGTTATCTTTATATTCTTTATCCTTGGTCGTATTCTCTTACTCTAGTTAGGACTACTGGTTACTGAACAAATCTCATAAGCTGCAGGAGATGGTTTGAAACTGCTACAGAAAAACAGCACGAGATCATATTGTTCTACAGACATCAAGCAACAGCATATTGTTTCAGTGTCATTCGATCTCAGACGACCTTCGTTACGATAGCGAAAACGGCTTACACAAGGTTATCACGTCACTTGTAAAGGTACTCGATGCTAAGCTTAAGGCCATAGGTCGAAATGAGAAGTCATAGGTTAAGGTCAAACTCGAATTTCCTGCTCAACGGTTACTGTAGTGCGTGCGTGTGTTCGTGCGTGCGTGTGTTCGTGCGTGCGTGTGTGTCCTGGCGTGCGTGCGTGTGTGTCCTTGCGTGCGTGCGTGGGTGCCTACGTGCGTGCTTGTGTGGGTGTAGCGTAGGAAACGTATCACAGTGCACCTCCATAGGTAGGAGAATTCCATGATGTATCAGGAAAGATGGCTTGCTTTAATTGAATGCCGAACTTGTTTCCGCATAAATCCGGCATTCCCCAGTAGTTTCCCAGCACAGTCAATATTGCATCTGATGACCTCGTTTGGCCTTAAAGATAATGACCTAAGTCGATAAAATTTGGCTGTTATGTAGGTTACCATAGCACCTACAAACCCCCCAACGGGCGTACTTTTACTTCGCTGGGATTTATTTATAGTGCACGTTAGCGTCAGCCCCCCTCCAGTGGGCGTCAGTGTCACTTCCCCCTCCAGTGTGAGTCAGTGGCAGACCCCTCTCCAATACGCGTCAGTGTCACTCCCCTCCAGTGTGCGTCAGTGTCACTCCCCCCTCCAGTGTGCGTCAGTGTCACTCCCCTCCAGTGTACGTCAGTGTCACTCCCCATCCAGTGTGCGTCAGTGTCAGCCTCCCTCCAGTGTGCGTTAGTGTCACTCCCCTCCAGTGTGCGTCAGTGTCACTCCCCCTCCAGTGTGCGTCAGTGTCACTCCCCTCCAGTGTGCGTCAGTGTCACTCCCCCTCCAGTGTGCGTCAGTGTCAGCCTCCCTCCAGTGTGCGTCAGTGTCACTCCCCCTCCAGTGTGCGTCAGTGTCAGCCTCCCTCCAGTGTGCGTCAGTGTCACTCCCCCTCCAGTGTGCGTCAGTGTCAGCCTCCCTCCAGTGTGGGTCAGTATCACTCCCCCTCCAGTGTGCGTTAGTGTCACTCCCCTCCAGTGTGCGTCAGTGTCACTCCCCTCCAGTGTGCGTCAGTGTCACTCCCCTCCAGTGTACGTCAGTGTCACTCCCCATCCAGTGTGCGTCAGTGTCAGCCTCCCTCCAGTGTGCGTTAGTGTCACTCCCCTCCAGTGTGCGTCAGTGTCACTCCCCCTCCAGTGTGCGTTAGTGTCACTCCCCTCCAGTGTGCGTCAGTGTCACTCCCCCTCCAGTGTGCGTCAGTGTCACTCCCCTCCAGTGTACGTCAGTGTCACTCCCCATCCAGTGTGCGTCAGTGTCAGCCTCCCTCCAGTGTGCGTTAGTGTCACTCCCCTCCAGTGTGCGTCAGTGTCACTCCCCCTCCAGTGTGCGTCAGTGTCACTCCCCCTCCAGTGTGCGTCAGTGTCACTCCCCCTCCAGTGTGCGTCAGTGTCACTCCCCCTCCAGTGTGCGTCAGTGTCACTCCCCCTCCAGTTTGCGTCAGTGGCAGACCACTCTCCAATACGCGTCAGTGTCACTCCCCTCCAGTGTGCGTCAGTGTCACTCCCCCTCCAGTGTGCGTCAGTGTCACTCCCCTTCCAGTGTGCGTCAGTGTCACTCCCCTTCCAGTGTGCGTCAGTGTCACTCCCCCTCCAGTGTGCGTCAGTGTCACTCCCCCTCCAGTTTGCGTCAGTGGCAGACCCCTCTCCAATACGCGTCAGTGTCACCCCCCACTCCAGTGTGCGTCAGTGTCACTCCCCCTCCAATTTGCGTCAGGGTCACTCCCCCTCCAGTGTGCGTCAGTGTCACTCCCCCTCCAGTGTGCGTCAGTTTCAGCCTCCCTCCAGTGTGCGTCAGTATCAATCCCCCTCCAGTGTGCGTCAGTGTCACTCCCCCTCCAGTGTGCGTCAGTGTCAGCCTCCCTCCAGTGCGCGTCAGTGTCACTCCCCTCCAGTGTGCGTCAGTGTCACTCCCCCTCCAGTGTGCGTCAGTGTCAGACCCCTCTCCAATGTAGTCACGTTAGCGTCACTCCCCCTCCCATGCGCGTCAGTGTCACTCCCCCTCCAGTGTGCGTCAGTGTCACTCCCCCTCCAGTGTGCGTCAGTGTCAGACCCCTCTCCAATGCACGTTAGCGTCACTCCCCCCTCCCATGCGCGTCAGTGTCACTCCCCCTCCAGTGCGCGTCAATGTCACTCCCCCTCCAGTGTGCGTCAGTGTCACACTGGAGTGTCACTCCCCCTCCAGAGTGCGTCAGTTTCACTCCCCCTCCAGTGTGCGTCTGTCAGGCCCCTCTCCAGTGCAGGTGTTAAACCTAAATTGGAGCATGCAATTTCCGCACGCGTAGGGCAACGCATCTATAGTAATTCATCCCCAAGGAACGATCCAATTCTTTCCACTGAGAAATAAAGCTACCAAAGGGTGGTCGTTCCGTGGTAAAAATAAACTTGGCAAGGTAACGGGTGAGCACTTAGTTTTGGGACGAAAATTAAACAGCAATAACTTCTGTGCGTTTGTTACTAGGACGATGCAATTTCACACCTGGCTGGTGCACAGTCTGGAGTATCTCTCATAACTAGTGAAACAGTTTATTGATGCCCTGTCGGTCTGCGGCTCGCACGCGCTCGCCCACCCTTCTCATCATCATTCGAGGGACCTCCGGGTCGATCTCGGCGACTACCTTGCGGATACGAGCCTTCAATGACTGATCAGATTTTGCCTCCCATCTACCTTTGTGAATCTATTGCTTAAATATGCCCCAAAAATCCTCGATCGGCCTCAGCTGGGGTACATTTGTTGGGTTTTCCTCACGTGTTACCACGGGCACGCGCGCCTCCTTCAGAAGCTTCAGTTCTCTTGGCGTAGTGAGCTGCTGCGAGATCCTACCAAAATATGTAACTACCATCTGGATATTGTGGGCCATATAGGGCAGAATAAACTTCTTTAGGCACTCATTCCTGTAGGTTTCCCTATCGAATTTTTGCTCGACTGGGGCAAATCGCAGGCCTGGAGATCGCCTTCGGTGATATGGCTACCCACACAAGTAGTTTCCGTGGGAACTTGCTGGTCGGACGCCATCTGACTTGTGGAAGCACATCTCCATCTGGCCCACCATAGAAGCCCCGGCTGCACGAAGTTTCATTTCCCGCGTATGTGAAGTAACTTTCGTCGTCCATTATGACAACATTCTTCACGCTCGCTTTGAGCACCCCTCGGGACAAGCTACGCAGACGTAACTTTTGGGCACGTCGCTGTCTTTCTGTTGTGTCTGGTGCCCACCCTTTCTTCCCGTACTTAAGGTCAGCTTTATCCAGCATTTTCCTGACGTAAGTATGTGAAACGGCGAATTTTCGGGCAAGAGCACGAGTGGAAATCCCGACCTTGTTTCTCGCTGCGTGATCAGTGCATAATGTTTCTGGGGTGTCATTTTTGTGACTGGTCGGCATTTTTTCTACAATATTGCCATGTGCAACGTTTCTTCCTGCCTTGGCGATAATATTCACACGGTAAATGGTTGCCTTCGCCATATCAAATTTCTGGTAATGGCGAACAACATTTGACTTTGGTTCATTTGGCCTATTTTTCAGAAATTCCGCGACAGAGCCGCGAGCAGCCGATTTGATTAAAGTCTCCATGTTCACTAAGAAATAAACATGATGAGCTAATTTTTTGTCTGCACGTAGTCAATCTATTGGTCCTGCATTATGCAAATCATCAATTACATATATTAATTATATTTGAAGATATTGATCACAAACTATTTGTCCCAAAACTAAGTGCTCACCCGTTATTACTCGCCTGCCTCCTCGCATCCGGGATGCGAATTACACCTGCATTATATGTTCAGGCACAGCCCTTCATCAGAATCAGGAAGGTGATCGTACGAGTAGTCATATCAAGTTGGATATTAATCATAAGTCATAGTATGCCTTTAGATACCTCGAATTCGAGGTTTTGCTGCACTATGACTATGAATTTATGATTTTATCTATCGTTTACCTTCCTCATTCTGATGAAGGGCTGTGCCCGATTATATAATCCCAGTGTATTAGATCCATTTTGCGTCCAAGATTCGAGGAGGCAGGTCAGTAAACACCTTGTCAACTCATATTTATTTTCAGTTTGCCGTGCGAGGTGCCAATTTGAAAGTATGTACGGGAGATGCACTGGGAGATATACGCCACATAATTAGAGAAGAGAGAATAGCTAACATTGTTAAAATAACTTGCGCCCCGAAATGTAAATGGAGCGGCGTGATCGATTTCTGTTTATTTTAGTTTCTAGGTTCTAATTATTCTAGTGCTGGTTAATACAGTAATTAGCCGGTAAAAGCCCGGCTGTCCTGGCGTACTTTATTGTATTCAACGCGCCGAACTGTTGTAGGTATTTTCTGTCGCGCTTCCTCGTTTCAACGTTCCAGGTGTGTCGCAATGCCTGGGGGGTGGGTTGGCAGGTTCCCTTTCACCGCCTGAGTGCAGGCTACATAGTATGAAAGTCCATGTCAAAATCGGGAGCACGCACCACCCCTAAGGTTCAAGCATCCCGGAGGAGTGACCAGCGGGAGCATCGGGTTCTCGGATCGAAGTGGGAAGCGGCTGCTGGCCGACTGCTAGTCTCCGCTGAGCTTCTTTCCGAGTTAGGGACAGGGAAATGCGCACGGAGAGAAACATTCTCCAGCTGGTGGGTCGTCTCTTCCATCCGATCGGTGTCCTTCAACCTTTTATAATAAGGGCCAAGATGATTCTCAGAGAGTTGTGGTTGCTGGGATGCTCTTAAGACGAGCGTGTGCTAGGACCGATCGCCAGAATTTGTGAGAACTGGCTCAAGGAGCTGATGACCCTGCATCGATTTGTGACCCCTCGTCAGTACTGGAGATTCACCCCCGATTCATCCGCCCGTGAGTATCACGTAAACGTTTTCTGTGACGCCAGTAAGGACGCATATGCTGCCGCCGCCTGCATACAAGCCATCTGTCCAACATCACGAGGGAAACCTCCAATGATAAATGGCGCCTGGCACCGCGCCGCGAACTCACCTTGCCGAGACTAGAGCTCACAGCAGCAATGATAGGGACACGAACGGAGGACTATATTCGAAAACAGATACAAGTCCCTGTGAAAGATCTGCACTTCTGGACAGATGCTATGTTTGCCTTGCACTGGCTCGAGAGTGACGGCAAGAGGTGGTGCGTCTACGTGGGAAACAGGGTCAGCGAGATTCAGAAACTTAGTGTCAGCCAATGGCCTCACTGCCCCGCAACGGAAAATCCGGCTGACTTGCCCTCAGGGGCTGTTCTGCCGCCCAACTGGTTTCATGGTCCCTCTTGGTTGACGCTGGGCCCAAGCGAATGGCTCACTACATTTCTCAAGGCCGAGCCGGCTGAATACGCTGAGGAGCAACGAAGGCAAGTCCTCTTCACGGCTGCTAGGCCAACCTCCGCGAGAAGCATCTCTAACTTGATTAGTGTAGAGAGGTATGTATAGCAACTACGACAAACTGTTGCGCGTCACAGACCTGGTTCTCCGTGCAATTTATCTGTGGAAAAAGAAGGAGAGAAACACTAGACTGTCGGCGCAGAGGAGATAAAGCAAGCTGAAATTTCATGGATCAAGGACACTCCAGAGACATTTTTCCCGGGAGGTCCGTGGCTGGAAAAAGTAGTGTCCCCACGCTCTTCTCTAAAGGCACTAGGTCCGGTTCTCATTGACGAACTCCTGAAGATGAAGGGACGGTACAATAGTCTGAACTATCAACGGAAGAGAAACACCCCATAATACTTCCATCCGAATGCAAGCTTTTATGCCTGCTTGCATTGAGGGTTCGCCGAGAGCTGTGCCACGCTGGAACACAGCAAATTCTAAACACTACGAGCGACTACGGGGACACCAGCGAGTAAAGGAAATTATTTGAGGGTGCACGGCATGTGCTCTGTTTCAGGCCAAGCCATTCCACGGCAATACTGCGACCCTGCCGAAAGTACGGATACAATCCTCTCGGCCATTTGGTTACATTCGAGTGGACATCGGAGGCCCGCTGCATGTTAGTGACAGTGCCCAGTGAAAGGCAGCCCGGGTGTATTTTGTTCTCTTCACCTGTGCGGCGGTACAAGAGGTGCAGTTGGAGATGTTACCCTCACTTTCAACGGCAGACTTCATACTGGCCTATCAGCGTTTCTAATCCAGGAGAGGCTGTCCTACGTCTTTTTTGTCGGACAATGCGACAACATTCAAAGGAGCAGCGGCTATCTTGGCTTCACGAGTTGTTAAGTGGAGACAGATAGTTGAACGCGCCCCGTGGTGGGGCGACTTTTGGGAACGACTCGTCGGTCGCTTAAAAAGGGCCATGCAACGGACGTTTGGATGATTGCTTCTGGGCAAACATGAGCTCAGTAAGGCGCTCTGCTGCATTGAGAGAGCGATTAATTTGCGTACTATAGCGACTGTAACAGACGGCCCTGAAGATCCCCAACTCCTTCGGCCTTCAGCCTTATTCAACTGTTCCATGGGAGTCAGGGACTCGAACGAAGACTCACCAGCCATTAGGTTACGAGATAAAAGGACTCACCAAAGATCCGTATGCAACCGTCTATGGAATCCTCGGAAACGTGAATACTTGAGAAATCTACGTTAGTATCATGAATGTAAGTCGTAGCATACCCTCAAAGTTGGAGAACTTGTATTGATCGGGGAGTAGCGGTCAACGAATCACTTGACCTGGGAGACGGCCGTAGTTCAAGTTCTCCACCCCGGTCGTGACGTTAAAGTCCGATCGGCAATCGTCAGCACCACAAGACGAACTATCATACGCCCAGTTGAAAAGCTGTACGGGTTGGAAAGTGCGCCGGGGTGCAAGTAAATCGTCGGAAAGTGTCGCGAAAGCAGCATACTATAAGAAGCACGAGTGATGCGCAAGGATACATTTGCAAGTTAGAAATAAGAAGATCAAGAGAACTGACGGGATGATGGGGAAATTTTTGGGTATATTGTGATTATTATTGCAACGTCTGAGTACGTTTAATGACTTAAGGTAAACGTAACGCTTAAACACATTAAAATATAAATCAACAAAAACATTAGGTAAAGACAGCATGTACTTACGGAAGCAGACATTGCTGAGCAGGGTAGCAGGCAGACAAAACACTACCACCAGTATATCAGCGAGCGCAAGATTAGCTATGAAGTAGTTTGCTGCACTTCTCATCCGGGGACAGCGGAAGACGACGGCAACTACACAGCTGTTCCCCAGCAACCCAACGATAAACACGGCCGCGTAGCCGACGCACAGTATAGCTGTCACCACCAAATTGTGTCTCATAAAGTCACGCATAGATGGCGGGCCTGTGTCATTGCTGTGACGTAGAGCTGAGGTCATTGTGACATCAGCGCCGGGGGCGGGCTCTCTGACTGGATGCCAGGCTCGGTCGCGGATGAGAATGGCCTCGCTTCTGACGATGTCTTCAGTTGTCGAGTAAACTATGGAGCCATTCCAGGGTAAAGCCATGATTATCTGAAGTCGAATGCCTTGCAGACGTTTCCTGGAGGACAAAATGGTGTCAGTCATCAAACGAGCGATTATCATGCTTCATACAGTGTTTTCTGCTTCTCAGGGCTAGTGATTTTGGTTTCACGTTTTTGTTTATGGCTCTTCATTTCATTCCCACTTTACAGCTGAAGTCTGAAAGATGTCGAGATTTTGCTCTCAATTGAATTTTGTAAGTTTTTGCAGTTATCTTTTTATACGTGCCCAGATTTGTTGTTGCCCCATACCCATTACAACGATGGAAAGGAAACTTTAACGTGGATGCAAACCAATAAAGTGTAAAATGTTTATTTTTCATTATGATCACAGTCATCTGATGTCCTCGGATTTAACACGCGCATTGACGGGGGTCTGAGCCACCTTCGCATTGACGGGGGGCGGGTACCCGGCCCCTAAGATCTCGAGAACCACGGTAGGTAGCGAAAAACGGTAAACGACGTTGGGTTTCCCATCCACTTCTCCATCGAAAACATATAGACCATTTTTTGTCAGGTCACATTTAAGGTCACGAGAGGTCAAAACATGCCGTCATAGGGATAACATGTAAATTCAGATTTTCGGCCATTAAATCTGAACAAGTAAAGATAGAGCAAAACGACTTAAACTATATAAATTCTCTCAGCAAGCCAAATCGAATGATATATAATTTGACCTTGCTAGGTCAAATCAAAGATTTGACCTGACCTGAGGTCAGGTCAGGGTCAAATTATATAAAATGCATATCATTAGAACTGCAAAGCCCAGGCGAGCCTAATGCAGCTAAAATAAACGCTCTATCACCATCTGTTACTGAGTTGTTCCGTAAAACCCATTTTCCCATGTATTTCCAATGGAGAGGTCATGCCTCGTACCTGACCTTAGGTCATCGATATCAAAAATAC
This sequence comes from Lepas anatifera, assembly GCA_034440635.1. Lineage (NCBI taxonomy): Eukaryota > Metazoa > Arthropoda > Thecostraca > Lepadidae > Lepas > Lepas anatifera. Next base: position 935,531 of record JAOTON010001679.1, on the reverse strand, counting down.
CGGAACATATTTTAGAGAACTTGGTGGGGCCATTATGTGATATGAGTTTCAATCGGATTAGTTCACCCTGCTCCGACTTATGCTATCTTAAACTTTTTTTGAGGTCGGGTCACTTGACCTGTACTGGTGACCTGACATTGGATGACCTAACCTTAAAATTTCCATAGAAGCTGTAAAAATAATGAGGGAAAAGGTATACCAAGTACGGCGGCGCTACGCGCCGCCGTTTTTCTGCTTTCTCCGAAAAACCCGAGGGGGGTGGGTACCCGCCCCCCGTCAATGCGCGTGTTAACGACACGAACTATCCCCTAGGATCTAGTACTACGAGCTATCCTCTAGGATCTAATGCCTCGACCCATTCCTGGGATCTACTGCCACGAGTTATCGCCCAGGATATAATACCACGTGATATCCCCTAGGATATAATGTCACGAGCTGGGCATTCTCGCTCAGTCCTTCACTGTAGGCCAGCCATCTTATGCATCGTTCGGTGAGCATAAAACAGCATGCACAACTGCTGGCACCGTGTAGGCGCCGAGCGTCTAATCAATTGGTGCACGTTCAACCTGTCCTGAGGCGATTTTCGTTGGCATCAAGACTGGATTAATATTTCTGCCCCTCGTTCACTTGCAGACCCGCTTTCGTCGTAATCTCTCTCTCTCCCTCCCTCCCTCCCTCCCTCCCTCCCTCCTCCCTCCCTCCCTCCCTCCCTCCCTCCCTCCCTCTCTCTCTCTCTCTCTCTCTCTCTCTCTCTCTCTCTCTCTCTCTCTCTCTCTCTCTCTCTCTCTCTCTCTCTCTCTCTCTCTCTCTCTCTCTCTCTCTCTCTCTCTCTCTCTCTCTCTCTCTCTCTCTCTCTCTCTCTCTCTCTCTCTCTCTCTCTCTCTCTCTCTCTCTCTCTCTCTCTCTCTCTCTCTCTCTCTCTCTCTCTCTCTCTCTCTCTCTCTCTCTCTCTCTCTCTCTCTCTCTCTCTGTCTGTCTGTCTCTCTCTCTCTCTCTCTCTCTCTCTCTCTCTCTCTCTCTCTCTCTCTCTCTCTCTCTCTCTCTTCTCTCTCTCTCTCTCTCTCTCTCTCTCTCTCTCTCTCTCTCTCTCTCTCTCTCTCTCTCTCTCTCTCTCTCTCTCTCTCTCTCTCTCTCTCTCTCTCTCTCTCTCTCTCTCTCTCTCTCTCTCTCTCTCTCTCTCTCTCTCTCTCTCTCTCTCTGGCACTAATTCCAGACTCAAAACGCCTCGCTATTTCCACCAGTCCACCCACTCCTTCCACAAAATGATAAAAACACTGGCCTGAAATAATCCAATTCCAGTTTCTCGGGAACAAGATCGCAGCTTCCCTAAAACTGCTAAATGATATCACAGAATATGTCGACATTTGTGAAATGCCAATCTAGAAATATGAGCATAACGGTATGCTCATGAAACACTAGTATTCTGAAAAAGGAGCGCATTCCATTGACCGGTATATACTCTAGAAACCTGCAGTATTTTTGCCTCACAATAGACCGTGGCCGGTCACAGGTGAACGGTCGGACCTACCATGAGATCAAACACAATAGGCACTCTCGCCATCTGTAAATTGATGGACCCTAACTATGGTGCAGAACTGACGGGAAGAGCCGCGCCTTCATTCTCGGCCATTTCCTACCGCTGTTGTTTGCTCGGCCATTGTCGAGCCATCGCTGCCTGACGGCCCCTGCGCCCAGCATCTGATACGAGTGGTTGTTTGCGGCCTCCGAGCTTCCACAAGACGAAGCGTTCCAGCAGAATTCATTTCGCCGTTCTGGTGCTGGCCATAAGGGCCAATAGAGACCACACACGGCCAGAACAGAACCGAGAGCCAGTGCACGGCCAGAACAGAACCGAGAGCCCGTGCACGGCTAGTACCGAACCGAGAGCCAGTGCACGGCTAGTACAGAACCGAGAGCCCGTGCACGGCCAGAACAGAACCGAGAGCCTGTGCACGGCTAGTACAGAACCGAGAGCCAGTGCACGGCTAGTACAGAACCGAGAGCCAGTGCACGGCTAGTACAGAACCGAGAGCCAGTACAGAACCGTGAGCCTGTGCACGGCCAGTACAGAACCGAGAGCCCGTGCACGGCCAGTACAGAACCGAGAGCCCGTGCACGGCCAGTACAGAACCGAGAGGCCGTGCACAGCCAGAACAGAACCGAGAGCCAGTGCACGGCTAGTACAGAACCGAGAGCCCGTGCACGGCCAGTTAGTACAGAACCGAGAGCCCATGCACGGCTAGTACAGAACCGAGAGCCCGTGCACGGTCAGAACAGAACCGAGAGCCAGTGCACGGCTAGTACAGAACCAGAGGTCAAGAATCTCGCCAACTCGCCCACGCTCGTGGGTAGGCAAATGAGGTTCTAGGACCAGAACTTACGTAGCCAATCACGGAGAATTGACAGAGATCAATAATTGCACTTACCAGCACAAAACAAGTATTTCCACGATCTTACCGTCACGTAAAAAAAACGATCCATAACATACAATGCTACCTTGACTGATTTTCGGTACCATTATAGTTCTAGTGACAGACGGTACAAATTAGTGACAAATAATTTATCTTTACACACTCGCGTTATTTCACAGCTAAGTTAGAGATGGGTAGGTAACCACATCGGCAACGAAATTGCCGATGTGGTTTGCCCATATAATTTGCCCATATAATTGCCCATATGAAGCCATGAGAAAAAGGTACTCTAAATGATGATGACATGAGAACGGTGATATTCATTCTCTTATATGAATTCAACCATTTATTTTGAACAAAAAGAGAAAACTTTTAAGTGTATATCAGGATTCATAGTGAAACTACTCCGCATAAGATAGTAACTCCACTGCTTACGTTGTACTTGAGGACTCGTTTTACGGAATTAGAGATGGTCTGGTAGCCAGGCCGGCAACGAAAATTACGATTACGGACCACCAGGTAGCCACTTGGGTAACCACAAAATTTTGCGTTTCGTGCGCAGGAGTAGCGAGAAGAAAACAGTCAGAAATACGTGTTGAAGGAAGCTGCTGTGTAGGTACCTTACTATGAGGCTGTAGATTTTGACCTAAATCAAAATAGGAGGTTTTGTTGTCAGTGGTAAACCCACTACCCATTTTTATATATTATGTCTCAGCCAGAGAAACGTAGGACAAACTGAAGTCTGCCAGATCTCAAAAGCCCAGGAGAGTAGTGCGATGTGAGGGTGTCAACTAGAGCACACGTTTTAATCAAGTGCGGGCCAGATATCCAAACTGTAGACCTGTGGAGATCAATATGAGAGTTGCAAGTTCTGGCCTTGCACATAGAAAATTATATGCTTTTTGGTGCCCATGAAGTCAGGTAAACTGCAGGTAGGTTTCTTTGGTGCCTACCTAAGTCAATTTTATCAAGTCAAGCTTAACAAAATTGTGATGATTCCACAAAAGTTTCCATTGAGCAGGTGAATGTGGTGATGCTCATTGATCTGGTTCAATCTTTCTAGGATTTGCTGGATGATGGTTGTGGTATTAGGAGGTACTTGTCCTCTGGCTGACTACCTATATTTGGTTGCAGGCATTGGACATATTTAAATTTATGTAATATTTTAACAAAATGTTAATTAAATGTATCCTTCAAGAAGCTTAAGTCTCACCATGGTGACTGCTACAGTCAAATGGTGATTGTCTGCCATCTTAGCGATGATGATCTAAGCAATTATTGATCATAGCAAGCAATTGCAGTAAGGGTACTAGACTCTGACGGCACATATGATTTTTTATGTCTTTTGTATTAGGTATTTGATAGCATTGTTGACTGATTATATGCGCAGCTAAAGGACACATGCTTGTATTACGGCACACACAACTTGTAATCACTGCACATATACTTAACCCGTTAACGCCCAGGGTCGCAATTTTTGAAGCATACAAACTAATTCGATAAGTTTGGCACTTTTACGTGTGAAGTCAAGAATTGCATAGCTTTTGTGTCCCTCAGATGCCCTGGGGCGTTGTGAGAGGACCCACTATATTTAGTACCCTGGGCGGGAGGGTTGTCACTCGGGCCGGGTTGCGGTGGGACTGCCCCTCGGCGCAAGGCCGGCGCGCTGCGCGGAAAGCGTTATCTATGAACAATAATTGGTCAATATGACGCTAGGAGATGTAAGTGATTGCTTATCTTCACTCTACTTAATATATGATTTGCTTATGTATTTCATTTTTTACTGTTTTTTCTTCAATGCGAAACAATTGAGCAGCCTGAAACTGTATTACAACACTACAAAAATCACGAAAGAACATGCAAATTCATTCTCCATCGATCAAAACGTAGCATCACACAATTGGCAGTGCATCAACTTTCTGGCTAGCCTTTGCTGGTCTTCAAAATCTTTTGAAATCATTCACCGGCGGGGGCGAGTCACAGGGCGAGTGTGGTAGGGCACGAAGCACGGTATGCAAAGAGTCACTTTGCACTTCACGCACTGGAAGCTCGGTCGCTTCTTGCAGTTTTCCATGCGACAATGTCGCTGTTTGTCGCCCAGTGCAACCAAGTGGTTGAGTCCATCGTATCGGAGGTCAGCTGGAGGAGGGGCGAGCGGAGCGGTTGGACGCTGGGGACGGCTGCCCACAGCACCGCGCAGGTACGCAACAGCGATCTCTCGACGGAACTCAAACAGCGGCAGTGATGTCTCCTGTGCAATGCGATGAAGCACCCATGCGTTCACCACTGCCATGTCCAGCATACGTGTGAAGAGTGCCCAGTACCACTTCTTGCCTCTGATACCAGTGGCATACTTGCCACAGTACCAGTCATGGTTGTCAACTCCTCCCATGGACTGGTTGTAGCTTTGGACCAGGCGGGGCTGCGGGATATTTCTGTGCGCCCGCTGAGCACGATCCCACCTCCTGGCCTGGGTAAGTGGGCGGTCACTCTCGTGGTTGGAGAGCATAGTCACACACCGGTTGTCGCTCCACTTCACTAGGCACACCTCTCCTGCTGCGTCGAACCATCTTTCGTGGCGGCCACGTCCTCCTGCCTTTAGCGTTTTCTGATCTGAGACTGGGCACCGTCCCGTTCTGTTCTCGCGGACTGTCCCAGTGGCTCGAAAGCCACGGTCCGACAGAGTAACCAACAGAGAACGAGAGGTGAAAAAGTTGTCAAAATACACCTTGTGGTCGGTGCTGGTTTCTACTGACTTCAGCATGTCCAGGACAACTCTAGTACCTAGAGGCTCGTTGCTGCTGTTCTCTTCCTTCCCACAGTACAGATTGAATTTGAAGCAGTAGCCGAGTTTGCCGCACAACGCCCACATTTTGTACCCGAACCTCACGGGCTTGCCACGGATAAACTGCTTCAACGAGTTTCGGCCGAAATACTTAACCATCATTTCATCGATGGCCAGCTCCTCTGAGAAGACTCCGAATTTCTGGAATGTCTTATTCAGCATATCCATGAGGGGTCTTACTTTGAAACCCCGATCTTGTTTGTTGGTGACCGCCTGGTTATTGTCGGCGAGGTGGAGGTATGCCTTGATGTTTGCGTACCGGTTCCTAGTGAGAGCTTCCTTGACGTCCGATACACCCAGGTCTCCGGCGTTGGACCAGTAGTGCCTCTCGCTGGGGAGTTTGTCGTATCCGGTCAGAAGCAGGATCCCAATAAAGGCCTTGAGATCATTTACTGGCAGTGTGAAGAGCTGGTCATTTTTCGTGCTGGCCGCGTATCTCAGCGTTTCACGAATGATGTGACTGTACACTTTTTCTGTGAACAGTTCTTCGAATAATGTCACAGGCGACTTATCTTGCAGAAGATGGCGTACTTCCTCTTCCCGAGAGCCCGCACCAGCTGTAGCTGTCGGCATCCTCGTAAACTCTGGCGTTCTCTGCCGCCATCTTGGCTCTTCCTCAGTTTTTCTGCGTTTTTTGGTGGGCTCAGGTGACTTTTCTCTCGCGGGAACATGAGCTTCAAGGCTGCCAGCAACGTCGCTAACATCGGGTACCTCGATTTCTTCGTCATTGCAATCCTCTTCATCTGTGATATTATCTACAGCTTCTGGTGGTACTATCACGAGGTCAACATGAGAGTCATCATCACTACCAAAGTCCTCATCTTGGATCAGGTCCAGCGCCTCTTGTACCGTCAATGCTTTTAGTCTCGCCATTGCAAAACTGGTTATTCAATAGTATTTAACACTCCTTTCACCCACTGGACACTCCCAGCGTTCCCCGTTTAGCGTCGGAACACGTGTCTGTCCCCCCTCGTCCACGCATGTGGCCGCTCCCCAGTGCCATGCGTTCCGCCCGGGGCACTAAATTTAGCGGGTGCATGTTGTGCGCCACGCTCTGAAGACAGGACACTCAATAAACCACCCATATCGGTGTTTTAGAGTTGCCAGAAGTGTTTTTGAAGTGCATGTGAACTGTGGTTAATGTAGAAGGATTATATTCCGGAAAAAGTTTGAAATTCTTGAGTAACCTCAAGTGAACGATAAATCGTCAATTATAAAATCGATTAAATATGCCTCATACGGAGCAATACCAGGAATATCATGTCGGACTGACAGCTCATGTTCCGTTCTACAGTCGACAACAAAGACAACCTTGAATAATGTGTTGCGCATATCATACGACAAAATATATATACCCACTATATTTAGTACCCTGGGCGTTAACGGGTTAACATTTCGCTGTTTGGTACTAAGAGTATACTATATGTAATTCATTAGTCTCCAAATTACAGTAAATTTAATTCCTTTCATACTTCCACTTTTTGAAAGTAAATTTTTACTCACTAAGACATATTTTCTGGGAGCAATTTAAAGCCTCAGTTCACGCAAAAGTTGATTTCACTTCAGGTAGCCATGTTGGTCGCATCAAGGATATGTGGGTAGCCAACTTGAGATGTTCTTGACCTCTGTACAGAACCGAGAGCCCGTGCACGGCAAGTACAGAACCGAGAGACCGTGCACGGCCAGTACAGAACCGAGAGCCCATGCACGGCCAGTACAGAACCGAGAGCCAGTGCACAGCCAGAACAGAACCGAGAGCCAGTGCACGGCTAGTACAGAACCGAGAGCCAGTGCACGGCTAGTACAGAACCGAGAGCCCGTGCACGGCTAGTACAGAACCGAGAGCCCGTGCACGGCTAGTACAGAACCGAGAGCCCGTGCATGGCTAGTACAGAACCGAGAGCCAGTGCACGGCCATAACAGAACCGAGAGCCAGTGCACGGCTAGTACAGAACCGAGAGCCAGTGCACGGCCATAACAGAACCGAGAGCCAGTGCACGGCTAGTACAGAACCGAGAGCTCGTGCACGGCCAGTACAGAACCGAGAGCTCGTGCACGGCCAGTACAGAACCGAGAACCAGTGCACGGCTAGTACAGAACCGAGAGCCAATGCACGGCCAGTACAGAACCGAGAGCTCGTGCACGGCCAGTACAGAACCGAGAGCTCGTGCACGGCCAGTACAGAACCGAGAGCCAGTGCATAGAACGTGACACTCTTCATATTTTTGAAGACATACAGGAGTTTTTGTTTGAGTTAACATTAAATGAACTTCTGTGCATTCAAAAAGGCAGAGATTACGAGCGTTTAAGCTGCATTCTGTCCTTGGTCAGTGAATCGTCCGATGGTATCGATCGAATAGATGTTGGCGTTAACACTGCTCAATTAAAGTTACCCTAGTCGTATGCCAACAATAAAAAACACCTCTGGGGGAAAACTATTACATTAGTCACTTCCCGGAAAGTTATATGTTTCACTTTTCGGAAAATTTCGAATCTTTGCTTTTTCAACGTGGAGAAGTCCATTGAATAGCAAATCCTGGTCTTCGTTCCGCGGTTCAGCAGGAGACTGCGGCCAGGCTAGCTTGGATGTCTGCAGCTTGCTGAAGATGAGCCAGGACCTTCCATCCACGAGCTCTGTGGTCCCAGCTGATTGCTATTTGTATGACATCATTTGCATAGCCATACGTCGCGCTACAGTTTCTCAGTTTTTGTTATTTCTTCTGTCCCTGAACCACGGCCTGAGGTCTGAAATACCTGACGTCTGAGATAACTGATGCCTGAGATACGCTACACCACGGCCTGATGTCTGAGATACCTGATGTCTGAGATACGGTACACCACGGCCTGAGGTCTGAGATACCTGAGGACCGATATACCTGATGTCTGAGATACTTGATTGTTGAGATACCTGATGTCTGACATACGGTACACCACGGCCTGAGGTCTGAGATACCTGATGTCTGAGATACGGTACACCAGGGCCTGAAGTCTGAGACACCTGATGTCTGAGATACGCTGCACCACGGTCTGATGTCTGAGATACTTGATGTCTGAGATACGCTACACCACGGCCTGAAGTTTGAGATACCTGAAGTTTGAGATACCTGATGTTTGAGATACCTGATGTCTGAGATACCTGATGTCTGAGATACGCTACACCACGGCCTGAGGCCTGAGATACCTGATGTCTGAGATACGCTGCGCCACGGCCTGATGTCTGAGATACCTGATGTCTGAGATACGCTGCGCCACGGCCTGATGTCTGAGATACCTGATGTCTGGAGATACGGTACACCACGGCCTGATGTCTGATATACCTGATGTCTGAGATACGGTACACCAGGGCCTGAGGTCTGAGATACCTGATGTCTGAGATACCTGATGTCTGACATACGGTACACCACGGCCTGATGTCTGATATACCTGATGTCTGAGATACGGTACACCAGGGCCTGAAGTCTGAGACACCTGATGTCTGAGATACCTGATGTCTGACATACGGTACACCACGGCCTGATGTCTGATATACCTGATGTCTGAGATACGGTACACCAGGGCCTGAAGTCTGAGACACCTGATGTCTGAGATACGCTGCACCACGGTCTGATGTCTGAGATACTTGATGTCTGAGATACGCTACACCACGGCCTGAAGTTTGAGATACCTGAAGTTTGAGATACCTGATGTTTGAGATACCTGATGTCTGAGATACCTGATGTCTGAGATACGCTACACCACGGCCTGAGGCCTGAGATACCTGATGTCTGAGATACGCTGCGCCACGGCCTGATGTCTGAGATACCTGATGTCTGAGATACCTGATGTCTGAGATACCTGATGTCTGAGATACGCTACACCACGGCCTGAAGTCTGAGATACCTGATGTCTGAGATACCTGATGTTTGAGATGCCTGATGTCTGAGATACCTGATGTCTGTGATACGCTACACCACGGCCTGAGGTCTGAGATACCTGATGTCTGAGATACGCTACACCACGGCCTGAAGTCTGAGATACCTGATGTCTGAGATACGCTACACCACGGCCTGAAGTCTGAGATACCTGATGTCTGAGATACCTGATGTCTGAGATACCTGATGTCTGAGATACCTGATGTCTGAGATACGCTACACCACGGCCTGAAGTCTGAGATACCTGATGTCTGAGATACCTGATGTCTGAGATACCTGATGTCTGAGATACCTGATGTCTGAGATACCTGATGTCTGAGATACGCTACACCACGGCCTGAAGTCTGAGATACCTGATGTCTGAGATACCTGATGTTTGAGATGCCTGATGTCTGAGATACCTGATGTCTGAGATACGCTACACCACGGCCTGAAGTCTGAGATACCTGATGTCTAAGATACCTGATGTGCCGATGCAACACAGACAGTGCCGACTCGGCCAGCTCTGTGTCTGCGTCTTTGAATCTGAGAATCTGTGAAAAACTTTGAGGTCATCCGGTGACGCTTCCACTGTTGCAGCACTCGTCACTGACGGACGTGGGCACGTGATGAGCTTGGCTTCCAGATGGAACAGTGCACACATTTTCACCAGCTGTTTTATTGGCGCTTGTTTACACGTTGCCAAAGCTTGATTCCATGCCGGCGTTCGGCAGTGACCTTGGACATGTTTGCTTTAGACTGCTCCGGGCTGGGATCTCTTCAGTTCTGCCCATTGTTTTTTTGTCGCACGTCGCCGGGTTCAAAACACAATCCTGCTGATGAGATCAGCGTTGCCTTGGTTAGCTTTGTTATGTGTCTTTGTTAATGTACCCGCTGGCCTGCTCGCAACTGGTTATCTTTGTTTTGGGGCGAGGCATCAGTTTTCCCCCACCACTTTGTAGTCTGAGGTTAAATACTTTAGCAACAACGGTATTTGTGTGGTATTAAAGACCTCATCGACGACGGTATTAAGGTGGTGTTAACACTCGCATTGACGGGGGTCTGAGCCACCTTTGCTTTGACGGGGGAGGGGGCGGGCACATGCCTCCCTTAACACGCGCATTGACGGGGGTCTGAGCCACCTTCGGATTGACGAGGGGGCGGGTACCCGCCCCCTAAGATCTCGAGAACCACGGTAGGTAGCAAAAAACGGTAAACGGCGTTGGGTAGCCCATCCGCTTCTCCATCGAAAATATTTGAACCATTTTTTGTCAGGTCACATTTAAGGTCACCAAAGGTGAAAAACATGCCGGCACATGCCGTCATAGGGATAACATGTAAATTAAGTTTTTCGGCCATTACATCTGAACAAGTAAAGATAGAGCAAAACGGCTTGAACTATATGAATCCTCGCAGCAAGCCGAATCGAATGATATATGATTTGACCTTGCTAGGTCAAATGGAAGATTTGACCTGACCTGAGGTCAGGTCAGAGTCAAATTGTATAAAATGCATATCATTAAAACTGCAAAGCCAAGGCGAGTCTAATGAAGCTAAAATAAACGCTCTATCACCATATGTTACTGAGTTATTCAGTAAAAACCATATTTCCCATGTATTACCAATGGAGAGGTCATGCCTCGTACCTGACCTTAGGTCATCGATATCAAAAATACCGGAACATATTTTAGAGAACTCGGTGAGCCCATTATGTGATATGAGTTTCAATTGGATAAGTTCGCCCTGCTCCGACTTATGCTATCTTAAGCTTTTTTTGAGGTCTGGTCACTTGACCTGTACTGGTGACCTGACATTGGATGACCTAACCTTAAAATTTTCACAGAAGCTGCAAAAATGATGAGGGAAAAGGTATACGAAGTGCGGCGGCGCTGCGCGCCGCCGTTTTTCTGCTGTCTTCGAAAAACCCGAGGGGGCGGGTACCCGCCCCCTGTCAATGCGCGTGTTAAGATTTTGCGATCCACGCTAGCGGCGTTGGGTAGCTCATTCACTTTTCCATCGAAAATATTTATTCCACTTTTTGTCAGGTCACATTTAAGGTCACTAGAGGTCAAAACATACCGTCAAAGGGATAACATGTAAATGAAGGTTTTCGGTCATTACATCTGAATAAGTAAAGATAGAGCAAACCAGTTTGAACTTTGTGAATTCTCGCAGAAATCCAAATCGAATGATGTATAATATGGCCTTGCTAGGCCAGATCAATTATTTGACCTGACCTGAGGTCAGGTTAAGGTCAAATTAGAAAAATACATCCCATTAGATTCGCAAAGGCAAGGCGAATATAATGCAGTTTAAAAAAACGCTGTATCACCATCCATTGCTATGTTATTCATTTAAAACCATTTTTCCATGTATTTGCAATGGAGACGTCATGGCTCGTACCTGACCTCAGGTCATCGATATAAAAAATACTGAAACAAATTATGAGAACTCTGTGGTCCCATTATGAGATATGAGTTTGAATCGGATAAGTCCACCCTGTTCCGACCTATGTTATTTTTTAGGTTATTTTTGAGGTTAGGTCACTTGACTTGTACTTGTGACCTGACCTGAGGTGACCTAACCATAAAATTTTCACAAAAGTTGTAAAAATAATGAGAGGAAAGGTATGCCAAGTGCGGCGGCGCTATTCATCACCGTTTTTATGCTGTCTCCGAAAAACCCGAGGGGGCGGGTACCCCCGTCAATGCGCGTCTTAAATCCCTCACTGAGAGCGGTATTTCTCTGGTATTTAATACGTCACTAACAACATTATTTATACGGTGTTAAATACCTCACAGAGGACGGTATTTATGTGATGTGTTTTGTCTTCTTTTGCCTTTTCAACTACCTGAGTTTAACATTTTTGGCATGCACAATAGCATGTCGGTGTCTCTAGTCAAGACCAGACCATGCCACTAATAGCGCCTACCATAGAGGATAACACCAAGCATTCGTGATTGAGTTCTATGGGTGCTTATGATGCTCGCTCTGAGTGTGTAGGGATGTGTGCGTGCGGCATGTTGTGGAGCAATGTGTGGTGTGGGGTCATGTGGGCTGTGGATGTTTTTGTGTGCAGATGTGTATATGTGTGTTGCAAAGTAAGTTGGTGAGTACGCCTGCTCTGCTGCCTTGTATTTGCGCTATTTCTTCCGACTGCACAGGAGTGATGTATTCGTAGAACAATCCAGGATCCTTCAAACTCATTACTGGTCCAGAACTGTAATAAGACTGCCCTGTTTCTCCCTATAAAATAGCTTCTTTGTTCTTCTCTTTTGCTAATATACACTCTATTTCCGCCTGAAGCCGCGGGATGGTAAACCCATGTTGGGTGTTTGGGGTCAGCTTTCCCTAACACGGGCCTTGTAAAATGCCGTCTTATAAGTGCACTGTTCAGTAGCTATAGCTACTGTTATAACCAATATTTCTGCTTTAGAACATTCTGCAGGCACTTGAATGAACCACCTGAACCTGACTTTTGAGGTTGATAGATTGTTTCAATTTTTTCTAGACTCTTCTGTAGAATTTGCATAAAATTGTGAACAAAGCGACATGTCCAGAAAAGATGAACTACTGGTGCGATTGAGTTCAAACAGAAAGTGCATAACGCATTCTCATTGGGCCGTATTGTAGATAATAAGTTGTTAGTGGCAATGCCTCGATTAATATTTCGGTTTCAAAACGGCTGCAGGTATAAATAATTCGTGAAATGAACGAGTTGCATTCATTATATAATCAATGAAACAGACCAGAAAGATAAGCGGTATATCGAAATCGATTCTTTATCAAGCTAGGTGAAGTGTGGAAGTATCGATAATTTTTTTCATATTCCAGTTTTATTTTTTTGTGCCTCGTGAAACAATCACGTAGACATTCTGGACAAAACAAAAATTAGAACGAGGAGTACGGGGCGGAAGAGAGGAAGCGCCATGACGAACCCTGTTCATTCATCAGGGGCTTTTAGTTCCGAATTTTAAGCGGCTCTTCAACGTTACAGTCCGCATCATCTCTACATATGTATAGTATTTCTATCGTGAATGTCCTGGCCTTGATTTTTGTGTCTGAATGACATTATCTGGTGTGATCCTCTAAGTGTTTGCCCTATTCCCTTGGTCTTACGTGGCCGATATGTTCCATGAAGCGTGTCATGGTTTGTGGTGTAGTTTCGTCTATATACTTGTGTGAGAGCAGAGGGTACAGGTAATTGTGTGTACTGTGTTTTTGAATGAGGAATTCCATCCGTCGATAAAATTTAGAAAAAAGGTCTGAAAGCACTGAAAACCATCAAATTTCGTTCCTGGACGCTCTTCTTACAGTGCATACCTCAGGCGAATACAGTGCCGAGCTATACGTCAAAGGATGACAGCACCCATTATACGTAACTTCCTGTCGGCCCTCACAACACAGACTAAACGTTCTATCCTACACTCTCAATCATTCAGAGCCATTAGGCCAGGATCAGACAGAGCTGCAAAAATCTCAAATCTGTCGGGCACTTTCGAAAAAACCTCCAAATCTGTCGGGTGGTTAGGATAGGACTATTAAAATTGTCTAAAACCCATTCAATTGGTAAAATGTCCTACTCTTTTTCCACATTCTTAATAGAAAATACTAAAACTAGCATAAAAAACTTCAAGTTTGGCACCAATGGATATCATTATCCTTATTTTTGTGCTCTGATCCTTATATGTGTGATATCCTTATTTTTCGTGCTCTGAAGCCGCCTATGGAAAATCTAAGTGGAATGCCACAAGTCTATTAATTTTCAAAACTCTAGAACTGAGACTGTTCTTCGGGTTTTCAATTATCAGACACGCTCAGGAAATTAAGGTTATCGGCAGAAACCTATAACAAATTGAATACCGAACCACCAATTCCCATTTTCTGGAGTCACCATTGGTAAAGGAAATTTATTATTGGATGTAATTTGAGATTTGTGGACGTACAGCATACAAATAGTGTGTGTCAAAGTCAGCTCCACTGGGTCTTGAATAAGACTCAGTCTTGAATTCAGATGATTTAGGTCACAGGTGGAAATATACAATAACATGAAAAGCAGCCCCCCCTTTTTCAGTCCTCTGCAGCCGCCATTGACAAAAAATGCTGCACTAGAATGAGAATAAGTGATATTTTGTTATTATGTTACATAGTCCAGCCCAGAATACTTAAAAAATATAGCTTGCAATGGAAGAAAGCTGACCTGGTTCCCATACCATGCGGTTACTTATGCCAGCTTCTGCAGATTTTCATGATTTCAGTTTTTTGGAGGTGGGAGGGGGTAATTTGGAAGGAACCCCCAAAATTTATATATGGATTTTGCTCTGATGGCCAGACAAACAAGATTGGAGGGGTACTTTTTTGATATTCGAAAGTGTTTTTAAGGATCATGGCTACTTGTAGTTGAATACAAACATGTAATATTAGCTTTCCATGACTTTAAATGCATGTTTACATGAAAAATCCTAAATTTTGAACCTGTTGGCTATCTCAAAGTTTTTCATGCATTGCTGTGCTCATTTCCATGAGGGTACGTGGTTTAGGATCTGAAGTTCATGAGGCTAATAAATAACCTTAAGTCAGTTAGATAGTAAATGTCAAATAAATATCATGTTTCCAAGGAAGTTAAGAGTAAAAGGAATGAGTAAAGGTTGCACTAGGCTGTGTTTTTGTTATATCTTTGTCCCCTTGACATAGATCATAGGCATATTTAGATAAGTGAATAAAATGAAATAGGAGAAATAGTTTGGTACTTAAAACTCAAATTAATGTGGAAAGGTGAAGAGTTTTGTTTCTTTGGCATCTACAAATCCACTGATGAAGGTATGCAACTTTTGTGGTTAATTCTGGACAAACAGGCATTGGATTTAAAAGAAGATGGAAGGGAAAATCAAATGTTTTAGTCTAATTTGACCAGTCTGCTGGTAAAATTCATTTTTCCCTTATTAATATCATTTAAAATTATTGATCAACAGTGAGCATAACATACTGTGTGGAAATAAATGTAAGCCGCCGAAATTACAACGAACACCACATCACTTACTTCTTTGTTTTCTCCCCACACTGTTCTGATCTGCCCGCTGTTTGATCCATGCTTCAAAACGACCTCCTTGGCCCAAACCACTGTTCCTGAACTTGCAGGGCTGCCCAGAATGCTTGATTCGCTGATGCTCCTTAAAAAAACGTTTCTCGCCAAAATACCCACATCCCTCAAATCCACATTTAAGCTTGACACGGGACGGTGGAAGGGGCTTCAGCTTAATCGGAGCCATTTATCAGCCCTTCAACTATGGACGATAAAATCCAGGCTCAACCAGTTTACTCAAGATGTATACCAAAGTAATGCAAGAGAAAAATAATCAAAAACACAACCTTGCAACGCATTGCCTCCACCACACCACGGGATTCTAGGGCCTTGGCCTCCGCCATATCCACAAGGCAACACACCAAACCGCAGGGCTGCTTTTCTTCAAACCAGATAACTTTTACACCGGCTTTGCCGCAAGGGCGCTGTTCAAACAGCGCCCTTGCGGCAGCGTTGAGCGTACTTCCAAACGAAGGAAACGAAGGAAAAAAACTGTTTTGCCTGTCGCCTTTACCTTTACGGCGGCCTGTCGGGCCAAGCTGTCGCGTGCTATGGAATACAAATCGGGCCCGACAGGCCGGTGAAGGAATTTTTCCAGCAGAGGATTTTCTGGGTGACGTTTAAAAGGCCCTCTGTGCATAAGGCCCTCTATTCAAAGGTTCCTCGATTCATAAGTCCCTCGAAAAGACCCTCTGTGCATAAGGCCCTCTATTCAAAGGTCCCTCGATTCATAAGTCCCTCGATTTTCCATCGGTTCTTGCCGCACACTGGCTTGATATGGGAGAGGTGCAATTTCATGAAAAACTTGTTGAGTGAAAGAGGTGACAATTCTAATATTGAGTTTTTTTAGAAAAAATTTCTGCTTCCTTTCAAGATTTTTTTCTCACAGATTGTAAGATCTGTCGCAAGACCATACCGTGCCCTAAAATCTGTCGGGCACTTTATGACCCGAGAGCCCGACTTTTTGCAGCTCTGGGATCAGACATGCCGGCAAGAAAGAGGGGACTACAGAAGATCTCCAAACTCTTTCAATCGAACGGATAGCCACAAGTCTTAACACGCTCCCCGCTGGGAGTGGGCGAAATTTGCCCCCCTCCTGTTTTTTCCTAGATAGCTCAAAAATGAAGAGGCGTAGAACAACGAAGCTTACAGTACCTTATTCCTGATCAATTTTACACAATACATCTGACCAAATCTTTTAGTTCAGGTCATGTCAGGTCAAGGAGCTATTCAAGGTCAAGTGACCTGACCTCAAAACATAAAATCACGAGTTTGAAGCGGCGCCCAGGGAACATCAGCAAACCGATCAGTTTGAAACTTCCACAATATAATAAGGTCATTATTGTCTACAAATCTGCTGTCTCGGAATTTCGATATTATGGACCTAAGGTAGGGTCAATTTTTTGGTCACCCCATTATAGGTCTATGGTGAAAAATATAATGGGCTCGTTTTCAGTAAATACTCAATAGATAAAGCTGAAAATCCTCAAACCGTCTATTCTACCACGATCCTGACCATAAAACTGAGTTTTTGAGCATCTGACCTCTCAAAGGTCATATCAGGTCAGGGGAGCAGAGTGCGATTGTTTTGCCAATAACTTCTCACTGAATTGAGATAAATCTCCTATTTTGCTTGCATTGTGTTTATATTGTCACGGGGAGTCGATTGGTATGAAGCATGACCACACCAGGTCACTCTGTGACCCTGACCTAGCTCGAAGTCAGGTCATTTTCACTATTTGGCCTAGCAAGGTTACATTATACATCATTCGATTCGCCGCGATGAGAGGAATTCAATGATGCATAAATATTTGCTTTAGCTCCCCTGAGGGCAGATCTAGAGAGAGAAACGTACACTGCTCTGTTGTAATCCTATGGAGCCTTCTTTGACCTATGCTGACCTCAATATTGACCTGACATAAACATTTTCCGTATAAAATCTCTAGGTCTTGTCAAGAGCTTTCGAACGCCGCCCGTAATTTTCCTTTAGCTTTCGTGGGAAATGAGATACGGAGGGAGGCGAAAAATGCCCCCTCCCCCAGCGGGGCGCGTCATGCCAGGCACCCCAGCCGGGCGCGTGTTAATTAACCGCATCCAGCACTCGGTACTTCGTAAACCACATCATCACAGTGGACAAAACAAATGTAAAACCACAACATACATGTCTCACCCATTCATAGACCACCAGCTTACGCGCAGAATCACCATAGCAACCAAATCATCAGACTTCAACGTTTCAACCGCTTGGAAGAGTGGTCGAACTCTAGTCAACACCCTCATCAGATCACCCCTCGAACCACCACCCAGCCCAAGAGGATAGAGAAAAAGATGCCGCACATGGAATTCGGGACAAGGAGGTAGGTGCCACATACAAAAACACAGTACACACAATTACCTGTACCCTCCGCTCACACACGTATATAGGCGAAACTACACGACAAACCATGATACGCTTCATAGGACGTATCGGCCGCGCTAGACAAAAGGATCAGGCGAATGTCCCGACTGTGATTTGTGTGTCTGAATCACATCTTCCAGTGTGATCCCCTAAACATTGAAATGCTACACATATGTAAAGATGATGTGGACCGTAAAATTAAAGACTCACTTGAAATCCGGAACCTAAGGCCTCAGATGAATAAGCAGGGCCCGTCATGGCGACACTACCTCCTGCCCTACACTACTCGCCCTAGCTGTTTATCAATCTGGAATCTAGCCTCCCTCCCATAACTCTACTAGATCGCGTTAGATGCCCTTTCCGTGTGCGATGTGGTTGTGTTATGTGTGTTTTCGGTATGCAGTAGCATTTTTCTGTGTCAATTGTGTATATCATAAAAAGGTGAAAGATTATTGTTTATTGTTTATTTCGGTTTGATGAGCAACAGGTGTGCGTACCTACCCAATGACAGCTCAAGTCATTCTAGATAAGACGGTACAGAAGAAATTTTGATAATATGCTTTATACTACGAACTCATATAATGAGTTATTCTGTGTACCAGGGATGTCGTCCAGAATGTCCGCCTGATTATTTCACGGTGTACAAATATAAAATTTGAAAATTAGAATATTGTCAATACTTTCATATTTCACATAACGTGACAAAGAATCTATTTCCAAATGTCGTTTATCTTTCTGGCCTGTTTTCTTGAATGTATAATGAATGTAAGTCGGCTATTGTTTCTCCCATCTCAAAATAGAGCCATGTTATGACTGTAGGTATGTATTGTGCGTTGCCGTGCGGACGCCGCACATACTGCCTTCGTGTGGAGTGATCCCGTCGCATAATGCGTTCGTGCGGAGTGATGCCGTCGCATAATGCGTTCGTGTGGAGTGATGCCGTCACATACTGCGTTCGTGTGGAGTGATGCCGTCGCATACTGCCTTCGTTTGTAGTGATGCCGCCACATACTGCCTTCACGTGGAGTGATGCCGTCACATACTGCCTTCGTGTGGAGTGATGCCGTCACATACTGCCTTCGTGTGGAGTGATGCCGTCACATACTGCCTTCATGTGGAGTGATGCCGTCACATACTGCCTTCGTGTGGAGTGATGCCGTCACATACTGCCTTCGTGTGGAGTGATGCCGTCACATACTGCTTTCGTGTGGAGTGATGCTGTCACATACTGCTTTCGTGTGGAGTGATGCTGTCACATACTGCTTTCGTGTGGAGTGATGCCGTCACCCTGTTGTTTGTGTGGCCACGCTCGTTTGGTATCTATATCTTAAATAAGCGACGAGTTCTCGATACGCTAGTCTACTGAAGCTTGTATTTTGCCGATTAGAGCTAGTTAAACGGTATTTTCGGGCGGTTAAACTTTTGTAGATAATTACCTTTTCTTATGCTGCCAGGTAGGTATATCGATAGATCGATAAACATTTATGGAACGGAAACAGTATTGTCTGTTTTTGCCAAGAGACTGGCGCAAGAGCCCGAAGGCTTAATTCGAGGCGCCTCTCTCGTTTCAGTCATTCTACATATCATCTATACATTTACTCTATCGCACAGTAAGATTTGGGCAGACATATAAAGAATTCGAAGGTAGGCTACGTGCCAGAGCTTCATAGCACAGATAAGTCATTGAAACATAATATCTGCATCTAAGTTCACATAGCGAGTATAGTGGACCAATATGGACGCTTAATAATTGTTGGGGTTTAACGACGCACCAACTGCTAAGGTCATACGGCGTCGCCAACTCTCACCCTGTTGGGAGGGATTTGGGTGATCAAATCAACGTATTTAGAGGCTCCGCCGGGACTTGAACTCGGGACCGATGGCTTAGAAGACTGATATACTATCCACTCAGCTACCCATCCCCAAAATTTCACCCAATTTGGACACGTACCAAATCACTTATAAGTCTCAAACCTTTATCATTCCAGTTAACAATGCTCGTTTGGAAACTGGTAAAATTCGTAAACCATGTAGTGTTTGTCATCATCTTTTTATCAAGGGTCTTAAATAGTTGGATGAACTAAGCTCAAGTTTGCAATGCTTCTTCCCAAAACGCATTAAGGTCTTTCCACGTCAAATCGATAAAAAATGACATTTTTGTATCCGACCCCCTCAGAGTGCGATGAAAATTGGTGCACCCGTAGGTCCCTATGAAAAAGTGTCACACATGGAATTTCAGTCTGGAGCAGCGCCTGAGGTCAGATCTAGAGGTCATCAAAGGTAACACGTTATCGCCGACTTGGCTTAAATCAAACACAGATATTTCTGGTGTTAACGAAGTGTTAATGACTAAATTGTTACCAATGCCAACCAAATGACTTACCTTTCTGAAATTGGACTCAAATTAGATGTGACCCTTATTTGATCTTTGACCTGGCTAGGTCAAATTTTATCAATGCGCTTTTCAATAAGTTTGCCTGTTTAAAATGACATGACATCTTAACCCTCGCCCCACCGGGGGCCATCGATGGCCCCCCTAAGATTTTTCCGGGATAGCAGAAAAACGACGAGGCGCAGCACCACGGTTGAGGGCTCTACCTCTTATTGAATCATTGTCCCATCATCCCTGAAATTTTTTACCCCGGGTCACCCAAGGTCAGGTCACCAGACGAGGTCAACCAAGGTCACCTCACTTCAACTTTAGAGCTCTGTAAGAGCTACATTTCAAAGTCGATCGATTTGAAACTTCCTACACTTCATGACCTCTCCAGGGTCTACAAGGTGTATATCCGGGATTTTTCGATTTCGTGCCCTAAGGTCAGGTCACGAGGCGACCTCGCCCATTGGAAAAGCATGGGGAAAACCTGTTTCATGATATAAAAGCCACAAAAATGATTCCAAATACTCAGACTGCTCAGAACAGCGTTTTTTGACACCCTTTCACGGATCCCAGGGGTCATATTTACCCTTTGACTTTTCCAAGGTCATACAATGTCACCAGAGGTCAAAAACAGTATTTTGACAATAACTTTTGACCTAATTAAGCTAGAGCGGTGAAACAAACACCATCGTGTTTGTCTTGTCACTGGCTTTCATTTGATATACGGCAAGGCCACTTTTTGACCTTTCGTGACCTCAGATCATATTAGGTCACGAGGTGACCTCTGGAGTTCAAACCACTGGCGGGCGGTCTTTACGTTCCACATAGCGGAAAAAGTACTGGCAACTTTCTATCAAATGTACTTTACCAGGCCTCAATAGCTCTAATGACATAAGAGTTATGCCCAGTTTCCTTAATCATTGCATATTTGAGTGAAAATAGCCGATCTTGACCTAATTTGACCTCTGGAGGTCAAATAATTGACCTGAGCACTAAAACATGTTAAGTAATTTCTTACTGAATTCACGCGAGCTTTCTATTGCACTTTGCAGATTTGCGCTAACGCCCATATTTTCGGAGTTAGAGGGGGGCCATCGATTGCCCCCGGTGGGGCGAAGGTGGCGCCGGACCCCCGGTGGGGCGCGGGTTAACATGTGACTTATTTAGCCATTGACTACATGTATGCAAAAAGAAAGGCGGAGACTTGTAAAATTTCTAAAATATCGATATTTCAAGATAGAAGTGTTCTTCAGAACAGCTATGCTCCGGGGCAATTTAGCTGTGATAGACGATGCCATCGTCTTTTGTGTGATTTTGAATAAGAATATTCAGAATTATTCGGCAAATCTCTTCCTTGAACAGTTTTTAACCCGTGCATGACTCTGGGTGCGAGAATTTCACGCAGAGTACGGTGGGGGGGGATAAAAACCCAACTGAACTCCGCACATATAAATGAAGCGCATGGAAAAAAACTACTGGTGTCCGATGGCTTCTGAAAATAACGATGAACCTGCAATGCCTGCTTTAACATCATGTCAATCTTAAGGTCTCAGGAAGCCAAACAAATTAATATGATAAAGGCGAAATCTAACATGTCGCCTTTTAGCTTATTTGTTATTATACAGCAAGTCCTGGGCCATTATTGGAATCCCAGTGTCCAACGCAGTGATAAAAATGTCATTAAAATAAAAGTTCTGGCCCGATTGAGCCCGAAATTATTGTTTAAAATCTAAACACTTGCGGAATTGATCCAAAAGATAATTCTGGCCGGTTTTTTATTCAAAGTTCCAACATAATATTCGGACTTGGCCCAGAAGCACAGGAGCAGTACTAAATGATTGAATGGAACATGTGTAACTTTATGAGCCCTATTCAGCTTTCAACTTTGAAATCATTTTTTCATACCATATGAAGTGAAATTCCATCATTACAAATACGAATCACAGCGCGCGTTTATAATTTTCAAAGTAAGATCAACCGACATAACATAATGAATGGCTTTGTACTCACTAGGTCATCATATATTTTTCGTCACGCGTAACTCCCTGCCTGTCTTACTGTTTGAATATAGCTTGACGAACACATAACCCTCACGCAGTGAAGAGCAAACACAATGCACACTTCTCGTTCCTGGTACCATGCGGGCAGCAGCAAGCCTGCCCTTCAGCACATTGCGTTCCTCAACTATCAGATTTTCAGGAAAGCACTCGGCAAACGTGGTCGATGAATGAATCTTTAGGAAATCATAAAATTGTTCCGGAATTTCTATGATATGTGTATGTAAGCTTGCGTGTTTAGCAAGCCGTCTTATTGACACTCCCACACGATAACAGGGACCCTTTCCGTACGCACTAGAAAAAAATGTCACTCAGCATCCATGCCAAAATCTGCAAAATGGTGAACTACATTTACAAAGTTTTTAGAATTTTTATATTGCGAAGCAGCGCCATCTGAAAAATACAACAACTTTTCTGGACGCTTCCCAATTTTATGTTCCAGAAAATCGATTAGCTTTTGTTGGAACAGATGCACTGCAGCAGTGTCATGGGCGAAAGAGTCAGAAATCGCAGAATAAGACCCTTGCTGAATTTCTCGAGAGTGACTGCGCTAGTAGGCTAGAAATGGATGTACGGTGGCTTGAGCCTTCTTCCAGTGGTGCCTTTGGATCTCATCCTGGGTTACCATTGCACAGTTCTCCGAAGATCTCCGATCACGACCACTTGTCTCGGCAATAGCTTCTTTTTGAGGTCTTTGAGAAAGTTTATCTGAACACGAGCGACAACATCGCGTTTTACGAGCGCTTCCAAATGCTCACAAAACGATTGCACAAAACCTTCACTTGATTGTTTCACCACTTCTAATGCCGACCTATCCGTACTTGTTCATTTCCGACAATCTATAGTGTCTATTTCACTGCTGTCACACTCCACCAGCAGCTTTTCGACGCATTTCGCTGCTTTAGGACTTTCCTTACACTTTTACTGTACACTTGTACACTTGACACTCTTTACATTGTAGCGAGGAGGACATTACACTGGGGACACAGGAGGACATACACTGGATTTGTGCCAGACATTGGTCTTATGTTTTCAACTGAGTTCCATTCACATTCAAGCTGTAAACTTTGCCACCAGCCCTCATTAACCTCTCATTTTCGTGAATCACACAAACACGTACTGAATGGGTGCCGCTGGCTCCTGCCAA
Source organism: Lepas anatifera (assembly GCA_034440635.1). Taxonomy (NCBI): domain Eukaryota; kingdom Metazoa; phylum Arthropoda; class Thecostraca; family Lepadidae; genus Lepas; species Lepas anatifera. Next base: position 912,321 of record JAOTON010001679.1, on the reverse strand, counting down.
AATATGTACACTCTTTCGGACGAAGGTCCGCAAACTTGGTAAAACCAATCTTTCGCTATGGGTGAGTGTCTAAAAAACATCGGTAAGCCTCTTTGAGGGTACACAGAACGAGACGCTTCTGTCTCTTCTCCCGTTTCCCTGTTTCTTTGTTTATTGTGACGTAGTCTTTGCTTCTAGGCACCTCATGACTTATCTCGCCATCCATATAAAAATCCTTGACTAGCTTGGCTGTGTTGGGGCTTAACACTTTTCCAGGTTTCGGATTTGTTTCTGATAGGCAGCCCGACATTTCCTGCAGATGCTTGGCATATCTTGCTAAATGATAAGATTTCAGACTCCCTTGCTTTAGATTAAGACTTCCTTGCAATCTTCCGAATAGTCCAAGTTCTTGGTACCATTGTCATCAATCTTATTTGGTCGAGTCCTTGAATTTCTGACGAAGTTGATTCATCATACCATCAAAGTTTTGTGCTTTCTCTTCCTGTGTTTGAGGAATTCAAAATGCTGCCCCTGGATCAATCCTCTCAATTTGCATATCAGAAGTCCGTTTTTTTATAATTCTATCGTTCTGTTCTTCTAGACCTTCTTATTCGCTTTTGCAGAATTGGCGTTTCTCCTAGGGCCTGTGCCGATTGATTTATTGCCTCGACAGACTAATCCTAATTCATGACTCCATCGCTGGAGTTCTGAGTTTCCAGTGTTCAAGAGTCTGTACTTTCGATCACACTCTGGAGCCCAGAAGATCCTGGTTCTGAGCGAGCCTGTTGTGGCACTTGCACTAACTCCACTGATGGACCTGGGACCGTCCCTTTGGAAAGCATCAATCGACAAGATATTCAAACATATTGCTTCATATTTAGCTCCAGGTCCGGGTACTGAATCGCCCATTTCGTAATCACGGGCCTGCACCCTTTTTTAACCCGCGCCCCACCGGGGGTCCGGCGGCACCTTCGCCCCACCGCGGGGCCATCGATTGCCCTCCCTCAGTCACAGTGTCAGCAGTTGCAGCATCAAGCGTCTCAGTTCGTTTAGCTTTCTTTTTAAATAGGAATGCATCTATCGGAGCCGAGGATGGGATGTGTGCCTTTCCGAATCACATGCCACAGTCGTGCAATGAAGTCACGTGCTGTCGTTCAGCTGGCGCTGCGCGGCCGACGCCGCGTCATTGCTGACTGAGCGCCCCATGGGTCGGAAATCCGATTCAGTCTGACCCATGGATTTGAATGGATTGGCTACTGTTAGAATGAGTATGGACTTGGTATGATTCAGTCGTATTTTCAGATATGGACTGAGCCTGGATCCAATTGGATTCAACCGACGGAGGCCATGCCGCACTCTGCTTGCCGGATTCCTGCACGCCTGCTGCGGGCAGTGAACTCACTCCTCGGCAGCCGGGCCTAGGTGTTGTTCACTTCTGCTTTGGCTGCTGTCGTGCGCCCGGGGAGAGAGCTCGGGCACGATCAATGAACGGCCGCACCAGTCGAGGCCGACGCACACTGCCGTGCCGACACACTTCCGGCGGGTCGACACCGCGCCCAGGTTACAGCACCAAATTCAACGGGCCGATCTGCGGGTCGACACCGCGCCCAGGCTACAGCACCAAATTCAACGGACAGATCTGCGGATCGACACCGCGCCCAGGTTACAGCACCAAATTCAACGGACTGAGCTGCGGGTCGACACCGCGCCCAGGTTACAGCACCAAATTCAACGGACAGATCTGCGGGTCGACACCGCGCCCAGGTTACAGCACCAAATTCAACGGACAGATCTGCGGGTCGCCACCGCGCCCAGGTTACAGCACCAAATTCAACGGACAGATCTGCGGGTCGACACCGCGCCCAGGTTACAGCACCAAATTCAACGGACAGATCTGCGGATCGACACCGCGCCCAGGTTACAGCACCAAATTCAACGGACTGATCTGCGGATCGACACCGCGCCCAGGTTACAGCACCAAATTCAACGGACAGATCTGCGGGTCGACACCGCGCCCAGGTTACAGCACCAAATTCAACGGACAGATCTGCGGGTCGACACCGCGCCCAGGTTACAGCACCAAATTCAACGGACAGATCTGCGGGTCGACACCGCGCCCAGGTTACAGCACCAAATTCAACGGACAGATCTGTGGGTGGACACCGCGCCCAAGTGACTGCACTGAAATCAACGGCCAAATAGTATAACTGCTGGGATCTAACGACGTGCCGACTGCTAAGCTGGCGCGGCGTCGCCCACTGTCACCTGATAGGGGATTCTGAGGACCAGACGTCACTCGCTCGTGGAAATTGCTGGGACTTGTGGTTCAAAGCATATCCATACACTAACGCGATGAGCCGGGCATTTTCAAGCGGAGGAAATCAGACATCCTTGTATGATGTCAACAGCTGCGATGTCTGTATTCATAGACTGATGTGATATAGGTGAACACACAGAAATTTATTTAAGTTATATTTAATTTACAAACGTTTCACTGTTGCACAGCTTCATCAGTGTAATACCAAATTATAAAATATCAATATCAAATTACAAAGTTCAGCACACAGCAGGACACAATATTTCAAACTGAGTCCTGTATATTTCAACTGAGTCCACAATATTTCAAACAAAGTCCTGCTGTGTGCTGAACTTTGTAATTTGATATTGATATTTTATAATTTGGTATTACACTGATGAAGCTGTGCAACAGTGAAACGTTTGTAAATTAAATATAACTTAAATAAATTTCTGTGTGTTCACCTATATCACATTATGTCTGTGATAACCCCTCATAGACTGATATAGATATCATACTTATAGGCTGTAATCACATAAAAGCCCGATAACAAGGAAGTGACAATACCACAGGGAGTATCAGTCAGGGGCTATCAATCACTTATGTTTTAAAACCTAACCATGCAGAATAAGTGCAAATTATTATGCCTGAAATCATTGTATTAGTTTTGATCATCATCATAATTGGGGGCTTAGGCCGCGCCGATCACTACTTTCGATAATTATCAAGGTGTAAGGCGACAAAACTGGAATCCTCACAAAAAAGCCCTGCACTTGGCACTGAGCCCCTCTCCGGTAGGAATATTTCAAGCTTGCAGAGACAGGGGGTCAGCCGCCAAAAAATATATACTTTTACGTTATCCCAATACCCTCTTCCTCAGCATGAAGGTTTTTTTCGACATACACCTGGCCTGGCTATTCATAGAATGAAAAATAGCTTTGAGTTTTATGGCACGTCAGCTGTCAGGGCTATGTGTTAAACAATGGCTTGGAATGAATATTCCGAGTCATACCAGGTCAAACAATAGGGACAAAGCAAAGTTGCTTTGTTTCCACAGTGTTTAAGACTGGTATTTTGACCCAATGACTAGAAAAGCACTGGTATTGATGGTATATTGGCTCAACATGCCAGATTAGAGCTGACCAGTTCAGTGTTTACACTGCCCTCTATAAGCTCGATGCGAAGACCTTTGGATAAGACATGCTTCGGGTTATTCTAGCGTACGTGGAAAGGTCAGAGGTCAGGAGTAGGACTTTGCCTTCAGGAGAAATCCGTATTTGCCGATGGCCACGCCCGACTGAAGATGATGTGTAGGTCCTATAGCCCCCCGCTCAACAGCGAGCGCAGATCACCGGATGTGACGTCACACCCGATAGTATATATCATGGGATAATGAAAATATAAATTGTCCAATTACTTGCAAAAAGATGTCCAGACTCAAAGATGAAATGATTATTTGTTGCATTAGGATGAACTTAATTTGCGTGAATTCTCACAAGTTCGTAAACGAGCATCGCCATTAGCAGCATTTTGACATACGGCATAAAGATGAAGGAATTACTCCACGCCTGTGTGGCGTCTTTCAGGCGTAAAGGAATCCCTTTTGAACGTACCTCTAACTAAAGGTATCTCGGGACCTACTACTTGAAAGATCTGAAGCAGCGGACCCCCTAAAGTATTTTCGCATTAAGGATTGATCTTCACCTTGACGGGACCATTTTTACGCCCCCCCAGCTCTGTCCTCAGCAGGGGGCTTTGGGGGTGGACAGGGTTAAAAATATTTACCTATGACTGAAAGGTTTAGTGCTTCGCAAAGCCAAAGGCTGTATTTATCATACGACCGGTTTCGGGGACATCTCGGTTCCATTATCAAGTGACAAAATAAGATGTAATAAAGATATAATACTTCTTTGTCACCTGGCAACGAGACCGAGATGGCACCAAAACCGGTCGTATAGTAAGTACAACCTTTGGTTTTGCGTAGCACTCAGCCTTTCAGTCATTCCTTTCACCAAAGCCATTTATCAAACTGCGAATATTTACCTAGTTCTCTTGCCCTTTTTATGAACACCACATATTTCTATTCAGCACCAGAAAAGGTCGGTTTTTGATAAAGCAAAGCGTGTATTTTTGGCCATGGAAAACCAGGAAGAGGCTATTTTTGGGAAGATGAAGTATATCATTATCTAAAAAGTTTATATTTTCTCCAGCTGATGACGTGAAAGTTAAAAAAACGTTGAAGCAATGTTTACTCTGACCTGAGAAAAAATTCTGACTTATGTTTTTCTATAAATTTTGTTCAAGTTGTTCCTACATAGTAAGCCTGGTGGAGCCGGAGTCTTACTTAAGTCATCCAGGGACTTGTCACGGACACCCCTACCTCACCATACGAACGAGCAACCCCCACAATGAAGGCTTAATTTAGGAGCCAAAGTTAACGTCCCACAAAGCACAAGGACGGCCGCCCCGCTCAGGTCACCCCCTCACCAGTCAGTTACCAGCCGACCTACGTCGGATAAAGTATTGAGCACCGGAGCGTCTCAGGGGAACCGATCCCAAGCCTGGACGTGGACCGCCACTGCATGTTTCTGAGTAGCAGGCCGGAGCCCAACGTTCTACCAATTGGGCTACCGAGGCATCTCAGTGTTCGTAGCAGAAGCGCAATGTTATGGAATAGGGACGATAGTTTAACCGACGCCCCACGGGGGCCATTATTGTCCTCCTCCTCCTATAAGGACCCCGGTGGGGCGCGGGCTATAAACGTGCATGGCTCAAAGCACCCACAAATTATTGTGTGTACAGATAAACACGTCAACAAAATGCCCTCATAGGTAATACTAATTGTTGGGTTTTAACGACCCATCAGCTGCCAATGTCATCGGCGTCGCCAACTCTCACCCCGTTGGAAGGGATTTGGGGGATCAGATCAACTTATTCAGAGGCTCCGCCGGGACTTGAATCCTTGACCGGTGGCTTAGAAGACAGGGATGCTATCCACTAAGACACCCATCCCCCTGCCCTCACAGGGTCACTGACATGAATACATAATACCATATTATTGATATCAGAGCATAGGTTTAAGTAAATTCGTCTGCAGACAAAACGTCCATAGATTAGAACGTCTACCCCCAGGATATCAAAACGAACCCGTATCAAAAATTCATGGACAACACTGACATCTACTGTTGAAACTGATAAACATTCAGGGTATTGGGCCTTCCGTGTTGAAACGATTGACAATGTAACCCTGGTCGGTCCTACATGTACCCTTCATTGTATTGACATACATTTTTGGTCCTAAGTAGGGTGACTTAAGCGAGGGAGGAGGGGGCCTGCTCTCTCTCTCTCTCTCTCTCTCTCTCTCTCTCTGTCTCTCTCTCTCTGCATTCCAAGTGAAGGTCATGCAATTTCAGGTCACAAGCATAGGACTCCACCTAGGGCTCCACCTAGGATTATTTGCAGTTTTTAGAGAGTGTAGAGATTTGGAATGCGGAGGGAGATTGAGGCTCTATTTTCGTCGCTTTGTGGGTCTAATAATTGATGTCAGAGCCCTGAAATTTTTTAGGGTGATAGCCTTCCTTCGCCAGACACCCAAATGAAATGATTTGCACTTGATAGGATTTAGAATGAGACCTCACCTAATGGACCACCTCTGCAAACGATCTGGGCCGTTTTGCAGCAGCAGCCCGTCAGCTGGGGCCGTCTTTTCGGTAAATTTTGACATTGTAAGCGTACATCAAGCAGGAAGACTCAATTTTCAACGGAATATCGTTTATGAATAAAGAGAAATCAAAAGAGCGACCAAAGAAACTTCCAGAACACCTGAAGTAACTGGCATCCAATCCGATGTTTTCCGTTAACGATGACCCGCTGACGCCTATCGGAGGGATATGAGACGAACCAGTGAAGAGTAGGAGCCTGAAAATGATAGGAATTTTTCAATTCGTGTATGATTAGTTTATGGTTCACACTTTGAAAGGCGGCCAAATAGTCCGTGTAAATGCTGTCCGTCTGATATTCCTCCGATATTGCATCCCACGCCGAGCTGAGGTATGTTGCAAGGTTGCTAGAGCATGATCGACCCGGAATGAATCCATGCTGTTCCTGGCACAGCACCGGCGCAACGTGGTGGTATGACTGGCTGTACACAATTATTTCCGGGATTTTTTAGAAGAGGGGTAGAAGTGGTACGGATCGGTAGTTGGCCGGGTGTTTCTTATGGCCCATTTTGAAAAAAAAGGAACAATGTTGGCCAGCTTCTACCGTGTCGGAAAGATGCCGCTCTGCAGAGAGAGTTTAAAAATTTTGGTAAGGGGCACAGCTAGATCGTCGGCACACTCAAAAATAATCCACAATAAAGAAGATGGTTGCAGGTTCAAATCCAGGGATGGCCGTGCAATGCTTTACTAATTTTTTTTTCAAGGAACAGAATGATAAAACTGACCAACAGGCTTATGAAGAGATACTTTTAAAAGAAAATATGGTTTGCTTTCAACCCATTGTCATGCGGCTCTCCTGAGCCGCGGTGGGGCGTTAGCCCTGGCCGCAGGCCGGGGATACACATGTCTATATTTTCTATAGAAAAATAACACTTTCCAGCTTTTCCATGGCTGCTTACCGGTGTCCATGAACTCTGGATTACCAAACCATTCACTGCGAAGTCTAAATGCTATAGCTTTTCGAACGTGGCATGGTGAATGAGATACTAAATATAACCAGTACAGGAATCGAATCCACGGAAATGTCAAACGAAGCCATTTAGCCAGCCTTATTATTTGGGGTGGTGAGCTCTTATCCTTATCCTACCGAGGGTAGAGGGGGTCGTTCGACACCCTTCTTCATTCTTCTCAATTGCAGGTAATGGCTCAGATTATTGCAATTTGGTCTGGAATGTGCGACCAGAGTTTAATTTCAGTCACATAGGGCATACCGAAAGACCTCTGCTTTATTATTTTTCCTCTCAGAATGTCTATATTCTTATCTTTCACCGAGCAAAGTTTTTTATTGAGTGATATGTCGCCTCCCACTTCCCTTCTTGAGCCCTCAGGCTACAAGGCGCGTCGCCGGTGGTGCTGGGCCGGCATGGGTCTAGGGGGTCTGTATCCGCTGTTGAAAATCCGATGTGTCTGCAAAGGGCGATTTCTAGGATGAATGACATTACAATGAGAGATTTCAGGCCTGATCTACTTCCTGGCTATCTCCTCTGCTCTGCTCTACTTCCTGGCTATCTCATCTGCTCTGCTTTACTTCCTAGCTATCTCAGTTTCAGTGACATAATTAAGGTGCTCCATTCCTTTCAAAAACGTAAGAGGAAATATTCGGAAACCTGAAACATGTCTTCTAAAAATATTCATTCCTTCTGCAATTCGTAGTATTTATAAACTCCATTCCTAAGAAAATAACGTATTCAAACAGCGTATTTTACAAAAATGTAGTGTCCACTGCAGGCAAAATAGTTTCTACACTGTAAGCCATGGCCGGATGTCGTTAAAATTTTTACATTTTAGACCTGCAAAACAGCTTCAGCATTATCAGTGTCATGCACAAAACAAAAATTTGAGGTTTTGATGGGTCTGTGCATGAAATTGTTTTCACTTTTCTTCCGACAAAATTGCTATATTACGTAGTCACTGCCTTTCGCAACCTTAAGTGCTTCCAAGCGTATGTAGGCGTGGTAAATATATGGTTACACTGAGCAGAGTTACTGGACTTCTCTCAAATAATATAATATTAAACTACAATGTCACCCTTTCCATGCACTGGTTTCCGTCCCATGTTTCGCAAACCCTAGGCAACTACATATTAGTTTGTAATTAGAGTCTGTCCATAAGTGACTTCGCCCACTGAAGAGGGAGGGGGCTGGGCCGAACAGTGGCGTGCAATGGCGTGGTCATGGGGGAGGGGCTGGGCCGAGAAGTGGCGTGCAAGGGCGTGGTCATGGGGGAGGGGCTGGGCCGAGAAGTGGCGTGCAAGGGCGTGGTCATGGGGGAGGGGCTGGACTGAGAAGTGGCGTGCAATGGCGTGGTCATGGGGGAGGGGCTGGGCCGAGAAGTGGCGTGCAATGGCGTGGTCATGGGGGAGGGGCTGAGCCGAGAAGTGGCGTGCCAGGACACGGTGTAAGTTTTTTTCAGCGGCGACGATTGTTTTCACCTTTTAGTTTTTATTGAGTTTTTGTGGAAGGTGGAGCTGTCTAGAGGAAGGACTGAGACCTGAAGCTTGACATTTCCTTTAGGAAGGCAGTGACTTGGAATGTCAGGCCTGCCATAGGATGTCGTATGTCTGTAACACGCAGTTTTGTATAGCTGCATCAATTTTAGCTTCTACGATATCATATATTAAATTATGCTGATGGATGAGACGAGGGAGGTCTACCCCAAAGTGACGCCATGACGTGCAGAGGCAAGGTGGTTGGAAACCCCTCCTAAAAAGTGACGCCATTCATGAAGATTCCCTTAGCTTCTTTTGCATTTTTCTACAAATTCCAGGTGTGGCGCTTGAACATTTTGACAGCCTAGGCACGATTCGCTTAGAGGTAAGGACGTCGCCCAGGCTTTTTACCTGATATTGGACAGGGGCGGGTCCAGCAGGCCGACTGGAGAAGGGGCAAGCTCAAGTCGATTAGCAAAAATAATATTTATGTTTAAATATTTAGCATCACAAAAATTAAAAATATCAAAAAACATATGTCGGTGGATTGTGTAAAGGGTTATGTGGTGGTATGAGGGCACAAGGCAAAATTCAAGAAGGATAGGTAGGTAGGTAAATAAGCCGGGAAAGACAAGGGACTCACGAGAGCTTCCCATTTCAAGGACAGCTTCAGCACTTCATTTCTTATGACGTCTAATTTCTCGCTCTACGATCGGTTTCTGAATGGATTTTTTAAATTTCATCTGCCAGGTTTTGTGTCATGACTCATGTTCTTCATAATGTTTTCACAAGCTAAATATCTTGCTAATAATAACAACTGTCCGGCAAAAGAGAAGGCTAGACATCCACGAATACAAAAATATCAATAAATCAATCCGCTCTAATTAAGGTCCTAGGACGCGGTATGGCACGTGCTGGCAGCTAAGGCAAGCCTGGTTTACTTATTTAACCCTTACACGTACTCGGGTTTTCGCCACTTTCGCCCGTACGGGGGGGATTGTTGCGACCCCCGCGCGATTGGCCCCTAATTGACGTAGAGCTCCGCGAGAAAACCAGCGTGCTGGTCGTCACGAGTACCCATGATAGATACCAATTTTTATGACCTTGGGTCGTAAGATCACCTTCCAGGTCAGGCCAATGGTCTGGTTTTTGCCCTGTTGCGGCCCATTTTGCAGTTTTGGCTGCTAGTGACCGGAATTTTGGTAAAAATTCACATTTTTATGGTCATTAGACTGCGAAACTGACATTCTCGCGTCGATTCATGTGCTATACACCTATGCGACCCACCTAGGTAATGCAGGAGGCGAGTTCAAATGTCAAAGGTCACTGACCGGTAAAACTCGAAATTCCCCAATATGTCAAATTTTCAGTTTCAGAGGGGTAATTTTGGAAACTGAACTCAAATGAAGCACTTTAAACAACGTCAAAGGCTTCTTTTATCAAAGTCGCGGGTCATCAGGTCAGCTTCCAGGTCAGGTCAATGACCTGGTTGACCTCGATGACTAGGTAAAAAGGTCAAGTCCATATTGCAAGCAAGTCAACTAGTTCCGTGTCCACATCATTTAAATGGACTATTCATAAGCCATTCTGCATCATTTACGCAAATTTAGTGCCTTTCTAACCATATCTCACTGATAACACCCCCTTCAAGGTCAAATTAGGTCAAAGGTAAAAAAGGTCAAGTCTGTATTGGAGGAAAAACGTCTTGTTCATCGTCCTTTTCATGCTGCAAATTGACTATACAGATACAGATACAGATTTATTCGAATAGGGTCCACATCATGCATGGCTTTTCACCCATTCACGTCAGTTATTGCAAAGTAAACAAACAGGTCAAATTCGACAGACACACGCACACCATCACTCATAAAATCTGCCGTGTTGAGAAGCTTAACAATTTTAAAGCAAAAAGAAGTTATCAAAATGAGACCGATAAAAGAACGCTAAAAACAAAAACAATGTACACAAACCTTAAACAACGCCTAAAACAAGCCTAAAAACTATTCATTCTAACTAACTATTCATTCAAACTATTCATAAGGAATTTCGCATCATTGTCGTTAAGTGACTACCTCATCATTTTTTATTACTTACACCCCCTTCAGGGTCAAATAAGGTCAAATTTCGAAAAAGGTCAAGTCCATAAAATATGCATACCAACTAGTTTGGTGTCCATATCATTCAAATTGACTATTCATAAGTCATTATGCATCATTTACGCCCAGTGTGTGCTTGCTTCTTCATCTGCTATTGTTTGCACCCCTTTCAAGGTTAAATAAGGGCACAGGTCGAAAAGGGTCAAGTCCGTATCGGACGCAAGTCAACTAATTCGGTGTTTATATCATTTCGAAATACCGAATCGAAACACGCATATGTAGTCGTTATTCGACGCAGAGCTATCACTGAGGTCACGCAAGGTCAAATCAAGGTCATTGAAGGTCAAGAAAGGTCATGAAAGGCCTAACCTGATAAAATTGATCCTCGAAGGTTGGAAGAAAATATTTTGGGCCAGTTCATGAAAAAATGCTGCAAAAGAACGCTGAGTGTCTAAAGCATTCACGTGAAAACGGGTACAGGCGCCCAAATGACCTCAACATGCTTCTACTCTTGAGGTCATAGCTCCATGACCTTGAAAGGTAGAAAAAATGTTTTTTTGCAAAACATGCGCAATAAATGCCCCAGAAGCTATACAAGCTTTCAAGTCTCTAACTTGAAAAGCTCGTTTTCAATTCTTGAAAAACCTTAGGGGGTTGCAACAACCCACCCCCACCCCCTGTAAGTACGAGGGTTAACGAGCCGGTACTCGCGTCCGAATGAATGAGGTATTAGAGATGTTGATCAAAAAGCACACGTTAGGTTTGCCCCGCTGTTAGGCAGATTCAGCGAAATCGCGAAGTGCCTAAGCTCACATTTGTTGACGGTTCGAGCTGCGAGCGTGGATTCTCAGAGATGCAAATCATCGGCCTCTTTGACCCAGTGATCCGAAAAAGGAAAATTCTCTGTAACTTAGGCATCGAGTCAAATTAGAATTATTCCATATAAAATACATACCTGCTTCGATGTTTAAAAGTGGCTAGGCAGAGCCTAATGCGCCTCTATGGCAGCGCCGCCACTGATAAATTATCTTCAGTAGATGATGATTAAACATGAACAGCTTTTGCACCTGCAAATTTCAGTGCTTTTTGTTTTTTGCCAGGCAGTTTGCACCTCGTGTCAGCTTTTCAACTTATTATAAATCATGAGAAAACTTGCAATTTTAAGCCAAATTGATTTATGTTCCAGATTGCAGAGCTGAGATCCATTAGCAGATGCCAAAAGCTCTCAGCTGGTGCCATCCGTCCGGCCAGAGGCCAGACAAAGTGCGGACGTGCCAACATAGCTGGGGAAAATCGTTAGCACCCGGAGGGCTGGTAAAGATTGCATTTTTCCCTAATGAAATATTCATGGCTTTTTACGTGTGGACATTATACATTTGAGACATTTGGGTTGTTTATTTTTCCACTTTGTGGTCTATTTGACCATTAGACATTTAGATGGTTTCCATCAGGACCAGGGGCGCAGCCAGAGCTTTGGTATAGGGGGCACACCAACTTTGAGGGCCACCCCGGGAAAAAGGGCACTTTTTAACGTGACCTAAAAAAACTTACTATATCTTTGTTTATATCATTTTTGGGGCATCTTTGGTTCAATAAAAATGCAAATAAATCATTGATGGAGAATGAAAACTTGATTAAAACCGAAAAAGAAAACATGTCACCAAAATGTCATGGAAGTAGCCAAAACACGACTGTTTTGGATAGATTTAAAGGCCAATCAGCCACCTAATGCAAGTACTTGACATCAGAAATCAGCGGAGCCTGTGATATCTGTTACCATGTGCAAGTTAAGGCATATTGGAGTCGAAAATTCATTCGTTATGCCCACTGGTTTTGTCGTGACGGGTGAGCCCTGGCTGAACGCGGCTTAAGCTCCGTGCCTCCCACAATGGTGGTGGGAGGAGGAGTGGCATAGTGTCCTTGGAAGAACACAATTTTTGCTGCCGGAATAATTTGGGAGATACCTTTAGAACCCATTCATTAAGTTCCATATTCTCAAGGATCGGTCCCAGTTAAGAGTAAAGAAAAGGTGAACAGGCCGGTGGTTTGGATGGGGATGGTGGGACAGGGCTGAAAATTGTGAAAACTATATCTTCATTTAATTTAATTAGTAGAAATCCTGGTTTAAGGGACTGCGTTCTGATCTCATGGGCAAATGCCCTTTTATCATCCCTTCCCAGAATCCACCAGTATAATAATCAATTTATATAACCAGGGGTGCCTAGGCATCACAAGCCGTTTTAGAGATTCCTCATTCCTCGTTAGCTCAGTTTTACAAGGGGAGTTCCCATCGTGTACTTATTCCCCATCTATTCAAGACCAGCTCTGGGGCCCCCAAGTGTGGATCAGAGGCCTCCAGAGCAGCTTCCCTCATCCCCCCCAGTTGTGCCTCCAAGGACTAGACTAGCTCGGTGACCCCGCCCCGAGATGATAGGAGTTGGCCTTGTGTTCTCATCATCTGTCTATTCAAGACCACCTCAGGGGTCCCTGATGTAGATCAGGGCCCCAGAGCAGCTCATGCTTCACCCAGGGAATAGACTAGCTCATTGGCCTCAGAGATGACAGACTAGCTCAATGGGCCACAGATAGGATCATAGGGCCTTAAACCAGTTCAAGAAGCCCCAGAATAGTTTAAGGCGCCATATCACCTCAGGGGGCCTCAAACCAACATCAGGGGCTCTCACAAGCTCAGAGCCCAGACCAGCTCAGGGTACCCTCAGAACCCAAATCCGCTCTTGGGCCCTAGATCAGCTCTTGGGGCCCAGATCAGTTCAGAGGCCTCAAGTCAGGGGGCAAGATCAAGTCAGGGGCACTAAATCAGCTCAGTGATCCCTAACCAGCTCGGGGTCCAATCAGTTCAAAAGCCCCAGAGCTGCTCAGGGGACACCAGATGCCCATAGGGCACCAGTTCAGCTTCGGGTACAAACAATCAGAACAGTGGTCCCCGACCAGCCCGGGGCCCAGATCAGCTCGGGAATACCCGATCAAGTCAGGAGGCACTTAATCAGCTCAGGAGCCCCATACCATCTCAGGGGCCCTCATCAGTCTCTGTGAGCCCAGCTCAGCTCAGGGCTTTAGAGCTGCTTATGAAATCACGTAAGGAGGCCCAGGTCAGCTTAAAGGGCACCAGATTAGCTCAGGGGGCACCAGACTAGCTCAGAGGGCATCAGATGGACTCATGAGGCACCAGATCGACTCAGGGGCATTACTGTGGCTCAGGTGGCACCAGATCGATCCACTCGGGGCCCAGATCAGCTCCCAGCCTCCCCCAGACTATGGCAGGGGCCTAAATCAGCTCAGGGAGCAACATAACAGCTCAGGGGACACAAGATGGGCTCAGGGGCACCAGACCATCTAAGGAGACGTCAATTATCAGCTGAGGGGGCACCTAATCAGCTGAAGAGGCACAATATTGATTTAAGAGACAGTATATCAACTTGGGGAGGCATGGGATCAGCTTGGGGGCCCGAATCAGCTCAAGGGGAACTAAATCAGCTATTAGGGCACCAAGCAAGCTCGGAGGCATTATATAGGTTTAGGAGGCACAATTATTTGCTAAGTGGGGCACTCGATTGACTCAGGGGCCAAGACCAGCTGAGAGGCCACGAGATGAGCTCAAGGGGCACCATATCAGCTTCACCCATACGATGTTTGGCGACGATGAGGCATTAGGTGGACACATACTATGTGCCCATACTCTTCCCGGGTGCTTGGAAAGGCGACAGAATGCCCTAGCTGGCCGAAAAAGGTATTAAATTGTCCAACAATAGTTTCAATCGCTACATGCGGTCCAGTTACATGTAGGTTCAACGGCGTAGGGCACTAAATTTAGAGCGGCACGGGCCAAATTGGTTACACCACCTGACAATCAAAAGGGCACCCGGCACCGATGGGGGCACGTACCCCATGTGCCCCCTGGCTGCGCCCCTGGACAGTAGATAAACTCCGGTAGGCATTAAATAAGTCCAGGGGGGCCGGATCAGCTCAAGGGACACTAAAACAGCTAAAAGGACAGCAGGCAAGCTCGGAGGCATCAGACTAACTCAGAGAGCATTATATAGGTTCAGAAGGCACAATTATTTTCTCAGGGGGGCACTAGATTGACTACGAGGGCATCAATTCAGCTCAGTGGGCACATGATCAGCTCCAGGGTTTCAAGACCAGCGCTTAGGGGGCACCAGATGAGCTCAAGGGGCACCAGATTAGCTCTGCCCATATGATTATTGGCGACGATGAGGCATTATCTGGAAACGGATTACGTGCCTATACTCTTCCCGGGTGCTTGGAAAGGCGACAGTATGCCCTAACTGACTAAAAAGGCACTTAATTGTCAAACAATAGTTTAAATCGCTAAATGTTGTCTAGTTCCATCTAGGCTCAACGGCGTAGGGCACTAAATTTCGAGCGGCACGGCCCAAAGAGGGTACACCACCTGGCAATCAAAAGGGCACCCCGGCACCGATGGGGGCACGTGCCCCCTGTGCCCCCTGGCTGCGCCCCTGGTCGTCGTCGTCGGGTCGGATGCACGGTCTTATTTTATTTCTGTGTATTTCGTTTAAAATTGGTACATAAAATTTGTATCGGAAAAAATTACCCCCCCCCGTTGGAGGAGTCTGCCCCAGCAACAAAATTCCTGCCCCAATTGGGGCAGGCTATGGGCTGCCCCAAGCGCCTCGTCGAGTCGCCTGCCACGTTCTGCAGACTGCCTATAAGGGAAAGTTTCGCGATTTTTTCCCGATTTGGCCCACCCAAATGGCTGGTTTGCCCCTCTCCCAAGGTGCTTCTAGATTCGCCAATGCCTGGGAACCAATGAGGGGCACGTTCCCCTGCATTCCTTTGGCTGCGTCTCTGACCGAGAGGCACATTCAAACTAAACACAATTGTAAAAGTTAAAACAACAGTTAAAATTATCAAAGACATTGGGGCACTTTCAGGAGGTGAACCTATACCATTCTAGGTAGACACCTAAATGAGGAAATGGCTCTTATTCAGCAGAAAATTCACAACGAATGTACACAGTTACGTGATTAAGGGGCACTTCCGAGCTAAGGGTGCATCCATAAAGAAGGTGCACGTTTCAGCGGCCGAGGGGCACTTTCATTCAGAGGCAAATTCACAATGAAGGTACATAGTTAAGTGGTTGAGAGGGCCCTTCTGAGCTAAGGGCACATCCAAAAAGAATGCCCACGTTTCAGCGGCCGTGGGGCACTTTCATCCTCAGAGGGCACCCGGGAACTAATGGGGGCACGTTCCCCTGTGCCCCCTGGCTGCGCCACTGACTGAAGGGCACCTTCAGACTAAAACCAGTTGCATTTTCAGTTGCATAGGGGCACTTTTAGTAGCTGAGGGCACTCAAAAACCGGTTAGGGGCACAGGCCTCATTTGCCGTTTGCCTCTACCATTGTAGGTAACACCTAACTGAGGAAATTTATTTCCTTCAGAGGCAAATTCACGACGGAGGTACACAGTTACGTGATTGAGGGGCACTTCCGGGCAAAGGGCACTTCTAAATAGAAGGAAAACGCTTGGATAACATGGATCAGGTAACATGTTCCTAGTCAGAAGAAAGACGTAACATGATACAGACAGTAACATAAGAAAGACGTAACAGAAGAAAGACACAGACAGGTAACATGATACCTGATCGATAGCATAGCAGATAACATGTTCAACCTCTCTACAGCAAAAACAATAATAAGCCCTTAGGTTGACTAGGACCCATTCAGATACGTAATTTTACGATATCCAAAAAATACAAATAATTTTGCTCATCAGCTCGTGTTTATCTTTATTTGTGCGTCCTCTGGAATTTTTGTCCGGCTGTGGGCTTGTAGGAGCGCCAGAGCCAATATTTCGCCACAAAACAAAGCTTTTTCAAAGCATGGTCCAAGTTTATGTCAGCGGCCCTGCCCCCCATAATTTTACCGTTCCTCCGCCTATGCTCGTCGACGTAACGATAATTTTGGATTCAAATGTGGAATTTGAACCTCGTGGTGAATAATCCCTACATCAGAAGAGAGCGCGGAATATGGACAGATGGTCGAGAGTGATCCGTACTCTGGCGTCGCGCAGAGTGGCGCCCGGCTGATTGAGATTGTGATCCGAACTCTGGCATCGTGTAGAGTGGCGTCCGGTTGATTGAGATTGTGATCCGAACTCTGGCATCGTGCAGAGTGGCGCCCGGTTGATTGAGATTGTGATCCGAACTCTGGCATCGTGCAGAGTGGCGCCCGGTTGATTGAGATTGTGATCCGAACTCTGGCATCGTGCAGAGTGGCGCCCGGTTGATTGAGATTGTGATCCGAACTCTGGCGTCGTGCAGAGTGGCGTCCGCTTGATTGAGATTGTGATCCGAACTCTGGCGTCGGGCAGAGTGGCGCCCGGTTAATTGAGATTGTTATCCGAACTCTGGCGTCGTGCAGAGTGGCGCCCGGTTGATTGAGATTGTGATCCGAACTCTGGCATCGTGCAGAGTGGTGCCCGGTTGATTGAGATTGTTATCCGAACTCTGGCGTCGTGCAGAGTGGCGCCCGGTTGATTGAGATTGTGATCCGAACTCTGGCGTCGTGCAGAGTGGCGTCCGCTTGATTGAGATTGTGATCCGAACTCTGGCGTCGGGCAGAGTGGCGCCCGGTTAATTGAGATTGTTATCCGAACTCTGGCGTCGTGCAGAGTGGCGCCCGGTTGATTGAGATTGTGATCCGAACTCTGGCATCGTGCAGAGTGGTGCCCGGTTGATTGAGATTGTTATCCGAACTCTGGCGTCGTGCAGAGTGGCGCCCGGTTGATTGAGATTGTGATCCGAACTCTGGCATCGTGTAGAGTGGCGCCCGGTTGATTGAGATTGTCATCCGAACTCTGGCGTCGTGCAGAGTGGCGCCCGGTTGATTGAGATTGTGATCCGTACTCTGGCGTCGCGCCGAGTGGCGCCCGGTTGATTGAGATAAATTTGTTGAATTGCTCTGGGATAATCATCAATCTTTTACTTGTAGATATATTAAGGTACCCTGGTTTCATTATCCTAACATCAGCAAGATGACCAGGGACAAGACAGGTTTAGATACCCACTCTCAGTAAATTTCCGTTAGTCAAGGAATGTCCATCTGCTGCAAAGGTGAAATGCTTGCGCTTTGACTACTTACCACTACAGGGGTGGTAAGGCAGTCGACAGGCACTCGACGTCTTGCTGGCAAGGAAATCTACACCCTATGAACAGGGGTTCGGCGGATTTGGGCTCATGTTACCTTTCCCACGTACATACATGGATTCGTACATACGTACATACACGTACATACATACATTCCCATTCTCCAGGTATGTATGTACCTACCTCCCTACAAAAGAGACCCAGGTTTGCATTGGTAACTTAAATGTTTCAATGAACATGGTTAAGGTAACCTTACAGTGGGCACCTCATGCTGTGTGTAGGAAGTTATCTACTTGCGTAGTTGAGTTTTCTATAGACTTTCACTCCCCTTACATCCATCTCTTCGAGCTGAAACCTGACAAACTTGTCAACTGGCCGGCTTAGTTTTGCAATTTTGAACTTTAAAATAATCTTGTAATTAAGCAATATATTTCTAAAATATTTGAATTCGCTTTCAACTTTGTTGGGAGGACAGATTCGATTTTTCTATAATTTTTTTGGAATTATTGCCGGATTTTAAAATTGTTGTTGTCTTTGGATTTCCATCAGATTTCTTGTAGAATAAGTGAAAGATCGAAATTGTAAACAAATTGGCCCAAGTTCCTGGCCCAAAATTGGCCCATTATTCCTTGCAAAATCTAATTTTAAACACAATGTCTGAGTGAGCATGTACAAAAATTCAAAAACAGACTTTGGTAGCAATTGAGCAGTAACTATGATAAATATTGGGCTAGGGGCCAAGACCTAGTCAACACCTTTACAACTACATCACACCTGTATATATACAGGCATATATGCCTATAACCCTTGGAGTTATCAACGGATTTCACATTTGTTATGAAACCAGCGGACGAAATTTTTATCTAGACTATATAGAAAATAAAATAAATTAAACCATTTGATCCTCTCCTAAATCCAAAAATTTTGAAATCAACTTTTAATTTTTTACCTTTGAAACGAACATTGGGCATGATCTGAAGACCGTCTAAACTAGATTTAAGGAATACACGTTTATAGATACAATATATTCATCACATGTATGCGACTAATGAAGCTTTGTGCTCCGGCTTATGTTCCACAAGCTATAACTGTCTCTGGGAGCATTCCTCTCATTTTGGGGTATCGATTGGTCTGCGTTGGGGAACCTAAGCACTTTGTCTGACCTCTGCCTCCGGCCAGAATTTGTCCTCACCTCCAACTGCCTGTGGGCGCCATCCGGTTCGGTTACAGAGGACAGTCTAATTTGTTTGTCTCCTAGAGGCTAGAGTACTTCAGAGACGGGATACCGCAATCTATAACCAGTTCAGTGCCGTCCACGCGGCCAATTGGATTAGACTGGCCCAGTAATGCGGGTGGCTTTGGATCTGGGGATCAATGATTAAATTCAACCCAAATTTGTGGTGATTTACCCAATTTTTCGGATATGAAACAGACTTGGACATACAGTACAGGAACTTCAGACAGGAACTTTTGCCAAGTTCTCCGGGGAGAAGTTGTCACCGCTGGTGTGTTCAAATATGATTCGGCCTATCACTTGGTTTGTTGACAGAAAAGATCCGGAATCGGCTTAAAGTCGAGGTAGGGGAGCACTGCTCCCCAGGGATGCGGAGCCGAGACAATTTTGGACGGCTCCGGCTCCAGCTCCGGTCCGGGGTTATGATTTCGGCTCCGGCTCCGGCTCCGGCTCCGGGTTCAAGTGTCCTAACGGCTCCGGCTCCGGCAATGTACCTATATCTAGAATGTGATCGAAACGTTCTCAAGGGCGTGAAATTCCATCAGATACAAAGTGATTACGTATTTGTACGAATGAAAAATGGCGACTGGATGAACGAACGCTCTTGATCAGATGCCAAAGGCCATTGAACCTCAAAACTGGACCAACCTACACTGCAGTGCAGTCGTATGGCAAACTGCACTGCACTGTTATGATAAACAGAAATATGGGTCAGACATGTCCGCAAACCCACATAAAAATTAAAGATACAACGACCAAGTAAAGCTTGGACAGCCCGCAAAGAAAAATTCGATGAGCTAATGTACAGGAACAGTAGGGTCGTTCATCAAGACATTTTTTTTACTTTTCAGCCTCGAACCCACTTTTTCCCATTATATATTCAATTCTGATTTCAATTAGCCACATTCCAAGCGTCTACGACAGCGGGGAAGATCGCCTCAAAACAGTTAAAGATTTCATGTTGTTTCGGGCGTGATTGGTCGCCCGGCGTTGTAGTCTCCCCTTGTTAAATTGGGATGAAAGGGGTGCATAACCTACCAGTAAAGACAGCGTGGCATGTGCGTGCGTATAAGTACGGTAGATGGTATTTAACATGCAGGCATTTACTTGTCAGATGTATTTGCAGCGCAATACAAATACATGTTATTCCTCAAAAGACCTGAAATTAAATTATTCAGCAGCCTAGTACTCCAAATCCCGACAGAACAGGAATGCCTTCCGGAGGCGAACCTTTCTCTAGTAACTATCGCTGGAGAACGTCGTGAGGCAGGTTCTTCTCCCTATTCTCCTGCAAACTATTTAAGAGCTCTGGTACTGATAAAAGAACATGTTGTTTCATATTTTTACCCTTAAGGTGGCTCACTAAATCTTCCACCAGCTTCACACCACGTTCTGTGGGACCGTTCACGACAGTAAGTTCTGGAATACCTTGAAACAGGGGAAGCTATACCAGTCACCAGCTTTTCAACGGCGCCATTTCATGTCAGAATCTTTCAGATTCAGGCGCTCGATTACCATCCAGCTTTCAGGAATGAGAAATTGGGAGAGGCTTGGTATCGAGCCGAGCTCTTCATAGCCTCCGTCGGAAACTTTAGCCTACCTAACTGAAAGGTAGATGGTTTTGCTGTTTAGGCCAGGTACTGTATGCCTTTTTACCTTCAGCATTGTGATTCTTATTTGAGAAGCAGATTATAACTTTCTGGTCACAAATAACAGTTGCGTTTGCACATTCACTTCAGCGCCTCTACACAATACCGGAGTATTATCTCGAATTGCGCAAGCTGGTATACGTGTGGCTGTCAGTAGAGGTTGTCTCCAACAACTGTCTGTTTAGAATACCCAGAGCTCACCAGCGAGCCATATTATGGAATATAGGACATTTATGGCATGAAGTGCATGCTACTACTGTGTGAGATTCCGTTCATCATTCCAGAAGATACTTAAAGACGGAATATTATAATTTTTGGAGTTTAACAACGCATCAACTGCTCAGGCCATCTGGCATCAGAGGAGAGAGGGAAAGAATTAGCTTGGGCTAGAGCAGCGCGCCAGATTCTGCCTCTGGGTGGGCTCGAACCCACGACACCCAGCACATAATGAATGCCGTTCAGTGGCGGATCCAGGGGGCGGCAAAAAAGGCATTTGCCCCCCAAACGTAAAAGTTCGGGGCAGAACTATGTTTTGCCCCCCCCCACCAAGTGATCGACCTCCTTTTTTTACCCGGCTTCTTTTTAGTTTATATGCAAGATTTTAGTGCTTCAACTCTCAACTTCAAACAGAACCAGTTAAGGTCAGTGTAAATATTGTCCATCGGACTGGAAAAAGTATCTCGAGCCCATATTTGTCATTCCGTGACGTTTTTTTTTTACTTTTCGCCTCAAATAACCAAAATTCTTCCGGCAAGTGATATTGTAGCGCAGCTTTCACGGTGTGACGTTTTTTCTTTGCTTTTCGACTTTTGACTGGTTTGCACCTCCCAAACCGACCGGCTAGATCCACCACTGATGCCATTGGCCAATCCAAGCGCAAGCGCTAACCGACTGAGCCACTCAGACCCCGAAATAGTTAGTGGCTTTCCTTATAAGTGGTTCTAAACCGTGCATTTGGGTTCCTCCGTCGCGGATAGTCAGCTTTAGAGCCTTCTATAAGCCTCAAAGCTATCCATAAAATGCAATGCAGTGCTTTCATTAAGTTAATATAGAAATCGCACTGAATGTGCTGAAGTCAATTTGCCATCAGCTGTGGTATCTGTGCAGAGAAAATTATATTCTGTCGCGCTGGTGAGAACCACCATTTTGGAGGTAAGGAGCCAGTCGCACAACAATTGGCCAAAACAGCAAACGATTCACATTTGACTAGCGCAGGCTTAAGTTTCCGATAAAGGCTATGAAGAGCTCTGTAAATGCTCGGTGCTAAGCCTCAGCCAGCTAGTCACTGATTCGATTGTCTGAATCTGAAATATTCTGACCAGAAATGGATCCGTTAAGAAGCTGGTATAGCTTCCCCAGTTTCAAGGTATTCCAGAACTTACTGTCGTGAACGGTCCCACAGAACGTGGTGTGAAGCTGGTGGAAGATTTTGTGAGCCACCTAAAAGATAAAAATATGAAACAGCATCTTCTTTTATCAGTACCAGAGCTCTTAAATAGTTCGCAGGAGAATAGGGGAAGCACCTGCCTCACGACGTTCTCCAGCGATAGTTACTAGAGAAAGGTTCGCCTCCGGAAGGCATTCATGTTCTGTCGGGATTTAGAGTACAAGGCTGCTGAATCATTTAATTTCAGGTCTTTAGTGGAATAACATGTATTTGTATTGCGCTACAAGTACATCTGACAAGAAAATGCCTGCACGTTAAATAGGTACCATCTACCGTTATTATACGCACGCACATGCCACGCTGTCTTTAATGGTAGGTTATGCACCCCTTATACCCCAATTTAACCAGGGGAGACTGCAACGCCGGGCGGCCAATCGCGCCCGAAACATGAAATCTTTAACCGTTTTGAGGCGATCTTTCCCGCTGTCGTAGACGCTTGGAATGTGGCTCATTGAAATAAGAATTGAATATGTAATGGGCAAAAAGTGGATTCGAGTCTGAAAAGTAAAAAAATGTTTGTTTTGAACGACCCTAAGCTAACAGAGTTCAACATCGAAAAACGCATCAGATAGGCTGATAGCATAATTCCTTTTCGAGAAAAATCGGAACCAACCACCCTACTGCCCAGGGCCCAGCAGCTGGTTCGCTTACTACACCATCCAATCGCGGTTGGAGCGGAGCAGCAACATTGCCTCCAATATGTCTGCTCTTAGTCTGGACCTGAGATAAGTAAGCAGTAGATTCATCGCGGAGAACAACCTCTCCACGGACACCTGAGTAACTGGTAGCGCGGCCATTACCAGGCTAGCCGGCTGGATGATGGCTGGATATCTATCTAAGATCGCATACGGTCGCCCTCTTTAGGCGACTCAGGTTTTTTGAAGTCGGCTAGTGCCACATCGAGTGACGGGGATGCTGTTTTCTGCGCCTTTCGCCCTCGGTTCTCGACAGACCTAGTATAACCTACTTCTCCGAGTACATGATAGCTCTCCTAGGGGAGGGGGGTGGGAGCAAAGATTTTATTACTCCACAGACCTAGTTTAAACACCATTTTCAAACCATTTATTCGGCCTTTGGGGGGCCAAAAGATAGTCTGCCCTCCTTCCAGGGCTTTGGGGGGAGCCATGGCCGGAATGGCCCCCTTGCGTCTGCCAACAGGGGCGGATGCAGGCCGACGGTATGGGGTAAATCGTGAAAAACATATGGTTTTTAAGAAAATCGCAAAAAATTGGGCAGTTTGGGGGCAAATGCCTTTTTTGCTCCCACCACCCATGGATCCGCCAGTGTCTGCCAATGCTTTCATTTGTTTCCAATTTCTGCCCATGCTAAATGGTCGGGGCTCATCACCTGCCCGAGAGTGAGACCGTCTACGGAACACCCTAGTTGCAATATTTCACTAATCTCGATATACATAACATATTGAGCAAATGTAATATTTCAGGTGAATAAAGGTGTTTCCAAGCGACATCTGACGAGGTAAAATGTGGTCATTTCACGTTTGATTTTGGGTAATTTCAGAGCTCTTTAGGAGCCGGAGCCGGACCCTTTCTGACGGCTCCGGCTCCGGCTCCGCTCCGATCAAAAGTATTTCGGCGGCTCCGGCTCCGGCTCCGGCTCCGGGCAGAATGGTCGGCTCCGACCGGCTCCGGCTCCGGCTCCGGCTCCGGCTCCGCATCCCTGGTACTAGGGCCCCTCCTATTTTTACTATACATTAATGACATACATAAAAGCTCAGTAAACCCAAAATTTCTTCTTTTTTGGCTGACGATACAGCCCTCTTTTTCTCAGCCAAGACCCCTTCTGAACTACAGCTTAAAATAAACCAGAGTCTTCTCGAAGTAACAACCTGGCTAAATTGTAACAGACTCACACTAAGCGCCAAAAAATCGGTATGTCAACTCTTCCCCACCTCCAGCAGTAATATCCCTGTCCACCTCCATAATGTAATGCTTGATAGATGTCGCTCAACAAATTACTTGGAGTAAAAATTGATGAGGATCTGAAGTGGGAAAACCATATCAAACAGGTAGAAAATTCAATTGCTAGGAACATTGGTTTAATTAGACGAGCTCAACATATTCTAAATTCTGATCACCTTCTCCTGCTGTACAATGCTCTCGTGCTTCCTCGACTTCTTTATGGCTCAGAAATGTGGGGCAATACCTTCAAATACAGATTAGACAAAATATTCCTGCTTCAGAAGAAGATAATCAGAACAATTGATCATTCGGATAGGCTCGCCCACTCTACCCCCATTAAAAAAAACAAATACTGTGTACTGAAAATCAATGACCTAGTTCAATTCGTTAACTTCAACTTCCTTCATAAAGCCATAATTGGCACTCTAACTACACCCTTAAAAGACTTAATCAACGTCCGAAACCCACTAAATATTCAGAGGCAGGTCCGCCAGAATAGTCATTTTTCTGTCCCTTTTGCTCCAACAATCTATAGAAATTTTTTTTGTTCATTGCTGCCCCCAAGCTAGAACCAAATTATCGCCTCTAAAATTCGAAATATCAATGATATCCCCCGCAGTAAAACATTTTTCAAAAAGGTTGTGAAGAAAATATTTATTGATAATTATGTATAGTAAGAAAGAACCTCCTGAACAGAAGAAGGAATGTAAAAACTGGCCCCTTCCGTTAAGGATAGGGGTTGGTGCAGGCGTGAAAGTTAGGTTATCTTAGAATGTTTTTATAGTTTAGGTTGTTAGGTCAGAAGTTAGCGGAAATGAGGCAGGCACCACAGTCCACCCCATATTGCATGATTCTAATCATCACTCGAAATTAATGCAGCACCATCATGATTAGGTCGGCTATCGGTGTCGACACAGGCATGCCTCCGGCACCCTGCTGCCCCTTCCTGAGTGTCCTCCCCAACAGCGCTGCGTTGTGCCCAAATCTCACCGAACGCTCTCCATGTCTCTCGCGGCGCTAAATACGTCTTTCCTCTCCCTCCTCCGCTAACTTTTTTCTCTCCACTTCACAGGGGCGTGCTGCTGGTCTTTCATGACCCGCTTGGTCGCCTCTGGTGACGACGGGTTACGCCCCGACCCCTCCCCCTCTCGGGGGCGCTCTACCGGCGCGCCAGTGTTATGTGGCCCTCTACCGTAAAAAAATATTTTGATATTTTACGTTCGGATTATTATTGCGAAGTCGATTGATATGCATATGATTTATGCTAAATCAGATGGTGACCCTGGCCTGACCTTACGTCAGGCCATTCTTAAGTTTTGACCTAGTATAGTCATATCATACATAATTTGCAGCTTCGTAACGAGCATGATACCTAAAATAATCATTCTAACTTTACTCTTGTCAGACGCTAGAGCCCAGAAACTCTTCTCTAAATTCCACCTTCTTTGAACTGTCGTGACCTCAATATTGACCTGAGCTAAAAAGTGACCTATGTCTTAATTAGTTTGTATAAGCTATCCACTAGCGTTCTAGTTTTCCGCTATCCCCATAGAAGCCGTGTTCGAGGGGGTGTCTGAGCACCCCACCATGGTGCACCAGGGCGAAGGTAACTCGGAAGCCCAACGGGGAGGGTGGTAACGGGATCAATGTGCCCAGGCGCCCCCAAGATCTACCGCCAGTCCTGTTGTCACGTGGCTCAAACCAATGACACGTGGGTCAAATCATTTGCTTTTTTATTTCTATAATTTGAATCTAAACGTGCGATTCCAGTTCCTGTAAACACCGATCATTTTACAAACTGCCCACCGGGTGGGCAGTTTGTAAAATGACCGAGCTCGAGCACTGTGCAAAATGCCCGGTTAGTTTGCAAACTGACAAAATGGCTTGGCAGTTCGCAAACTGTCCAGCTTTCTGGGCAGTTTGCAAAATGCCTGAAATCCCATACTGCCCGTAACATATATATATATATATATATATATATATATATATATATATATATATATATATTGCAAAATATTAGGCATTTTGCAAACTGCCCAGAAAGCTGGACAGTTTGCGAACTGCCAAGCCATTTGTCAGTTTGCAAACTAACCGGGCATTTTGCACAGTGCTCGGCTCCGG
Source organism: Lepas anatifera (assembly GCA_034440635.1). Classification (NCBI taxonomy): domain Eukaryota; kingdom Metazoa; phylum Arthropoda; class Thecostraca; family Lepadidae; genus Lepas; species Lepas anatifera. The sequence continues at coordinate 886,286 of JAOTON010001679.1, read as the reverse complement.
TCATTTTACAAACTGCCCACCCGGTGGGCAGTTTGTAAAATTACCGGTGTTTACAGGAACTGGAATCGCACGTTTAGATTCAAATTATAGAAATAAAAAGCAAATGATTTGACCCACGTGTCATTGGTTTGAGCCACGTGACAACAGGACTGGCGGTAGATCTTGGGGCGCCTAGGCACATTGATCCCGTTACCACCCTCCCCGGTGGGCTTCCAGTTACCTTCGCCCTGGTGCACCATGGTGGGGTGCTCAGACACCCCCTCGAACACGGCTTCTATGGGGATAGCGGAAAAACTAGAACGCTAGTGGATAGCTTATACATATATATATATATATATATATATATATATATTGGTATATTTCGGGAGCAGGTTCTCTTTAATGCTCTGGGTAATAAATATGTTTGATTGTTGTACCGTGGAAAGTTTCTTACATATAGATTCAAGTTTTTTCAGTCTTTAGGATGTTTATGAAGAACAAAGGCAAAGAGCGTGGGTAAAAAGTCATAAAATATGATATTTTGCCTAACTTTAAGCATTATTTTATGCAGTGTCACATTGGCACTCGGTAAAACTTCAAAACACAGTCTTGTTTTTTAATCTCAACAGTGAGTACACACATAGTATTGTACGAAACCTTCGTTGCGACTTTCGTTGCGTTGCGAAATGTACAGTCTCAGTATGCTAAATATTTTCAGTAATTGAAGAACATCAAAATATTATCCAAAAAAGAACATTGAAGAAACTCTCCAACTTAAACAAAGGTTTTGTAGCCCTTCCTCAGCACACTTCTGGGTACGTTTATTTATCAAAGAACAAAGAACAAACACTTTATTCAGAGTCTCCACATGTGGCAGTTGTGGCTATAATCAAGTGTTTATATATTATATCGTATCATATATACTATATGTACTATGTATCAAGTGTTTCGCTTACAGAACAGGAAGAATGTCTCAACTTAGGTATAAACTGTCATTTCTATCCAAAGTATGACCCAATTAAGAAGATAGAGATTGCTATGCTTTTTGAAGACCTTTGTAATCTAAAAGAACAAGGTAAAATCAGTCTTAACCCGGATATCCAAGTTCAGCTGCAGGCCGAGGCAACCCGACGCAGGCACCGTGTAAAGGCTGGAGTCCTTACGGCTGCTTTACGAGACGCCACCCGAGAGCTTAAGTCCAACGATAAAGTGGTGGTAAGAAAGGCAGAAAAACGGCGTATTCGTTGTCCTTGACGGACCTAATTATTTCAATAAAATTCGCTCAATCCTACGGAACTCCCTAAGTTTAAACGAATCGGCAGGGACCCAACTGCTTCATTAAAAAGCCGTCTTAACAAGCTCATTGATGTTGCTAATGCTGAGGTAGATGGGGTCCACTTTCAAAGAGTGACTGCGGAATTCAGACCAGGTTATTTGTATGGTTTGTTAAAACACATAAGGAAGGACAGCCTCTACGACCAATAATCTCTCAAATCCCCATCCCAACTTATGCCGTTGCCAAGGAGTTTAACCCGTTAATCTCGCCATTCATTCCAGTAACACACACTTTAAAGCCTTCCGAGGAACTTGCTGATATTCTAAAAGCGAACGAACACAAGGAAATTATGGCGTTTCAAGATGTTTTCAGCTCATTCACGAATGTACCAATAAAAGAAACCATCCAGATAATACTCAAATATATCAACGAGCATCAAGAACTTCCACCACCCGGCTTCCAAAAAGTGTCCTGGCAGCCTTACTTCGGTTATGCACCAAAGAGGCCTCGTTCAGATGCCCTGAGGGCAAGCTATTCGTTCAAGTCGATGGGGTGGCTATGGGGTCCCCCTTGGGAGTGCTTTTCGCGCAGGCGTATTTGAGCCATGTTGAAAGTAAAGCATTAGCAGTGAACGGTTTTATAATAAGGCAGTGTCTGCGTTACGTATACGTCATCTGGATAGATGTGAACAATAATAATGACTTGGAAAACTTGAGAAAGTCACTAAGTGATAACTCGTGTCACTCGTGTCACTCGTGATAACAGAGCTAAATGTGAAGATAGGCTACCCTTTCTAGAATTTATGATAGATGGCAATGGTGAAACATTTGTAACTGACGTGTACCGGAAACCGACAGACGGAGCCCGATGCATGAATGGGACCGGGAATTGCACTGATAGCTACAAGAGGGGTGTGCTTAGAGCTTATGTTCGCAGAGCACTCAAGAACTGTTCAACCTGGCTACTGTTGCATCGTGAATTAGACAGACGTGAATTAGACAGACATCGTGAATTAGACAGTGAATTAGACAGTTTAGGCAAATACTTGTCAACAATGGCTATAGCAACCGAATATTCGATTCGGTCGTGAAAAGTATGCTGAGTCATAGGGAAGAGGAGCCCACCGCTCCTAAAACCATTGACCTGTACTACAGAAACCCACTCACACCAGCCTGGAAACAGGACGAGAAAGCCATCAAAGACATAGTACACAAAACAGGACAACCACAGATTCCAGGAACAGACTCGAGCTAAAAATGTACTACAAAAGTCCCAACACATTTAATATGGCCATTAAAAACAATATCTCCAGAAATCTTCACCACTCAAACAGGCTAATGTAATGTATCAGTTCCAATGTAAAACTGTGCAATCCGTAAGATATGCTACATTGGTCTCACCACCACAACACTAAGCAGACGCCTCACGATGCACCTTCAAGAAGGATCCCCCAAGCGGCATATGAAAGAACACCATGACACAGACATCACACGAAAAATGCTAACAGAAAACACAACAGTTCTCACACAGTGCAACGATCATCGCACACTGCAAACACTAGAAACACTTTTCATTAGGGGACACATCGCCTGTCATCAACACACATACCAAACAGCCCACACAGCTCCAGCTCTACGATAGAATTATCATGTCTTAGCGTGTTTACTTATGTGTTTCTGTGATAGGTGTTGTCTTGATTTAGTTTAGTATGCTGAGAGCGTATGTTTTGTCGCAATGAAGGTTTAGTATAGTATTATGTATCTGCTCGCTGTTGAGATAAAAACAAGACTCTAATTTGAAGTGTTACCGAGCACTAATACCATACTGTATGTGATCATGCTTAAAGTGAGGCAAAGTATTATATTTTATGACTTTTAACACATGTTGTTTGCCTCTGTTCTTCATAAACTTCCCGAAAACAACCGAAAACTGATAAGAAAACTTGAATCCATATCTAAGAACCCTTCCGCGGCACAACATCAATCATATCTAATACCCAGTGCATGTATATATATATATATAATATTTCTTGAGGATGATGTGGCTTAGTGGACAGCACTCTTGTCTAATAAGCCACTGGTTCCGGGTTAAAGTCCCGGTGGAGCCGCTGAATAAGTCGATCTAATCCCCAATAATCCCCAAAATCCCTTCCAACAGGGTGAGGGTTGGCGACGCCGTATGACCCTGGCAGTTGGTGCGTCGTTAAACCCCAACAATTATCATTATATGATAACCCTGGCAGAAGGTATTGTTTCTCACGCCCATTGCAATGTGAGACAGTCCAGAAATGAACCATTGTGATCTCCGAGCCTGGGCACCGGGTACCTGCCTGTCTTCCAGAATGCTTCATACCTGAGAACCTCGTCAGTCCTGAGATGTTTCAGCCATCGGTGCGGTGGCCGGCACTCGGGCACTCAACGGAGTAGGTCGGAATCAAGACAATTCAGGGGTCATTTGCTCTATATCCCAAGTGTCCTCCACAAGTCCAGAGCAGTTCGTCTCAACACAGTAATGTATTAACCAATCAATAAATCCGCACAAATGAAAATACGAATAGATTGGCGGAAATTGGAATCTGAATTTTTGTTTAGATCCCAAACTACCTCGACCTTTTTCGACAAAACAAACTCAATCCATTCCGATGCGCAACCACTTTGGATATCTATTGGAACTGGCAATCCCTGCGGCCCTCTGGCGCTGGCTGCAGCTGCCGGCTACTGACCTGCCTCACGCCGTGGCCCTCAGGCATCGACAGCCGGGCCGCCGCACCGCCGCCGCTGCCGGCTCCGGAGCCACTGCGCCTCGGCGGAGCACCGCCGCACGGCACGGCTACTGCCGCTGCTGCTGCGCCGCACGGCACGACTACTGCTGCTGCTGCTGCGCCGCACGGCACGGCTACTGCTGCTACTGCGCCGCACGGCACGGCTACTGCTGCTGCTGCGCCGCACGGCACGGCTGCCGCTGCTGCTGCGCCGCACGGCACGACTACTGCTGCTGCTGCTGCGCCGCACGGCACGGCTACTGCTGCTGCTGCTACGCCGCACGGCACGGCTACTGCTGCTGCTGCTGCGCCGCACGGCACGGCTACTGCTGCTGCTGCGCCGCACGGCACGGCTACTGCTGCTGCTGCGCCGCACGGCACGGCTACTGCTGCTGCTGCGCCGCACGGCACGGCTACTGCTGCTGCTGCGCCGCACGGCACGGCTACTGCTGCTGCTGCTGCGCCGCACGGCACGGCTACTGCTGCTGCTGCGCCGCACGGCACGGCTACTGCTGCTGCTGCGCCGCACGGCACGGCTACTGCTGCTGCTGCGCCGCACGGCACGGCTACTGCTGCTGCTGCTACGCCGCACGGCACGGCTACTGCTGCTGCTGCGCCGCACGGCACGGCTACTGCTGCTGCTGCTGCGTCGCACGGCACGGCTACTGCTGCTGCTGCGCCGCACGGCACGGCTGCCACTGCTGCTGCGCCGCACGGCACGGCTACTGCTGCTGCTGCGCCGCACGTCACGGCTGCTGCGCTGCACATCACAACTGCTGCTGCTAAGAAGTTGTGACAAAGAAATGGTTGAAATATTTTCGATGGAGAAGTGGATGGGCTACCCAAAGCCGTTTACCGTTTTTCGCTGCCTACCGTGGTTCTCGAGATCCTAGGGGGGCGGGTACCCGCTCCCCCGTCAAAGCGATGGTGGCTCATACTCCCGTCAATGCGCGTGTCAAAAACAAAGCAAGCGAATCATTTCGAAATCTGCACTCGGCTCGGCGCCTTTTGTGGTAGGCTTTGCCTGAAGTGCTGGAAGCTGAGTATCTGTGGATGCTAATTAGAGCGCCTGCTTGCGGTGTGACAGGTCCCGGGGGTCAGAGGTAGAGTGCCTGCCTGCTGTGTGACAGGTCCCGGGGGTCAGAGGTAGAGCGCCTGCCTGCTGTGCGACAGGTCCCGGTGGTCAGAGGTAGAGCGCTTGCCTGCTGTATGACAGGTCCCGGGGCTCAGAGGTAGAGCGCCTGCCTGCAGTGTGACAGGTCCCGGGGGTCAGAGGTAGAGCGCCTGCCTGCTCTGTGACAGGTCCCGGGGGTCAGAGGTAGAGCGCCTGCCTGCTGTGTGACAGGTCCCGGGGGTCAGAGGTAGAGCGCCTGCCTGCTGTGCGACAGGTCCCGGGGGTAAGAGGTAGAGCGCTTGCCTGCTGTATGACAGGTCCTGGGGGTCAGAGGTAGAGCGCCTGCCTGCTGTGCGACAGGTCCTGGGGGTCAGAGGTAGAGCGCCTGCCTGCTGTGTGATAGGTCCCGGGGGTCAGAGGTAGAGCGCTTGCCTGCTGTGCGACAGGTCCCGGGGGTCAGAGGTAGAGCGCCTGCCTGCTGTATGACAGGTCCCGGGGGTCAGAGGTAGAGCGCCTGCCTGCTGTGCGACAGGTCCCGGGGGTCAGAGGTAGAGCGCCTGCCTGCTGTATGACAGGTCCCGGGCTCAAGACCGTATGGGTTCTATAAATAAGCACAACCTGATCCCCACGAGCCCATCCAACCGGGTGGAGTAGCACATGCTTTGTCTTGTAACCGTGCGACCTTAGCGTGGGCCGCATCGTTGAACGAGAACAATTACAGCTAACTGTCACTAGGTAAGTTAGACTGTCACTGAGTAAGTTAGATTGTCACTTGGTGAGTAAGACTTGTCACTTGGTAAGTAGAAGTCACTGGGTAAATAACACTGTCACTTAGTAAGTTAGAGGTCACTGGGTAAGTTAAACTGTCACTGGGTAAGTTAATCTGTCACTGGGTAAGTTAGATTGCCACTTGGTAAGTTAGATTGCCACTTGGTAAGTTAAAATTGTCACTTGGTAAGTTAGAAGTCACTGGGTAAGCGACACTGTCACTGAGTAAGTAAGATTTCACTGGGTAAGTTAGACTGTCACTGGGTAAGTTAGTCTGTCACTGGGTAAGTTAGATTGTCACTTGTTATGTAAGACTGTTACTTGGTAAGTTACAAGTCACTGGGTAAGTAGCACTTTCACTGGGTAAGTAGCACTTTCACTGAGTAAGTTAGAGGTCTCTGGGTAAGTCAGGCTGTCACGGGGTAAGTTAGGCTGTCATTGGGTAAGTTAGATTGTCACTTGGTAAGTAGGACTTGTCACTTGGTAAGTTAGAAGTCACTAGGTAACACTGCCACTGAGTAAGTTAGAGGTCACTGGGTAAGTTATACTGTCACTGGGTAAGTTAGTCTGTCACTGGGTAAGTTAGATTGTCACTTGGTAAGTTATATTGTCACTTGGTAAGTAAGACTTGTCACTTGGTAAGTTAGAAGTCACTGGGTAAGTAACACTGTCACTGAGTAAGTTAGAGGTCACTGGGTAAGTTAGGCCGTCACGGGGTAAGTTAGGCTGTCACTGGCTAAGTTAGAAGATGCTCAAGCGGTAGAGCAGGATATGGCCAAGGAAATTAAAATCCAACTTGATCAATATCTGGGGCTTCCCCACAAACTCGGACCAATTAATTTGCACCCCACCATTGTCGATTTGAGCTATACCGGTATTCGATCTATCTGTATCTGTAAATCAACACAAATTTGAGCAAACAACGCTCATCCAAACATAAAACTCATGCCTTATCTGCCTCATCAAATCAAGTTCATATCCATACCGGGACTGGTTAATGACGACCCTTCTACATACACGGGTCCGTGCGATTCCCTCGGCGTCTTCACCGATTTCAGACGGTGGCTCACTGCTCGGGCCAATGACCCCAGAGCAGTCAATCTTCAGCCAAACGGCCGTGGCACTTGGGCAGGCCTCTGATGCTGTGAACGGGGCTATGGATTTCGCGGCCCAGACCACTTTTTCATGCTCTTGCAGAACATATTTATTTTGAGACCACCGCCATGTTCAGACGGAGCATGTCATGCATGCTGAAGTCCTCAATGCAAGTATTCAGACAGAGTACGTCCTAGATACTGACGTCCTCACTGCGAATATTCAGACGGAGCATGCTACGGATACTGACGTCCTCAGTGCAAATATTTAGACGGAGTATGCCATAGATACTGACGTCCCCAGTTGAAATATTCAGGAGTATGCCATTGATACTGACGTCCTCAATGCAAATATTTAGACGGAGTATGTCATTAATACTGACGTCCTCAGTGGGAATATTCAGGCGGAGCATGCTATGGAGACTGATGTCCTCAATGCAAATATTTAGACGGAGTATGCCATAGATACTGACGTCCTCACTTAAAATTTTCAGGAGCATGCCATTGATACTGACGTCCTCAATGCAAATATTTAGACGGAGTATGCCATTGATACTGACGTCATCACTTACAATATTCAGGGGCATGCCATTGATACTGACGTCCTCGCTGCAAATCGCCATCACCTATTTAACGTTTGAGCTAATCTTACCATCTTTGGAACTTAACTCACACCCCGCTGGGGTCCCTGGTGTAACGCGCCCCGCTGGGGTCCCTGGTGTAACGCGCCCCGCTGGGGTCCCTGGTGTAACGGTGTAACGCTGGGTGAGAGGCATTTCGTCCCTGCCGATCTCATTCTGGAAAGAGCTAAAACAGAATCACGGAAGACGTTCAGAAGCTCTTGAAAAATATGAAAGACAAATATAAGTCATGAGAACTATTTCTGTGTGAGGTCAATATTGAAGTCACCAGCAAAGATCAAAGACTGTTTTGCAGGATTGCAACCGGGCGCTGCAGTTTTTCCAAAATATTTTGCTAAGCGGTGCTAAAGATAATTTTAGGCATGACTGGATCCTTCGAATTATGGCCAGCCAATCCTGTATAACCCTCGTCCTGGGGGGGGGGTGTTTGAATTTTTTCTGACCGCGTCAAATGTTCGAGTGAAAGGGAGGGATGTCATATTTGAGCCTTCTCCTCATCGTGCGACTTGGCTCATACTTTCACTGACTGGGCCGAGGGATAAGAAAATTGGGAGGGTGCGAGAGTGCACGGCGCAGCGCTCTCAGTTGGATTAGACGGCCGACTGTGTCCAACCAGCCGGACACTGCTAAAGCGGGCGGGCACGCGTCATCGATCGCCGCCGGATCTCTGACCAGACACGCAGCAATCATGGAGGCAGAGCGCTGGGTCTGCTCCGTTCTGCGCGGAGACTGCGGCTCTGCATACATGTGCGTTGCCAGCAAGATGAACTATAGTGCCTTACCCTGGCCACGAGGTGACGTTGCAAAGAGGGCTGTTCACATATGACGTCAATCAAAATTAGGAGTGTTCGGACCCCTTCCCTCTTTGTCAGAAATCGTGAGTAAATGGCTGACCTCCCTCATCAGAAATATTCAAGAATTTCCAGACTTCCGTCCTTAAAAAAATTGTTACCCACCTCAGAAACACTGGTGAAAAGTGCGGGGATATATATGTATAGGTATATATATATATATATATATATATATATATATATATATATATATATATATATATATATATATATTTATTTATTTATGCACTGGGTATTAAATATGATTGATTGATGTGCCGCAGAATGTTTCTTAGCTATGGATCCAAGTTTTCTTATCAGTTTTCGGTTGCTTTCGGGATATTTATGTAGAACAGAGGTAAAGGGCATGTGTTAACAGTCATAAGCTATAATATTTCTCCTAAATTTAAGCAAGATTACGTATGGTGTGGCATTGGCATTCGGTAACACTTCAAATTACAGTCTTGTTTTTATCTCAACAGCGAGCACACACATAATATAGTACTAAACCTTTGTTGCGACAAGACGTGCAGTCTCAGTGTACTAAAGGCAAGTCAACACAACACCTATCACAAAAACACACAAGAAAACACGCTAGGGCATGACACTTCAATCATAGAGCGGGAGCTGTGTGAGCTGTTTGGTATGTATTTTGATTACAAGCGATATGTCCCTAATGGATAGTGTTTCTAGTGTTTGTAGTCTGCGATGATCGTTGCACTGTGTGAGAACCGTTGTGTTTGTCGTTTTTTAAAGATACCATGTTCTCGCGATTTTTTCTCGATTTAACTTGCCTTAACACGCACCCCGCTGGGGTCCCTTGCATGACGCGCCCCGCTGGGGGGCGTTTTTCGCCCCCTCCCTCTGTATCTCGTTCCCCACGAAAGCTAAAATAAATTACGGGCGGCATTAAAAAGTTCTTGACAAGACGAAGATAATTTATAAGAATAATTTTTATGTCAGGTCAATATTGAGGTCAGCATAGGTCAAAGGATAGGTACTCCATAGGCTTACAACAGAGCAGTGTACGTTTCCCTCTCTAGATCTGCCCTCAGGGGAGCTAGAGCAAATATTTATGCATCATTGGATTCCTCTCATCGCGGTGCATTGAATGATGTATAATATGACCTGGCTAGGTCAAATAGTCAAAATTACCTGACCTCGAGCTAGGTGAGGGTCACAGAGTAATCTGGTATGGTCATGTTGCATATCAATCGACTACCCGTGACAATATAAACACAGTGCAAGCAAAATGGGAGCTTTATCTCAATTCAGTGAGAAGTTATTGGCAAAACAATCAGTCTCTGCTCCCGTGACCTGATATGACCTTTGAGAGGTCAGGTGCTCAAAAACTCAACTTTAAGGTCAAGATCGTGGTAAGAATAGACAGTTTGAGGATTTTCAGCTTTATCTATCCAGTATTTCCTGAAAACGAGTCCATTCTATTTTTCACCATAGACTTATAATGGGGTGACCGAGAAATTGACCCCACCTTAGGTCATCAATATCGAAATTCCGAGATAGGAGATTTGTACACCCTAATGACCTTATCATATTGTGGAAGTTTCAAACTGATCGGTGTGCTAATGTTCCCCGGGCGCTGCTTCAAACTCGTAATTTTAGGTTTTGAGGTCGGGTCACTTGACCCTGAATAGCTCCTTGATCTGGCATGACCTTAACTAAAAATTTGGTCAGATATGTAAAATTAATCAGGGATAAAGTACCGTAAGTTTTGTTGTTCTGCGTTTCTTTGTTTTTGAGCTCTCTGGGAAAACCAGGAGAGGGGGGCGAATTTCGCCCCCCCAGCGGGGCGCGTGTTAAAACGTTGAGTTGGCCTCCTCCAAAAGCTGGTACTAGATTCACCAATGGCTCTAGCTCTGATGGACTGCAATCTTTGGATTGGCTGATTTTAACCATTTGCGCCACAAGCTTCGTTCGACTAACTCGAATCCGGTGAAGGTGGTGAATTTCTGAACCATGTTAAACCCCGCGATCGAAAAAGTTCAAGGCTTCACCCATCTCTTAGCATTGGCTGGTGCCACGAATGGTGCCAAAGTGACAATGTCAACATTTTCCCCAAACTATGTCACCGGCAGTATTCACTTATTCCTCCGTTGTCGAACACCTCACCGCCATATTGTCCTCCCCGCCCTGTGCCGCCGACTGCTGCATTATGCGTTGTAGTAGAATTTTTAAAAGAGAGTGGAAAGCTAAGAAGAGATAAGTTGATACAGGGCCTCGTCTAACATACAAACTAGGTGGGACTCGTCCCACCTAGTTTGGCCAGTTCCCACCTAGTTCAGTAAAAAAAATCCCACCTAGGTTTGGGTGGAAACTGTGTGTAATAAAACAATCATTTAGGTTCAAGAACAATCTAGAACATGTTTACATCACATGAGACATACTCACGGTCTGTATTTCTTAACACGCGCATTGACCGGGGGCGGGTACCCACCCCCCCTCGGGTTTTTCAAATATCATAAAAACGGCGGCGCGTAGCGCCGCCGTACTTGGTATATCTTTTCTCTCATCACATTGGCGGACGCAGGGGGGACATTCCGGCCATGCCCCCAAAGCGCTGGAGGGGGGTGGCAAACTATCTTTGCGCCCACCAAACACAGGAGAAATTTGTGAAAAATGTGTTTACACTAGGTCTGTAGAGCAAAAAAATCTTCGCTGAGCCTAATCATTAATCATTAATCATCATTGAGCTTAATTCGCGCCCCACCGGGGCATCAATGACCCTCTCTAAATAAAAAATACGGGATTAGCGCAAATGTGCAAAGTGCATTAGAAAGTTCGTGTGAATTCAGTAAGATTTTAATTCGTATTTTTTAACGCTCAGGTCAATGTTTTGATCTCCAGGGGTCAAGTTAGGCCACGATATTCTATTTCCACCAAATGTGCAATGCTTAAGAAATCTGGGAAGGGCCAGAAGCTATTAGATCTGGCCGTTAGAGCTGTTGAGATCTTGTAAAAATATTTTGATAGGATAATGCCAGGGCTTTCTCCGCTATGTGGAATATAATGACCTCCGGCTAGTGGTTTTAACTCCAGAGCTCACCTCGTGACCTAATTGACCTGAGATCACGAAAGTTGAGAGTGACCTTGCCATAAATCAAATGAAAGCCAGTGACTAGACATACACGATGACGATTGATTCGGCGGCTTAGCTTGGTTAGGTCAAAAGTTATCGTCAAAATACTTATTTTACCCCTGGTGACCTGTGATGACCTCATGAGAATTTGCCACCATTTTTGTGACTTTTAGATCATAAGACAGTATTTCCCATGCATTTTCTATGGGAGAGGTCACCTTGTGACCTGACCTTAAGATACTAAATAAAAAAGTCCTGGATATAGATCTTTAAGATCCTGAAGGAGTCATGAAGAATAGAAAGTTTCAAATCGATCGGCTTAGAAATGCAGCTATGGTAGAGCTCAAAAGTTGAAGTGAGGTGACCTTGGATGACTTCGCCTGGTGACCTGACCTAGTGCAACCAATATAAATTATTCAGGGATGATGATAAAATGATGGGTGAGAGGTAGACCTGTCAATCACGGTGCTGCGCCTCGTCGCTTCTTCTGTTATATTGAAAAAAACCTTAGGGGCTATTGATGCCCCTCGGTGATGCAATAGCGAAGAATGCTAGCTTATGCCGGCCTACCCTAAAGTGTGCGAAAAAACCGCGAATGCGCCGAATAATCACAAAGCTGGATACAGTCTGCAGCAAAAAAAATGTTCGTCTCATCCAACCGAATGCCATAAAAACCCTCACGTCACTTGTCAACCTGGGAGCCTGCCAGTCATGCCTGAGGCGGGTTTGGGTGACGGCAGTATGAGTTTTTTTCGTGAAGCTTTTTTGATTGGTGTCTTAGAGTTATTTTTCATATATCTTTGTGAATAAAAAAGAAAACATATGTTCAGATTGATGAAGGCTCGCTCTTTTTCCGAATAGGTGCGCAAATATGTGCCGGTTTTTGTTGTTTTTTAATAGCGATTTAATCTGGACAGGAGTAAAGCTGCAATGAAATGAAGCATTCGGGTTGTTTTGGAGAAGCATCAAAGGCGCCCCCACAAATTGTTCCTGTGACGACAGACTCCCTGTGGGGGGCTCTAGGGAGGGATTCAGCGCAAAATGTTTCTTAACTATCGTGCCGCTGCCTCCATTTACATCTTGGTGCATTGCGTCACATGCATTGTATATGGAGTGGATAAAGATTATCATGAACAAATAAGAACAGTTTTAACGTGAAAATAAATTGAAATTTCCCTTGCGTCCGTCACGCACCGATTGCACCGCGGTTTTTTCTTTCTTCGTTTGTTGACTTGGCTTGTCTCCCATTTGAAGGTTAGTTTTAGCATTTCTACCTTTGTATCGGGTAGGGTTGGCTGAGTTATATGAAATCCCACCTTGTGAAAATTCCTTAGACGAGGCACTGAGTTGATGTGTATGTACGTTTCCGCATGTGAGAAGTATGGTTGATGATCAGTCATGAATCCTTGTGTCATAAATGACGTAGAAATAAGCCTGATATAAGTGCTGAAGTGAAGGCAGAGTTTGCTGCTGTGCTTACTGGTATGTCGAATCCGGGGTCATCAAGTGGGGGCACTGGCATCTTGTACCTAGGTACCTATCTCCCTTAGACTGTGGAGTGTCCATCGCTTTGGCCGTGGGGGAAATCCTGAGGGGATTTCTGATCCTGAGGGTTCGGACCTTCCATTGGCGGATGCGGCGGAAACGTTTGGAGGGGCCAAATCAACGTTTGGGGGTTGGCTAAATCGAGAGAAATTCATGAAAATATAGTATTTTAAAAGAAGAATGGCCAAACTTTGGTTCTTGAGGGGGCATATAAGCTATTTTATGCTTTGGTGGGGCAACATTCCCTTTGCCCCCTTGGATTTTCCAGTGGATCCTTTTGATTTGGGTCCGCAGGAGACCCAAATCCTGGGGACCCTCTCCCATAGACTTTGTATATGGCTTCTAGTGCTGTGCCAGTGTTAATCCACCAAGGACCCTCTTGTATTGGGAATAAATATCCTGCCCTACCTTAGGCGGTCCTTACTTGAAGCAAAAACAAATTCACCATTGGAGAGAGTTGGGCAATGGGCATCATTATCTGTATTTTATTATTGTGAAACATCCCACTTCTAGTCTGCCAAAAAATTTTGCGTTGCCTTGCCACAATGACAATAATAAGAACTTGTAGTTTGAGTTGTTTAGAAGGTAGCCTTTGAATATGGCTATGACGAGTCTATGGGGCAGAACCAGTAGGTAAGCAGATTGTGGCAGATTTCAAAATTTCATTTGGGTGGTCGTTGGGCATGCTGATCAATATTAGTACCTGCTTAGCTCATTTAATGATAAATCTTGTTAAGTGTTGATGCTCGTATATGGTTTCAGGCCTACCATCTTAGGAGAGTTTTTGAATGTCTGCAAGGCACCATAACACGACCGGCTCGTAAGCCGGTCGTGTTGCCACTCACACACCATACACGGCAGATCATTCACCAGAGGCAACTTGCACTGGTCCGGGGATCTCGTCTAGAGTATAAACAATTAAACCGTTTAAGTAAATCTGCGATTCGGTGTGACTCGCGCGAATTTTTCCAACGCGAAATTTTAAGAAAAGGTCGTGCGCGATTCTGGCAAATCTTGAAACCCGTTCTGGGCAAGAAACAAACGGCCTCTATACTTCTCGACGTGACACCAGATGTACTCAACGGTTATTCCGTTTCGGTAGGACCAACCACTGCTGCTTCCGTACCCGCCCCGACGATCCCCGTCTCAGTAGTGCGACTGCCTCGCGTCACCACATCCAGTTTCACCGTCCAGCCCATCGACATACAAATCCTACACGCCACTATACTCAGCATGAAGCCGTCCAACAACGCCGCAGGTGATGGGCTCAGCATGGCTATGTTCACTAAATTATTTTCTTCAATTGGATTTCTCCTTCTACACTGAGAGAAATTTTTATTCCTATGTGCTCTATCTAATCCGGAATCACGGTCTGCTCGAGCATAAAATGATGCCATGAAACCTTATTAAAGGAACATTTGACCATGCTTGCTCCCATTAGATCCTCTTCCCAGTATAATTCTAGCACAGGAAGTGTTTTTGTAGGCCTTGACAGCTTAAAATGATTCTCGGCTTCTAAACATGGTGGGAAGAAGCTTAATATGATACCAATATGGTGTTACAAGTGGCATCTTTTTTATACAACAAAGCATCATTTTACCATAGGTGCTCGACCTATTCTAGCCGCGAAATTCAAAGAGCTATCAATATCCTCTTCAAAGTTTCATTTTATACTTGGAATCAATATATTCTGTCACCAGAAATAACTAGGAATATGGGAGCGTTACCTGCAGAATCATTCGAAACACCAGTGTATTTTGATCCCACGTCAAAGCGTATCCGGAAATTGCGTGCGCGTGCTCGACCCGCAATTGAAAAAAAACTTACACGCCGTTTCACGCCACCTTCAGTGTTCCTCCCATTGCACGCAGAGCTGGCCACAAAGTTTTAGCGTCGTGATCCGAACGAAATTTGAGAGGAATAGCTGACTCTTTTCACTTTACGCTGGCATGTGCTTCTACATCGATCCAACTCAGGTTTTGACCTGAGGGGCCTGAAGAAGCCACCCTGCATTTGGCATGGTTTACGGGAGAAGCCACATCGACAGACCTAGCGGTGATAACGGATCAAGAGAAGTTAAGCTGAGTCTGATGACCGACAGAATCCGCTGAGAGCTAACGAGAGTGAATAAGCATACTGGGGCTGCGACGGTTCAGGCATTCATTGTACTGGTGGCCAAAACCAGGAGTCCATGTGTGTCAGCTAGAGGACGGCAACATGCACTGAAGCCCCAAGTTTGGCCGCGCATAACAACCCTTGCCATGCAAAGTTGATGAAGTAGTGAGAAGCATCTGTTAATGTTGGATACAGCCACCCACGTGTTCTAAAGATCGTTTTCAGCTCACTTTGAGCACAGATTAGGGGCGCTTACAAATATTGGAAGGATTGTTACAGGAGCCTCTGAATGCACGTCCATCGCTGGACAGAGGTAAGTCTCACTATGTACAATAGCGTTTACATAATGAGATTTTCTCAGCCATGACGAGATACTTTAAAGCAAACATATCTACAATTATATCTATATTTCCAAAGTAAACGAGGGCTGCTATCTCTGACGACAGCGGCATGTGCTTGAAGTGTAAGCCTCTACCGCTCCTGGGCGATATGGGGGAAGACTGTTCATTAAAGGCATGTCATGTGTGTCCGAAAAATGGTGAACGTGATTGTTGTTTAATGTTTGTGTTTGTGGCTATGGACATTCCCAAGAATATGCCCAATATTTAGTGACCTGTAGCTCCCTAGGCGTTGACCTGACACGAAAATGAATGCCACTGTAATGAAAGCGCATCTCAAGAGCTTTCGAATGGTGTTAAAAACATGTTTCTAGCTATCATAGTTTCTGAGATATATGAGGTTTTCTTAGTACACCTCATATTAGCGATTTTGACCTATTTTGACCTCTGGTGACCTTGATATTGACCTGACAAGAAAAATGACCGAAGTATTTTCGATATCATTTTCGAAGATCTTTCAATTGCCGTTTTGCGCTTTTTTCTAGCTCTCTTAGTTTTTGAAATCGTGGGGGTCTTTTTAGCCCCCCCCACCAGGGCGAAGGTGGCTCGTACCCGCCACCGGGGCAAGGGTTAAGTGTCCCATTTGCATATCCCGGAGAAAATTCTCCTACGATTTTAGCAAAATGCACGCCACCATTAACGTCATTAGCACTGGTTATATCCTATTGACTTCAGCATTTAGTGTTTTGGTTGGATCAGCTTTAATTACTTTGAACAAACTAGAGTCTGAGAGGATGGTGTTCCGTTTTCGAGAATATTCCTATCTGCCTAAAATCACAAACACGGGGCAATATCAGCTCTCCTTACGATGATTCGGTCGTCGTTTTTCAACTGTCGGGCGGCGTTCTTTTGTGAAAAGATTGCTGTTGGCGTTTCCGCGTAATTTGACTAATTAGTGGCTTTGGAAAGTAGGTCTGTTCTTCACTTTATCTATGAGTTAGCTACCAACAACACCTTACTATTCTTGGACGTTTTAGTAGAACAGGGGGACTGTAGTTTCATTACTAGCGTCTGCCGGAAACCCACCAACAGCGGAAAAAACAATCAACGTCAACAGTGAGTGCCCCGAAAGATAAGCAGTGTTATCCGTTCATTCGTTAGGAGAGCTATCCGAACCAGCTCTACACATCAAGTCACGCAACTATAATTTTTTAGACTAAAACAGCTGTTAGTGAACAATGGTTTTCCGAATCATGATATTGATAAAGAAATTAAGAAGCAAGTGGAAAATATATACGGGAAAACACCTGAGCCTGACCAAAGAGAAAAAAACACACCGCCTCTACTCTCTCAACTTCATGAACTCAGCGCATGAAATGGACGAGAAAATCCTGAAAAAAACATATTGAAAATGGACATGAAATACAGACATCACAACACCATTAAACTGCACATTTACTACCAGAATACCAAGACAAGACACTTAGTCATGAGAAACAACCCAACGAAGACAGGATGGTTGAATAGTACTAACGTGGTGTATCAGTTTGATTGTCCAAACGAAAGTTGCAGACCACGTAACATAGGGGAAAGTGGGGGGGTCATGGACACTGTAACGATGGTGTGAGTTTTCGATGACTTAATGAGCTTTTGTTCCTATTTTTGCTGTAGGGATACTTCAGACATTTATCTACCACTGTGCAAGCAGCCATGTGTCTGTAATTATCATATTAAATTTTGCGTGAAGTTGAGAAAAAGTAGCAGAAGTCCATTTCGTCCCACCCAGTGGGTAATCAGTCTGGATTCTCGCCTCAGGTATTTAGGACCGTCTCCGATTTTGCATCTTCTATTTTTGGTTAGATTTGTATCTTTGGTTAGATTTGTATCTTTGGTTAGATTTGTATTTTTTGGTTAGATTTGTACTAGATCGATAGTTTAACTTTTAGAGAGATGCTGCGCGGGTGGGTGTCTGGCGCCGAGTCTCGCGGGTCCTTCCTGTGGGCTCTCGGACCTCGGTCTGTGGCTGCTGGGAGGGCGACCGTTTTGGCGTCAGCTCCTGCTGGTGCTTGCGACTCCTCCGCACTCTCGGGCCCTCTTGGTCCGCGGGTGCGGAGTGGGCGCCGGAGTTATTCCGGCGCCCCTCGCCGGTGGCCCGCCGGTGCGGCCTCGGTGGTGGGTGGCTCTCTTAAACCCTTGTCCAGTTTCAGATGGGTCTTGGGGGTAGTAAGGGGAGGGCTTTAGTGGGGGTAGGGGATGGGATGCACGTCGGTGTATCTTGACCTGACCTGAGTTTTGATGTGTAGAATAACCTGGTGTGCAGACAGGGGGGGAGTTCTGGCCCAGACGGAAGCTAGTTGATCATGCTCCTCATCTCGACCGGACGGGGGCAGGGGCGTATCCCTCTTTGCGTATACCTTGGGGATGCGTGCTTTTGTCCTTGGAAGTCATTCTTTAATACCTACTTATTTACTCACTTAATCGTAACCTAACACTCAGACATTTGTTGTAAAGATGATCTAGAATTTGTGCAAAACACAGCCCGTTCCTAATTAGCTGTTTCCTTTCTTTGTACTGCGTTGCTCTGTAATCAACAGCGGTATTAGGTACCATACGTGTAATTGGGATGTAACATGCATTAACTATATGGGGAGGGAACTCTGACAAGCTAATCCTTTCTGTTCCTTCCCTACTAGAACTTCTATCTTATACCCTAAATTTAAAAAATGGTCACCCCATGGGGAAAGATGGACAAGATGAACAAAGTGATCGAACCAGGCATTGAAGATTTCCATCTGCATCCACCCACTAGACGACTGTCGTCGGCCGCGGGAAGGGGGCATTTTCTTACTTTTTCCGTCAAAGGATCAAAGGGGCTCATGCATTTTCTGATTTTCGTTTATGATGGAGGATTAGCACGTGCATTGACGAGAGTCTGAGCCACAAACCCCCTAAGATCTCGAGAACCACGGTAGGTAGCGAAAAACGGTAAACGGTGTTGAGTAGCCCATTCTTTTTATAAATTTTGTCCAAGTTGTTCTCAGTTCGACTGCTGGAGTCGAAGTCTCACTAAAGTCATCAGGGGACTTGTCACGGAGACCCCGACCCCGCCACCCGAACGAGCAACTCCCACAATGAAGGGTTGATTTAGAAGCCAAAGTTTAACTTCCCACAAAGCACAGTGACGGCCACCCTGCTCAGGTCACCCTCTTACCAGTCAGTTGCCAGCCGACCTGTACGTCGGGTAAACTATTGAGCGCCGGAGCGTCTCAGGGGAACCGATATCAAGCCTGAACATGCACTGCCACTGCATGCTTCTGAGCAGCAGGTCGGAACCCAACGCTCTACCAGCTGAGCTACCGGGGCGGCAACTTTTCCATCAAAAATATTTGAACCGTTTTTTGTCCGGTCAGATTTAAGGTCACAAGAGGTCAAAACATACCGTCATAGGGATAACATGTATGTAAATGAAGGATTTTGGTCATTACATCTAAACAAGTAAAGATAGAGCAAAACAACTTGAACGATATGAATCCTCGCAGCAAGCCGAATCGAATGATATATGATTCGACATTGCTAGGCCAAATCAATGATTTGACCTGACCCGAGGTCAGGTCAAGGTCAAATTTGATAAAATTCATATCATTGGAACTGAAAAGACAAGGCAAATCTAATGCAGCTAAAATCAACGCTCTTTCACCATCGGTTACTAAGTGATTTAGTTAAAACCATTTTCCAATGTATTTCCAATGGAGAGGTCATGGCACGTACCTGACCTTAGATAATCGATATCAAAAATTCTGCAACATGTTTTAAAGAACTCGGTTGGCCCGTTATGTGAGGGGGCGGGTACCCACCCCCACCCCGTCAATGCGCGTGTTTTAGCATCAAGGGCTGTCGTGGAACTGTGCATAGGTTGATGCAGGATCGGCGATCAGGAGGAAGGGCACCTCGCCGGGGAGGGGGCGATATCCGGGCCAGGGGCGGGCGCGCACGGAGAAGCGGCAAGGTGCCCCTCCCCTGATCGCCTATCCTGGATCGGCGATCAGAGGGGCCCCAAATCGTCCCTTGGGGGCAATCAGGGGGCCGGGAGGCCCCTCAAACGCTTTGGCTCCAAAGTGCCAGCCCCATCCATGTGGGGCGCCGAAGGTGCCCATCAAAGGGAAGGATGAACCTTCACCTGACTTTTAGAGGCAGTACTACGCTGACTGCCGCCCCTGCACCCAACATGCCGCTCCCCTACACTGACTTTGCTGCCCCTGCACCCAATATGTCGCCCCCTACACTGACTTTGCTGACCCTGCACCAAACACGCCGCCCTCTAAATCAATTTACTATAGGTCTGTGGAGCAAACAATTCACCTATCTCACCCCTCCCCCCAGGATGCGAAAATTGGCCGCCCATTGGGTGAACAAGTGCGCCCCCTGAGAAAAATGCCGCCCCCTCCACCGGCTTGCTGCCCCTTCTCGTCAGCCCCCCCCAATAAAACCCTGGGTGCACGCCTGCCAGGGGTGCCACTTTGGAACGCAAAACCTATCAGGTGGGCGCCAAACCCTCTCGCAGGGCTAAGAGCATCCCTCGCCCGCTTCTGAGGGGAGGGATTGGAAGCGACACTTTAGGTGTCCCCTCAATCTCTCAGGGGGACACCGTCACCATTTCAGGGGGCGCTGAGGGTCGAGGGGTACACCTGCCCCTGGATGACCCCCAAATTTAATTATATGTTCTCCGGCATATCGGGCCCTGTGTCATCACCCCCTCCCCAAAACATCAGCCATATCCACCTCCGCTCGGGTGTATCACTGGACCCCAAAACCCTTGATAAATTTATTTATTTAAGCTTATATTATATAAAATTAAATATACTCTTGAACGTTGTAATATGTACACCACGTCCATCTTGCCCCACACGTGGTGTCCGTCTTACCCCACTTTGCTCTTCCTAAACAAACTTGGACATGAATCGGACGCCATTGCGATTACGCAGTCAGCGACTGCGGTGAACAAAATGTAACATCTTGAAGAGCCATATTACGTAATATCAATAAAGTATCCATAGAAACATCCATGCAATGACCTTACGAATTCGATTGTGAAAATAACACATGAGTTGCAGTTTTTATTTTTATGAAAATTGTATAAAACCTAGATAGATTACCGGACCCAACGTTGCTCTGCAACCGACGCGCGCTAAAAGGAAGCGTATTGCACACTTTTCCCGGTCGCGGCGCTGTCAGTTCGTCCCAAACAGGGGGGTGTCCGTCTTACCCACGGTGTCCGTGACCCCCCACTTTCCCTTACACTACGTTGGTTACACTTCAGCCACCCTGTCTCGTCGACTCACTATGCATTTACAGGAGGGGGCCCCCAAAGAGCACTTACGGCACACAAATCACAAGGAATATCCTCGTAGAGAACACTAAAATTATCCACCGTAACAACAACCCCACTAAAGTTGAAATAACAGAGGCACCACTCATTCAAGAACATGCACCGCCCCTCAACACACAGATGAACTTACGTTTAGCAAAACTCCCATTGTGGGGGATTCCAAATGTTTAAGCGTATATGTAAGACATATCGGTATGTGGGACATGATATGTTTGCTTATTGTGATTGTGTTGATATGTGTCCAATGTTGTAATAATAATAATAATAGTAATAATAATAATAATAATAATTATTAGCTGTCTTGGTTGTGATTTTTGCGATGCATCATCAGTGAAAGTGCAGGATGAATTTTTTGCTCATGATCGAACTTTATGGAATGGTTTTTCGAACACATGATACAAAAGTAGGAAAACTGGCAGAGCGCATTTATATTTGATTCCTAACAATCAGTTTCAAAAATATATTCAAAACGCGTCGAATTTAATCTATGCACGAACCTGATATATACCATTCAAAACCTGGCAACGTAAAGAATTGTCAACAAGATAAAAAAAACACTAAAAGACTCGACAAATGTAAGCATGCAATAATTTTCAACGGTCTCTACTTACAAGAAGATATCTTGTCTAAATACACAAGTATATATATGTGTATATATATATATATATATATATATATATATATATATATATATATATATATATATGTTTGCTTAAAAACGACAGCATATTTCAGTTTTATGTTCTTCTGTTGTTTCTCTTTTCTCCGTACCACTCTTCTTTTATCAGTGTCCAAAGAAAGAAGTATGTTTCCTAACTTCATTTACGACGTGTTGGTGATAAATACATCCACAATCATCAGGCATTAATAATATGTTTATGCACAGTTTACAACTTCACTATTTTTAAAAAGTAAAAGACAGGGACTAAAACCTATGTTTATACGGTCAAGAAATCAATTAATTATAAGTGAAAATATTGAACGCTTGTAACGACGGAAAATTAATGATCGATCGTGCTGTTTCATATGGAAGACTTCTCGTGTAGATATACATAAAGAGATTGCAATCTAAGGAACTCGCGGTGTAGTACCGAAGTATACCACCCCCTTAACACGCGCACTGGAGGGGGGCCTCGGAGGCCCCCCCACCAGTTTTCCGAGGTGGCCGGAGAACCGCTTGTAGCCGAAAAACGAAACGTGGCCACATTTAACAGAATTTAATATCGCGTCGATTGGTGAAGAATTTTTGAAAATCGGCCGAAAATTTTTGGCTTATAGGCTTTCAAAGTCAGACCTGCATTTTTGAGATGGCCGTAAACGCGCGATCGGACCAGTTAGCTTGCATTGAAGACCGAGTGGTGACGTCATAACGTCATATAAGCGGGACTATATGTCAAGGTCACTTCACATGAAAGTCAAGGTCAAGGTCAAAGGTCACAGGTCAAGGTCATATCTGCACTTTCAAGGTCACTGACCACTGTGCGTCCGGCCAAATGACGTTACCCCGTTTGACATATATTATGCTATGACGTCATCGGTAGGGTACCCCAATACAAAGGTCAAGGTCAAAGGTCAAGGTAAAAGGTCATTTGGAAAGGTCAATCCTCATTTCCCGCCAAACAGTGGCTACAGTGTGAGTCAAAGTGTAAATGATAAGTAGTATACCATATGGTGACCTTAAAGGTCAATGACCTTGAGTGACCTTGACCCAAAAGTTTTGGGGAAGCCCCTTTGAGACCTCTTCTCTATGAACCTTGTCCGCCTTTAGCTTATTCCCGCCATTTTCCTACATAATCACAGCATTTACCAATCGATCCCAGCATGGCCAATATTTGACATTTACGACCTCGTTTGACCTTGAAGATATTGACCTAGGTCAATGAAAATTGGTCATCATGTAGATCACCATAGCCTTCACCCACCTACCAAGTGGTGTTTTTCTAACCTTCATAGTTTTTGAGATCTTAGGGGGGCCTACCAGGCCCCCTCCAGTGCGCGTTAGTGCCAGACCCCCCTCCAGTGCGGGTGTTAACCCAAATGGATGCTCTTAAGGGTTATTATGCCGTAATGATCGAGCTGGTTGTTCATGCTGGGATTTCGGTCCATAATTAAGGCAGCCTGCAGAATTTGCAGTCTTTTTCTGTTGGTTTCCTTTGCTAAGATTGTGGTGTTGCTCTTGAGGTCCTGCCTGGTGAGTTGGCGTTGGTGTTTCTGTTTGGTATGTAGCAGTGGACCACCGGCTTGTAGGTGGCAGGTGAGTCTCCGAGAGAGCGTAGTTGTTGTGAATCCTATATAGCTAGACTTGGACTGGAGCTTGCAGTCTCCATACGGGCATTTATACTGATATACCACGTTGGTAGCTTTTAGGAGCTTGTCTTTGTTGTTTTGTGGGTACAAGCTGGGCGGTCTTAGCAGACTTGTAGTATAAGTTTTTGATGTTGTATCCCTCTTTCGGCTTGATGTTCCTTTTTAGAATATTCTTCAGGGCTGTTTCGTCTCCTTTGTATGCCACGGTCATTTGGTTTTTATAAAACAGTTTGTGAGTCGTATTTTCTGGTATGTCGGTCTTCACAGCAACACCGCAATCTTAGCAAAGGCAAACAACAGAAAAAGACTGCAAATTCTGGAGGCTGCCTTAATTATGGACCGAAATCCCAGCATGAATAACCAGCTGGATCATTACGGGATAATAACCCTTAGCAGCATCCATTTGGGTTAAGGGGGTGGTATACTTCGGTACTACACCGCGAGTTCCTTAGATTGCAATCTCTTTATGTATATCTACACGAGAAGTCTTCCATATGAAACAGCACGATTGATCATCAATTTTATGTCGTTACAAGTGTTCAATATTTTCACTTATAATTAATCAAATTCTTGACCGTATAAACATAGGTTTTAGTCCCTGTCTTTTACCTTTTAATAATGTGAAGTTGCAAACTGTAAGGCCTGTGTATAAACATATCATTAATGCCTGATGATGGTGGATGTATTTATCACCGAAACGTCGTAAATAAACTTAGGAAACATACTTTTTCTTTGGACACTGATAAGAGATGAGTGGTACGGAGAAAAGAGAAAAACAGAAGAAGAATATAAAAATGAAACATGCCGTCGTTTTTAATCAAACATGTGTAAAAGAAACATCACTGCCAACATATTTTAATTTTATTTTCTTCGATGCAACGCCTATTGAATTGAACTGCTGAAACTGTTTTTGATAAGTTTTTCCTAGTTTTTACGATAGAATTAATTAGGTTCTTGGTTTCATGGTTTGAATTATGTATAAGTTGTCCAAAACTCATAAATAAGTCTCTTTTCCACCGACCGGTTTCAGTTTATTTAATTAAACAATTTTCAAGGTGTTCAAAATTCAAATGAGCTCGGGGGCACAAATATTGGACTTTAAAAATCTAGTTTTGCATGAGCTATTTATGTAAAGAATAACTTCCGTTTAAGCTATGCTAATTAAACACGTATAAACACGGGTCACGGCAAACTACTTTACAATCATTCATAATCACTTGGCAAGATAATCGACTTCAAATCATTGGCACTTATCAAACAAAGTTCCTCTGGAAGACACGAAAGGGGTGGGGGTTGTACGAAACTACCACTGTTCAACAAATCAATCGGGCATAATCAATTCGAGCATACACAATTAGTCATCTTTTCAAAACACAACAGCGCAAATCATACACATTGTAACTCACAAATTTACCTAACAGCCATCCTCGGTGAACCTAACTTCATCCCGCTCCCCAGCTGGATTCCAGCTCTCCCACCTTCATTTGCGTGAGCATATGCGTTTGCTCCCCCTTCTGTAGCCACTTGACGTGTCGGTTCCGACTGGAGGCTAGCCTGCTGTTTTGTGCCCCATAGTGCGAGCTTATCAAGTCGGTTATTCTTTTGGCTGCAGATAGGTGGAGCATGGTCGCGTATGTGTATCGCTTCGTATATCTCGATTCGGCGTGCATCGTTTGTGTGGATGACTTTTGTGTTGTTGGTGAGGTCGCTGCGAGTGAGCATTCTGTTATGGATGGATGTCAGGTGATTTTTTATTGAAGACTCGCGGAGATGGGTGGTGAGTCGACGAGAAAAAGATGTTAGCATAAAGCCTACGTAATGTACGTAATGTACGCAATAAAACCTTTCATACCAGGTAAATATGGAATTGATTCAGTAACCGAATGTCTGGACTTTTTTTATAAATTTTGTTCCAAGTTGTTCCTGGTAAGGCTGCTGGAGTCAGAGTCTCACTAAAGTCATCAAGGGACTTGTCACGGAGACCCCGACCCCACCACCCGAACGAGCAACTCCCTCAATGGAGGGTTAATTTAGAAGCCAAAGTTTAACGTCCCACAAAGCACAGGGACGGCCGCCCCGCTCAGGTCACCCTCTCATCAGTCAGTTGCCAGCCGACCTGTACGTCGGGTAAACTATTGAGCGCCGGAGCGTCTCAGGGGAACCGATCCCAAGCCTGGACATGCACTGCCACTGCATGCTTCTGAGCAACGGGCCGGAGCCCAACGCTCTACCAACTGAGCTATCGGGGCGGCTTACTTACTTACTTACTTCGAGTAAAGAAACCACAGGGGATTCTAGCCTCAGTGGACGTTGAAAGTTTATTCACGAACGTTCCAGTTGATGAAACAATATCGATCATCATCGATGAAGTGTATAACAAAAGATCTAATAAGCTACCGGCCCCGAACCTAACTTCATCACGCCTAGAAAAACTTTTGATTGCTTGCACCAAACAATCATTTTTCCGAGGACCAGACGGTAAACTATACCGACAGAAAGATGGCGTATCTATGGGTTCACCCTTGGGCCCACTCTTCGCCAATGTCTACATGTCGTATGTGGAAAACAAAGTATTGAGTAGCATTGAGAACAAGCCTTCTATATACTTACGATATGTTTATGACTGCTTTCTCGACATACAAGTTACTGACCATCTCCTAGCCCTGATACGTGAATTTGAGAACAATTATGTACTTAAGTTCACTTGTGAACTAGCACAGGATGATGTACTTCCATTTCTCGACGTTCGTGTACGCCGTAATGATGATATATTTGTCACTGATGTGTACAGGAAGGCCAAAAATGCGGGACAGACGCTTAGTGCTAGAAGTGAATGTCCCCAGCGCTACAAAAAGAGTGTTGTTAAGTCCTTCGTCCGACGAGCCATTAGCCAGTGCTCATCAAACGAAGCTATGCACTAAGAACTTGAGAGGGTGAAGCAGTTATTAGTTAATAACTGGTATACAAACAGGGAGATCGACTCAGAAATCCGAAGTCAATTAGACAGGAAACCAGATATCCACACATCAGACCCCATACAGACACATATACTTTACTACCGAAACTTCATGAACACCGAGTATGTGACTGACTGATGAGCGAATTCTGAAGCAAATAATCTCAAAAAACGTAAAGTGTATCAGTAATGGAAAACTGCGTTTTCAAATTTATTACACCAATAAGAAGGTTAGGACGCTTGTCATGAGAAACAACCCACGCGAGACAAAGATGTTAGACAAAGCCAACGTAATGTACCAGTTCGATTGTCCATACGGAGATTGCAGGCTCCGTAACGTTCATACATTACGTAGGCTTTACGCTAACATCTTTGTCTCGTCGACTCACCACCCATCTCCGCGAGTCATCAATAAAAAATCACCTGACATCCATCCATAACAGAACGCTCACTCGCAGCGACCTCACCAACAACACCAGTCATCCACACCAACGATGCACGCCGAATCGAGATATGCGAAGCGATACACATACGCGACCATGCTCCACCCATCTGCAGCCAAAAGAATAACCGACTTGATAAGCTCGCACTATGGGGCACAACACAGCAGGCTAGCCTCCAGTCCGAACCGACACGTCAAGTGGCTGCAGAAGGGGGAGCAAACGCATATGCTCATGTAAATGAAGGTGGGAGAGCTGGAATCCAGCTGGGGAGCGGGATGAAGTAAGGTTCACCGAGGACGGCTGTTAGGTAATTTGTGAGTTACAATGTGTATGATTTGCACTGTTGTGTTTTGAAAAGATGACTAATTGTGTATGCTCGAATCCGATTGATTTGTTGAACAGTGGTAGTTTCGTACAACCCCCACCCCTTTCGTGTCTTCCAGAGGAACTTTGTTTGATAAGTGCCAATGATTTGAAGTCGATTATCTTGCCAAGTGATTATGAATGATTGTAAAGTAGTTTGCCGTGACCCGTGTTTATACGTGTTTAATTAGCATAGCTTAAACGGAAGTTATTCTTTACATAAATAGCTCATGCAAAACTAGATTTTTAAAGTGCAATATTTGTACCCCCGAGCTCATTTGAATTTTGAACACCTTGAAAATTGTTTAATTAAATAAACTGAAACCGGTCGGTGAAAAAGAGACTTATTTATGAGTTTTGGACAACTTATACATATTTTAAACCATGAAAACAAGAACATAATTAATTCTATCGTAAAAACTAGCAAAAAGTTATCAAAAACAGTTTCAGCAGTTAAGTTCAATAGGCGTTGCATCGAAGAAAATATATTGCCAAAATATACTAATGTATATATATATATATATATATATATATATATATATATATATATATATATATATATATATATATATATATATATATATATCTTTGGGGTTTCTCCAAGCACTATCAATGACACTGTGAAGTGTTTTTTGTTCCAAATACTTTGTATTTGCTGTGTTGGATGAAACAGGTCTATCATAAGACTAAAACACACTACGCTGTGACATTTCTTTTAACACGCGCCCCGCTGGGGGCGCGTGTTAAATTCGCTCCTTCCCGGTTTTCCTTAGATAGCTCAAGAACGAAGAGACGCAGAAACAACGAAATTTACAGTAACTTGTCTCTGATCAATTTTACACGTCTGACCCAATTTTTTAATTAAGCTCATGTCAGGTCAAGGAGTTATTCTAGGTCAAGTGACCCGACCTCAAAACCTAAAGTCTCGAGTTCGAAGCGGCGCCCAGGGAACATCAGCGAACCGATCAGTTTGAAACTTCCACAATAAGATCATTAGGGTCTACAAATCTGTTATCTCGGAATTTTGATATTAATGACCTAAGGTGGGGTCAGTTTTTTGGTCACCCCATTATAAGTCTACGGTGAAAATAGAATGGGCTTGTTTTCAGTAAATACTGGATAGATAAAGCTGAAAATCCTCAAATCGTCAATTCCTACCACGATCTTGACCATTAAGTTGAGTTTTTGAGCATCTGACCTCTCAAAGGTCATGTGAGGTCAAGGGAGCATAGAGTGATTGTTTTGCCAATATCTTCTCACTGAATTGAGATAAAGCTCACAGTTTGCTTGCATTGTGTTTATATTGTCACGGGAAGTCGACTGATATGCAACATGACCATACCAGGTCACTCTGTGACCCTGACCTAGCTCGGGGTCAGGGTATTTTCAATATTTGACCTAGTAATGTTATATTGTACATCATTCGATGCGCCGCGATGAGAGGAATCCAATGGTGCATAAAGATTTGCTCTAGCTCCCTGAGGGCAGATCTAGAGAGAAACGTACACTGCTTTGTTGTAAGCCTATGGAACCTTCTTTGGCCTATGCTGACCTCAATATTAACCTGACATAGAAATTCTTAAATAAAATATTTTCGTCTTATCCAGAGCTTTGAAACGCCACCCGTAATTTTCCTTAAGCTTTCATTCATGGGAAATGAGATACGGTGGGGGGGGGGCGAAAAACGCCCTCCCCAGTGGTGCGCGTCATACCAGGGACCCCGGCGGGGCGCGTGTTAATAGGTATGGTGCTTGGTTATTGGCATTGCTTGTAACTTTGCACCCTCAATCATTTACCAAAATGCACTGCTCTGAATGGAGGTCAAAGATGCAACAAGTAAAACGTGAAAAATAGCACTCATATTTCAGGCCTTTATTCCAGCTGTATAACATCGCCACTGCCAGTTCCAGGCAGCACGGGAAACACCCACGCCAAAATCCGAGTCGGCGCCCGCTAAAAACAGCGCCGTTAATCAGGTGCGACACACTCACGGCGACACAGGCCCTCAACACGCGTTTTGGCACGACACGGCGCCGAACTGGACACCTGAGAAAAAACAGTCTACCAAAGCGTAACTTGGGTAAGCTGTCCTGACAGAACCAAACCTTACTCAACCATGTCTCGATTCAGCGGGCCGCCTGCGGCGCCCTTCCCTGCGGGGCAAGTA
Source organism: Lepas anatifera (assembly GCA_034440635.1). Lineage (NCBI taxonomy): Eukaryota > Metazoa > Arthropoda > Thecostraca > Lepadidae > Lepas > Lepas anatifera. The sequence goes on along the minus strand of JAOTON010001679.1, from coordinate 857,106 downwards.
CCGCCTTTGTCGGTCAGGCTTCGCCGCCCCCCCCTTAGGACTCGGGTCTGCTCGTCTTGCTCGCAGACTTCCACCGCTTCGCGGCGGCTTGTTTCAATGATAAAAAACAATATTTTAGCTGATACGCCGTACCTTTTTGAAGTCATGTGTGGTGGCGAAGGTGCTACTGCAGGGGTATTGTTTCCATTTGTGCCGTTTCCGTGGTCAGTTAGCTGTTTTCGTCGTATCGGCCGTGTTCCATGTTCAGCCATGTTCTGGTCGTATCGGCCGTGTTCCATGTTCAGCCATGTTCAGGTCGTATCGGTCGTGTTCTTCGTCCTGTTCTTGGCCGTGTTCTTGGTTCTAGGTTCTGTCCGTGTTCTTGGTTCTGTTCTTGGCCGTGTTCTTGGTTCTAGGTTCTGTCCGTGTTCTTGGTCCTGCAGACACCTTGCGCGCAGTAAATTCGAAAACAACGAGATTGGGGTTTCTTTTCAATGGAGGACCTCAGATGTTGTAAGGATCCCAACCAATCACCCATCCGCCAGTCAAAGTATTAGTCCGCATTCAAACCCATGATGTTTGCACCCCACCCCTTCCCCTAGAGCTTGGTGGTTTTTCTTCATGGAGTACAACTCACTAATGTCAAGATTCTGAAAAACCACCCACCAATTGTTTAATGTAACTGTCAACACGTCTGCTTACGCGTTTTGCCCCTAAATGTCACCAGTGCACCTTTAAGACCCCATAAAGTGTAGCGTTCAATGTTTTTCCAGCAAGGGTTAACCTGGGTCACGTGACTTCGCAAGGGTAGTTTGGCAATTGCTCTACATCTGCGTTTCCTAAGCCCATGGGTACACGTCAGCACCAAATCACACACAAAGATGACCGATGGTTGCATCACACAGCGAAAAGATACCCGTTAATTTTCATGTTAATCTAGCGGAGGACCCCTGTCCTGCACGCGCCATGGGTGCTGGCCTTCAGCAGCCGTTCCAGCAATGCCGCCAACGCTCCCGGTGACCACGCGCTGGCGTGCCGATGGTGCCTTCCGTTCCATTGGATAAGCTGTCCTATCCTAGCCGAACCTTACCTTTTTAAGGTCCGAACCTACCCGCCTCCTGCCCGCGTGACGAGCAAACGAAACCCCCCCCCTAATGCAAAAACCTTAAATAAATAACTGAAGGGGTTTGACCTCCCCCTCCCCTGAAAAAACGGTGATCTCCTCTGAAACCTTGAACCTTTAACTTCAGGATCTCCGTGATGGAGGACCCTCACCGAAGCAATGGGGTGCAAGTAGTCACTATGTGGCGATGGGTGTACAGCGTGTGTTGTCATTTTTGCTCAAATGGGCATGTCCTCGATCCTGCCAACATCTTACACGCAATAGTATCGCAAAATTAGAGGATGGAGGTTTTTCTTAATGGACGACCCCCTCACCCGTCCCCAAATAATGCCACGATTCTAAATAACCACCCATCAACTGTCCAATGTTTCTGTCAAAACGCCTACCTACGCGTTTTGGCTCTAAAACGTCACCAGTGCACATCTGAGACACAAAAACGGGCACATATTAATGGTTTTCCATCAAGGGGTAACCTTCAAGGGCTAACGTGACCCGCCAGGGGGTATTGTGACTATTGGTCTACATCTCTGTAGCCTATTCTCATTGGTGCACGTCAAAACAAAATAAAAAAAACAGCTAAAAGATACCCAACGGCTGTGCCGCACAGTTAAAAATACTCTATAATTTCCTTCTAACGGAGGACTCCCTGCACGCGCCACGGGTGGACGACTTATCCCAAAAATGCAAAGATAATTAAAAAAATAACAGTTCCTTCGATACATGTTTGATGAAACTGCCGTAAATAAATTTTAATTTTCAAGTCAACTTGCCAGCACCTTAAGATGTGTGACAAACAGTGTAGAATAACACAGCAGCGTAAGTCTGCTCCTGCACGATCTTGTCCAGGATTTTGGCTGTTGACCTCCTCGATCTGGTCTGAAAGCACCATGGTGTCCAAATTGGTGAGAAATTCCAAAACAGCATCCTAGCCCATCAAGTATCAGAGACCCAATACAACCGAGCACGTGCTAAGCTCTGGCAAAAGTTTTAAAAATTCCAGTGCTCAGGGATTTGAGGCCAAATTTTGAAACGTCATGGGTGCACTCTAGCACGCGTCACGCCCACCCCGTACACCCCACCACGGCCAAATTCTAATACCATGATGGAACCACATGAACGCACCCTTGTGAAAAACTTGAAGCCCGTAACGTTGACTGTTTGGGCCCCACTTACTAAAGTGTTATGGCATACGGCGAACAGACGGAGATACCCGACGGAGCTAAACCCGACTACTCTGCCGTACAGCTAAAAGATGCTCCATAATTTCCTTCTAGCCGAGCACCCCCTGCATGCGCTACGGGCGGACCACCCACACCCCAAAAAGGCAAAGCAAATTAAAAAACAGCACTTCCTCATACATACAATCATAAGCTGACATCATTAGCTATAGTCACACACAAAACATTACCTTCTGGTATGTATTTTCATACCTTCATCGTAAAAAAGCGAGATAACCTGATGAGCCGCATCATTCAAGACATAGTATTCAGTCAGGAACATTTTCGGCTGTTCTAGATGAAATAAAATGAATTGCAGAATCACTCTTAAGCAGCAGATACCCACCCTTCTAGCATTTTTCAAAATACTTCCTTCGATACATGTTTGATAAAACTGCCGTAAATAAATTCAAATATTCAAGTGAATTTGCCAGCCTCAAGCCTCAAGCCGGCGAAGGGGCACACTTTTCCACAACGAGAACAATGACGGGGATATGATTCGGGGCTCCGGCGACATTCAGAGTACGCCGCCTACCTGCAGCAGCCTTCTGCACAGCCGCAGCCTGACTTTCGTCTCCATGATCCTCTGTCCTCCGGGGCGGCAGCTGAAGCGCGTGAACTGCGCCCTAGTCCGTCTCCCCGCATATACGGCGACTCCCAGAACAGCGGCAGGGAGTGCGGGTCGCCGCCGGTGCCGGCGGTGACGCCATGCACCACACCCCGCCGCTGCAGCCCTCGGTCCGCGCTGGAAGCGTGATGCACCGATGCCAATGAAAGCTGAAATCGCACCTGATTGCCAGCTTGTCTTCTCATGGTTCGCCTGTAAGATAAGTATAAGTCTGCAATAAGACTAGTGTCTAAAAAAATCCAGCACCTTAAAATCAGACCAAGTACAACCAGGCACGTGTTAAGCGCTGGGAAAAATTTCAAAATTCCATTGCTCAAGGATTTGAGGCCAAATTTTGAAACGACATGTGTGTAATTTTACCGTATCTTGTGTTGGATTTAGCGGAAGATCGCTGAATCAGAAATCTGTCATCTCAAAGAATTGTATTATTTTGTCAATTTCAAACTACAGTATAATCTGAATCCCTTAAAAGCATGATCTTCAAACATTCCACAGTGAAGCTACAATTGTTGACCTTTCCTTTTCCTCTAGACATAATATTTCCCACTCCATGAGCGGCACAGGGTTTTCATCACACCTTCGCCGTTTTAGGCAGTGCGATGTAGCTCCGGCGTTGTCAACTCCTCACAGAAAATAAACATGTCACTTTTTTATAGAGGTCCGCCCCCTGAAAGATTCGTTCACGCCATTTTCGCTTCAAATTTTCGATGTCAAGCGCTCGCCCGGTTTTCACCCACACAGGCGTTTTACTGGTAAGTTTGATGACATGATTGGACGGTTTAATAGATGGCGCAGCGAAGTTGCGGATACTTGTTATAGATGGCGTCAGAGCAACACTGTTACGGGCCTCCCCATCCAGCTTGGGTGGCCGCTGTCCTCAGCACTGGCGTGGTGTGGTGTGGTGTGGACATCCTAGCTTTGTGGACCTCTGACCGGGGCCGGATGTGGTTGTGGTGTGGACATCCTAGCTTTGTGGACCTCTGACCGGGGCCGGATGTGGTTGTGGTGTGGACATCCCAGCTTTGTGGACCTCTGACCGGGGCCGAATGTGGTTGTGGTGTGGACATCCCAGCTTTGTGGACCTCTGACCGGGGCCGGATGTGGTTGTGGTGTGGACATCCCAGCTTTGTGGACCTCTGACCGGGGCCAAATGTGGTTGTGGTGTGGACATCTCAGCTTTGTGGACCTCTGACCGGGGCCGAATGTGGTTGTGGTGGTGACATCCCAGCTTTGTGGACCTCTGACCGGGGCCGAATGTGGTTGTGGTGTGGACATCCCAGCTTTGTGGACCTCTGACCGGGGCCGAATGTGGTTGTGGTGTGGACGTCCTAGCTTTGTGGACCTCTGACCGGAGCCGAATGTGGTTGTGGTAGTGACATTGCATGTATGTCGTGAACACTAGTAGTGTTTGTTCTTTAAATATACAAAGAGGGAGGGTGAGGAGGAGGAATACATTAACCCTCGCCCCACCTGGGCCATTGATGGCCCCTCCTAAGGTTTCTAGAGAATAACAGCAAAAACGAAGCGTAGCAACGCGGCTGAGAGTTCTACCCTTACCCCATCATTTTCCCACCATCCCTGATTTTTTTTTCAGCTGGGCCACAATGGGCCAGACAACCAGGCGAGGTCAAACAAGGTCAACTCATTTCAAGTTTTGGGCTCTACCATAGTTGCATGTCTAGGCTGATCGATTTGAATTTTTTACACTTGATTACTCCTTCAGGGTCTACAACATGCATATCCGGAATTTTTCGATTTGTGGACCTAGGGTCAGGTCAGGAGGTGACCTCTCCTATTGGATAGCTCATACAGATTCCTGACGAAACTACATCGGCCACTTTTTGGCTGAGGTCAATATTGAGGTCATAACAGGTCAAAGAAGGTTGCATGTTCCATTAGGGTTTTTGAGCTCTAGTGTCTGACAGAGTTGACTTAGAATCCTTTTTAGGCACCATTCGTTGCCTCTCGTCACGGTGAATCGAATGGTGCATGACATGACTATGCAAGGTAAAGGAAAGATCTGACCTCAAGTCGGGTCAAGGTCACTATCCAGGCTAACATAGTCAATATACATATCAATCGACTCGCAATACCAATCCAAAGGTAATGGTATCAAAATAAAGACTGTATCCTCACTATCAGTATCAGAAACCCCAGATGACCGTTAAGAGGTCACAGGTAAAAATTAAGACATGAACCTGGAAAGGGGCCCGGGATCTTATGATTTGGAGAATAGGAAGGTATTACCAGTTGTATCTTGTATCTTGTTGTATTAGTTGTATCATTCCCAGTTTTCTTATCATAAGAAAACTGGGAATGGCTCTTTGCCATTAAAGATATTGAGGTCCGGTAAAGTACATTTTATAGTAAAACGCCAGACCTTTTTCCGCTATTTGGAACATAATGACCTCTCACCATTGGTTTGACCTTCAGAGGTCACCTCGTGACCTAATATGACCTGAGGTCACGAAAGTTCCGAAAGTGATCTGGTGCAACTGCGCGATTGCGGCGATCTCAAAATAAAGGGTTTAACTTTGAAAGCCCATACTTACAAAATTGGGGCCGATTTTCAAGATTATTTGACCAATCGACGTGCCATTGGATATTCTCAAAAGTAGCTACATAACGTTTTTTTGCCACAAAGGGTTCTCCGACCACCTAGAAAAAAGTAGGTGGGGCCTCCCAGGCTCCCCTCCAGTGTGCTTGTTAACACGCGCAATGACGGGGGACGGGTACCCGCTCCCCCTCGGGTTTTTCAGAGAGAGTAGAAAAACGGCGGCGAGTAGCACCGCCGTACTTGGAATACCTTTTCTCTCATCATTTTTACAACTTTTATCAAATTTTCAATGTTAGGCCATTTCAGGTCAGGGTCACCAGCACAGGTCAAGTGACCTGACCTCAAAAAAAGTTTAAGATAGTATAAGTCTGAACAGGGTGAACTTATCAGATTGAAACTAATGTCATATAATGGGACCAACGAGTTCTCTAAAATATGCTCCTGTATTTTTTATATCGATGACCGAAGGTCAGATAAGAGCCATGACCTCTCTATTGGAAATAAATAGGAAAAATTGTTTCAACTGAATAACTTAGTAACGGATGGTGATGTAGCGTTTATTTTACCCGAATTAGATTCACCTTATCTTTCCGATTCTAATGATATGGATTTTACCTAGTTTGACCTTGACCTGACCTCAGGCCAGGTCAAATTCTTGATTTGACATAGCAAGGTCATATTCTATATCATTCCATTCGGCTTGCTGCGAGGATTCATACGGCTTAAATAGTTTTGCTCTATATTTACTTGTTCAGATGTAATGACCGAAAATCTTCATTTACACGGTATCCCTATTACGGCATGTTTTGACATCTAGTGACCTTAAATGAGACCTGACAAAAATGGTTCAAATATTTTCGATGGAGAAGTAGATGGGCTACTTAACACGCGCATTGACGGGGGCGGGTACCCGCCCCCTCCCCTCGGGTTTTTCGGAGACGGCAGAAAAACGGCGGCGCGTAGCGCCGCCGTACTTGGCATAGCTTTTCCCTCATCATTTTTACAACTTTTGTGAAGATTTTAAGGTTAGGTCATCTTAGGTCAGGTCACCAGTACAGGTCAAGTGACCCGACCTCAAAAAAAGTTTAAGATAGCATAAGTCAGAGCAGGGTCAACTTATCCGATTGGAAACTCATGTCACATAATGGCCCCACCGAGTTCTCTATAATATGTTCCGGTATTTTTTATATCGATGACCTAAGGTAAGGTACGAGGCATGACCTCTCCATTGGAAATACATGGGAAAAATGTTTTTTTACGGAATAACTCAGTAAGGGATGGTGATAGAGCATTTATTTTAGCTTCATTAGACTCGCCTTGGCTTTACGGTTCTAATGATATGCATTGTATATAATTTGACCCTGACCTGACCTCAGGTCAGGTCAAATCCTTGATTTGACCTAGCAAGGTCAAATTATATTTCATTCGATTCGGCTTGCTGAGAGGATTCATATAGTTCAAGTCGTTTTGCTCTATCTTTACTTGTTTAGATGAAATGGCCGAAAAACTGAATTTACATGTTATCCCTATCACGGCATGTTTTGACCTCTCGTGACCTTAAATGTGACCTGACAAAAAAATTATTCAAATGTTTTCGATGGAGAAGTGGATGGGCAGCCCAACGCCGTTTACCGTTTTTTGCTACCTACCGTGGTTCTCGAGATCTTAGGGGGGCGGGTACCCGCCCCCGTCAATGCGAAGGTGGCTCAGACCCCCGTCAATGCGCGTGTTAACGCCGTTTACCGTTTTCTCCTACCTAGTGTGGTTCTCGAGATCTTGGGGGTGCCCGCCACCCCCTTTCAAAGCGAAGGTGGGTCAGACCCCCGTCAAGGCGGGTGTTAACATGCGCTGGTATATGAGGCCCCGGGCCACCTTTACTGGCATGGGGGTATTCGTCCCTCTAAGATTTCAGCAATAATACTTGAAAGGAAAACGGCAAACAGTGTTCCATTGCTTGCCTCGATCTCTACCGAAAATGCTTAATACTACTTTTCGGTCAGGTCAATTTTGGGGTCTCGGGAGTCCAAGGTATGTTTCCATAAGAATACAATGGAAACTTACATTTTGTATCCTAATGGCTGACAGACTATAAAAAGAGGAAATATATTGCCATCCTTGAAATTTATGTGTAAAAACAAAAAGTATTCAAATTAGCTACTGAGCTCAGAAAACGCTTCGATAAGGCAATCACGAGAAAAGGAGCATTGCAGATTCACAAGTTCGTACCGGTTAATTCGAAGACCATTGTTTTGCATGAGCTCTCGAATTATGAGGGACAGAAGGGTCGAGTTTCACATTGAATATGTGAAGTTCAATGACACTATGTGATGGAGTCGTTCTTTTGAGCCGTGGGTCAGATCTTAAGTAAAACAGCATGTCTTAATCTTAAATGGTCGAAAAAAAGGTTGTCGGCGTGGACGTTGTGTGGCTTTTTGTCTGTAATGTGTGTTTTCTTGTATAAATTGAAATGGGATACATTTAAGTTTTTAGGGTATGGTTAGAAAAAGAAAACTATCTAAAGCAAACCTAAGATAACAGTAATAATCGGCTTCTGACGCATTATCCTCTCGCTGTATTTTCCAGCAAATGCACCAATGTGTCACAACTGTTACGAATTGTCCGGTAATACATTCAACATTCAGTTTTTTTGGAACGGCTCAAATTTTTCTTTAGAAATAGTAGCCACATCTAGTTCATTCGCAATGTTACCGAAGTGCAGCCTTGTTCAGTTCTCCACTCCCCGTTACCCCACTTCCAACCGGATGCGTCTCTGCGGCATGCCGACTGCAGGCTGAGTGGCCGGCGACGGTGTTGGGCTTGGTCTGCGGTGCTCGTTACTGATTTCGCTGTATAGACACCATTCTTCTTATTGGCGTGTGATGTAGTTTAGGGAATGCTCTTTCACATGAAGGTGTTTTGAAGTCAATAGAAATTTAAGAAGTATGTATGCTTATCTTTTCAAAAGTTTGGAATTATATTGTATACATATTTGTGCCAACTAATATAATTAAACTTAAATATGTGAATTGGTCAGACTGTTGATATTATTTTTATGTAACCTTTTGTAGGAATACTTTCAATTTGAATTGCTAAAAACTCGAGCGAAAAGTCCGATGCACGCGTCCGATGCTGGATTGCCCGAGGCTATAACTCCGAAACCGTTATCCGGGCAAGACTAAAAATACCACAGTCGTTTTCAGCACCAATGAGAAGTCTAGTCCCGAATTTTCATAAAAATCGGAGATGTGGGGGTGTTATTTCATCCCATAGCTTTGTCGATTTGTCGTGGAATGCCCCAGTTAGGAAATGAATAAATTTATATAACACGTTTAAGCTTAGCCACGTCTCAGAAATCCACAAAATATGAAGGCTGTAGTTTGTGTATCGTGCTATCACAGAAATGTGACACTCTCAGAAGGCCTGTTTTATATTTTCACCATCTCCGACTCCTATTCCGCCCTTGTTTTGTGCTACGTGGTGCTCTTGTCAAACATAATACGAAGGAAAATGTATATTTTTTGTAAGTATATAATTGGCCAAATTAAACATTCTCGACTGCAAAAAAATTTCCCCAAGCCTAAAATTTCCCCTCAATCTAAAGCTTAAAAAATAAAAAACCTACAACACCAAAATCCTCTCTCAATTCTGAGGTACAACCCTCCAAATTTGGAGGGAAATCTTTGACCCTGGCAGCACTGCTGGGGTGATCTAGAGGCAAATCGCTTATGCGACACAGTGCTGTCAGGTACCCAATACTAAAAACCTTGGAAGTTCGACTTTAAATCCTCCAGTTTCCCGCCAAATCAACAGCAAAACCTCCAGATTTCCCTCAAAATTTTGAAACGTTTCAAGTGTCATAAAAATACATCGCATCTATAGGAAACCTCGAAGCTGATGCGGAGACGCTTCTTGAAATGTTGACTCAGCTAGTTCGAATGTTTTATTTACACCAACAAAAAACATATATCCGGCGGCGGTGTTGCTACTCCCCGTGCGTAGTCTCACCATGCCTATGTTGCCCTTGAACATGTAGTCTCAACGAAAGTATGCAGCATAGCGCAACGTCTCTATTATCAGGTAGCGTCTCTATATATAGCTACAGCGTTGGTAATATCAGCGTGGTGTGCCCCAGGTCTCATGCCAACCAGCATTGCTAAAAATGGACATAACAGTGGTCTGTAGAAGTGGCAAAATAATGGAATAAACACTGAGTAGCGTTCCGGACCGTAACTATATCTTCACAATAAAACGTCTAACCGCACAAGCGCGAGGATTTTCAAACCGGGGACATGTTATTAACCACAGTGTTGCATACAAATTTGCTCTTCTTTCCATTTGGATAATCCCAGAGGGTCTAAATCTAGAAACGTCCATGCAATGCATCCATGTAAATTTAATTAATCCAAATTGAGTGTATTCGAAATCCATGTATGTAGATATAGTTTGCAAACGTTTTTTGAAATTCTCATCGCTCGAGGAAGAAGTTTGGAATTTCTCATCAGTCGAAACACTTTAGGCCGCTCGGGCTTTAGTTTTTTATATAAAAGGCGTGCTGATTTTTGTGTGTGCTAATGAGAGGCATACTCAAAGGATGCAATAGACAGTGCACATTTCAATGGCAATAAGGCACATTTCAATGCCAATATCTTTATGCATTTTATCAATGATGAAATATGCTATGGTTTTCTTTCAGAAGGTATTGCCATTTGTCATCCTTAAAATGTGTTATGCTGATTTTGATAGTTACGGGAAACATATGAAGGGCAGTATTGTAGTGATACCTGCTCAAAAAATAATATTACGGCCAAGTAGACATCGGCGGGATTGGACAGCAGGATTGCAAAATCCCTGATTTTTATCAAAGTTAAGGACTGGATTTGGATTTGCAATATTTTTATGATGAGTATTTTAAATCGATTTATATCCTTTTCCACTTCTTAGGCAGAGAACTGGAGATTTAAATTGGAATCATTTTTGGGATTGCACTTTTTACGTGCAATGATTACCCCTCGCCCCGGTGGGCCTCCGAGCAGTGGCGGATCCAGGGGGGGGCAAAAAAGGCATTTGCCCCCTCCAAACGGAAAAGCTCGGGGCAAAACTATGTTTTTGCCCCCCCCAAAGCGATCAACCTCCTTTTTCCCCGACTCCTTTTTAGTTAGAAAGCAAGATTTTGGTGCTTCAACTCTCAACTTCAAACAGCACCAGTTAAGTTCAGTGGAAATTTGGGGCCTTGGAGAGGAAAAAGTCTCTTGAGCCCTTATTTTTCACCCGGTAGGTTTTTTGCTTCTCGCCTCACATACCAAAAATTTTACTGGGAAGTTATATTGTAGCACTGTCGTGCACTGCGTGACTTTTTTTGCTTTTCGACTTTGGTTTGCCCCTCCTAAACCGACCGGCTAGATCCGCCACTGCCTCCTAGCCACCTTCGCCCTGGTGGGGGAGTGTTTGAACACCCTCCTCGAACTCGACCCCTATGTGGGATAGCGAAAAATACGAAATCTGGTGGATAGCTTATACAAATTCTTAAAGAAATTATTTCAGCAACGTTTTGACTCAGGGAAATCTTGAGGTCATGACAGGTCAAAGAAGGTGGCAATTTGAGTACAGTTTTGGGCTATAGCATGTGATAGAGTTGGGTTAGAATCATTTTTAGGCACCATTCGCTTCCTCTTGTCACGGCAAATCAAATGATGTATGATATAACCTACTCGGTCAAACGCAAAAATTACCGGACCTCACGTCAGGTCAAGGTCACGTTTTAACCTAGCATAGTCAATATGCATATCGATCGACTCGCAATAGCAATCCAAAAACAATTATATGAAACTAAAAGCTATATCATCATTTCATGCAAAGTTAGTCGCTTTCAGAATTATCCCTTATTTCAATATTCTTGATAATTTTTTGGGTGTCAACCTTTACACAAACAAGATATAATTTGTTTGCACTATGTTCAGGTTGAACCGAGCTGCTTTTCAGTTGACCCGACGTTGTCTGCCTGGGAATGAAGAACCGAACCAAAGCGTAGTGCACCGAATGTTGAGAACTTCTGTCGGAACCAAGTGGAGATGTGACAACTGAGGTCTTTCAAGGATTTCACGGCTTTTACATTTGTAATTGGGGTTACAGGTGTGAAAAATAGTCGGCATGCAACGTATTCAAGACCAAGTGCGGGGTTCCAATAGTCCCTGAATTTGAACGAACCATTTCTGGAACCTGAAGGATGAGCCTTCGGGAGGGAAATGACACCCAGCTGGATACGGAACAATGTGAAACGAGAGGCGACTCATACTTGGGCCTGTCAGAGCTGACAGCTCTGTCAGCGCACACAACAATCAGAGCGAAGAGCCAGCAAAGCTAGGCCCCAGATTCGCACATAACATTAGTAAAATGTTACCTGCTGGGGCTCCGCTTTAACATCTTTGGTAGGTACCTACCTATTATCACCGCTTGCCAACCTTTGCTTCCGGTCTGCTATACAACTAGTGCAGTGTTATTGTCTTGAAATGGCAAGGTCTTGTTCACCTTTACGCTCCATGCTCTGATCCATATCTTGTCCCTCTGGCTTAATAATGAAAAAAACGTTTTTCATATATTTGGTTCCAGCAGGGGCGAGACTCGAGTTTGCGGGTATGATGATTTGGGCTTAACCCGCGCCCCACCGGGGTCCAGCGCCACCTTCGCCCCACGGGGGCCATCGATGGCCCCCTCTAACTCCGAAAATATGGGCGTTAGCGCAAATCTGCAAAGTGCAATAGAAAGCTCACGTGAATTCAGTATGAAATTACTTTACATGTTTTAGTGCTCAGGTCAATGGTTTGACCTCCAGAGGTCAAATTAGGTCAAGATCGGCTATTTTCACTCAAATATGCAATGCTTAAGCAAACTGGGCATAACATATGCCATTAGAGCTATTGAGATCTGGTAAAGTACATTTGATAGGAAATTGTCAGCCCTTTTTCCGCTATTTAAAATGTAAAGACCTCCCGCCAGTGGTTTGACCTCCAGAGGTCACCTCGTGACCTATGATGACCTGAGGTCACGAAAGGTCAAAAAGTAACCTTGCCGTATATCAAATGAAAGCCAGTGACAAGACAAACATGGTGGTGTTTGTTTCAGCGCTCTAGCTTATTTAGGCCAAAAGGTATGGTCAAAATACTGTTTTTGACCCCTGGTGACCTTGGATGACCTTGGAGAGGTCAAAGGGCAAATATGGCCCCTGGAATCCGTGAAAGGGTGTCTAAGAACGCTTTTCTGATCAAGCTGAGCATTTTCAATCGCTTTTGTGACTTTTAGATCATAAGACAGCTTTTCCCCATGCTTTTTCAATGGGAGAGGTCACCTCGTGACCTGACCTCAGGGCACGAAATCGAAAAATCCCGGATATACACGTTGTAGACCCTGGAAGGGTCATGAAGTGTAAGAAGTTTCAAATTGATCGACTTTGAAATGTAGCTCTTACAGAGCTCTAAAGTTGAAGTGAGGTGACCTTGGTTGACCTCGTCTGGTGACCTGACCTTGGGTGACCCGGGGTAAAAATTTTCAGAGATGGTGGAAAATGATGCAGTGAGAGGTAGCGCTCTCAACCGTGGCGCTGCGCCTCTTCGTTTTTCTGCTATCCCGGAAAAAAACCTTAAGGGGGCCATCGATGGCCCCTCTCCCCCGGTGGGGCGAGGGTTAAGGGCGCGCCAACCCTAAAGGTCATATAGCGCAGTCTCGCCCTGGCAGCGGAGCAGGTTGGACGCTTCGCTCCCGGCTCCGTGTGGCGGTTAGGTCAAGGTCACAGGGCCGTAGCCATGCCTGTACAGTGAACGGGGCGTGCGGACTGGCCCGGGCGTGGACACACTTTTTGTGGAAATAAGTGAGAGTGTAAGAGGAAATCAAGCTGGCATTCTTTTTGAATCTTTGTGAAATCTGAGAAACAAAAAATGGTGTCTGAAACTGAGGACTCTGTGCACACCGCCGACGCCGAAACTTCAGGTGAGGAATTCTGCAGTGCGAGTGGGAATGCGGCTAAGGCCAAAAAACAGTTATCAATGGTTGAGCTGATGCGACGTAGTGAGGTGCGAAAGGGTAAGCGAAGCGCCCCCCGGTGAGAGTTCCAACTCCCCGCCCGCGGTCACGCCTGGGGCGAAGCGTAGGTCTGTGAGGCTTCCAAGCACAGAGCCAGTAGACATAAATCCAGAATGTATGAAAAGAATAGAGAACATGATAGAGACTGCTACAGCAAAATTGATCACGGCGTTTGACAAGAAGTTCGAGGGTCTCCAGCATCGACTCGAGATAGTTGAAGCGGAGAACTTCACTAAGCAAGAAGAGATATCAAAACTGAAGAATAGTTTAGCCGCGAAAGAAAAGAGGATCACTGAGCTGCAAAGTCAAGTGGAGTCAATTGATGCAAACCGACGACTATCTTGTCTCATCCTATCATGCCAGGAGTTCGAACGGCGGGAGCATGACGAAAACTGGGAAGTGCGCGCCGCAGACGCACTCAACAAGCGAATCCCAGATCTACAGCTGGACCCTACCGAACTCAGCGCAGCACACCGTCTACCCAGTGACGATAAAGTGATAATCAAATTTGTAAGAAGGAGTGTTCGAAACAGGGTCTTCGATTGTCGCTTTGCGCTAGCGAAACAAACAAAGGCAGGAAAGACCAGAGGGGCTGAGTGCGACCGCAGTGGCCAACAGCTACCGCCTCTGTTCATCTCGGAGTGTTTAACCCCAGGTAACAGGGCCCTGTATGACGAGTTGCTCCGTGCGCGGCGGCCTGAAAATGGTGGTCTGGTGACATCAGTCTTCAGCCGCAACGGAGTCGTCATATGCAGGAAGGAAGCTAAAGGCACAAACATCCGAATATTCTGCGAAGAAGATGTTAACAGAATCCTGGATGGGAAACGCTTCCCCGCCCCACCGTCCTGGGTGAAAGGCTATCGCGGACGACTCCACGCCAGTGCACAGTGGACCAGAGTCAGCGAAACAGCTGGGAACAGACGGGCTCCAACTACTTCAGCACACCGAAACCGGCCAGCTGGAGATGCCTGGTCGGTGACGGAGCGGCCTGACGCTGCTGCGGCGGCCTCCGGTTCTGCGCCGATGCTGCCGCCGGAGGGGTCGGCCCCGACGGACGCCTAGCAGACGCCGGCGTCCCGACTGAGCGGCGCCGGAGTGTGGCCGGAGCGCCCATGGACATAGTTGGTGATGGTATCCACACACATGTGCTCAGCTCTTCGGTGGCTCGGGCGCGGTCGCTGGCGGGGCCGCGCGGCCTGGCGGGGACGCGGCGCTTCACGGGCGGTGACAGTGCGGTGGCGGCGGCGGGCCGTGCGGCTCCGCCGGGCGTCGCGGCCGGGGCGTCACGAGCGGTAGACTCCGTTCAAAGTGGTAATGAATGCTTAGTGAAGCTGTCTTCACCCTGTCTAGTTTGCTATGCTAGATGAAGAACTGGATTGACTCATTAAGACAACGATGCAGCTTAGAGCCGTCATTAGGCTTATCAGATGTTAATGCCAAGCAAAGCCCTTGATATGCAAAGTTTATGTCACGGATGGTTGTATAATATCACTGACCAGTTCGTTCTCTAAATAAGAAGCAGGGGGGTGCTTTTTCTCCCCATTCGTAGCTCTGGTTGCATGTCTGGCTCGCCAAGTTCGGTTCCTCATCTGGAAAACCCTAGGTGAAAAATATTCACATACTTTACTAATGCTTGTTGTCGGTGTTATTCGGTGTCTGCTTTAGTCCGTGCTAACTTCTGATTGCCGTAGCAGGTGATATAGGAGGATGCTGCCACTGCCTGACTGATGTGCTGTCGCTGGCCCCCTGGTGGTCTGCATCGCGGCTGGGCCTGCCGGCCGCGCGGCCCGGCTGATTCCAGCTCTGCAGCGTCTCAACGGGCTGCGCGGTCTGGCTGGGCCGGGCCGTGCTGTGGATCGCTCTGGGTGGCAGGTATGCTGTTTTGATTGCGGCTCAAGTGAGCGCCTGTTAGAAACTACACCAGGCTGCATAATTCAGAGATTATCATGTTTACTTATAACACTGTCCACCACACCAGGGAACGTACATTTAGCCTGAACCGAGTCTCGACCTTTCTGACAGTTGACTGTACAGTGTACAGGGCTCTATGTTCTCTCTGCAGCTAGGCGTCGTCGCCTGACGATTTGTATCGGTACGGCGGCTGTGGCGCTTTGTTGGAGAACCTGCTGATGAGTCGATCTTTCGATGGTACTGATGAGATATGCAAGCTTGCCAGACATTTTCCTGAAAGGCTGTTGTTCCAGTGGGCTAATGTCCTTTCTCGTGCATCATTTGGTTAGTTGTTCCTTGTCGTTTTCGTTCTTCTAATATCTCATCATTTATTCAATGTTACACACTTGCGTAAATTGTAGCCTCATATTAACAGCCTCTATCATATTCTAGAGACTACTAGTTAGTATGATAAGCTCAACTCAGATATGCTCATGTATCGTTTTCATGCGTCCGGGCCCGGTCCGTAGCGGTTGTTGGGTTAGATGTTAATAGGGTGTTGGTTGCTGCCAGGTGGGCAGCTCTTGTGCCGTGGTTTAGTTACAGGTGGCGCTCATGCAACAACCACAGACACATTCACATTTAGCACACTTACCACCTACCGAACAGCAAACACACTTCACTATCACTCAACTCGTGCCAGCATCACGCTGATGGTTGTAGCAGCAGTACAGAGCATCCAAATTAGTTGCTTCTATCCTCAAGAATTCATTTTCGAGTACGTATTCAAATACACAAGTTAAACTTAATACTTAAACATGGCTGAGTTGAAATTTCTATCTATGAATTGCAGAGGGCTAGCCTCGCAACAGAAAAGGCGTGATGTAGTTAATTTTTGAAAAATTCTCCTTACGATATAATTTTCTTGCAGGATACACATCTCACAAAACGTTCGGTGCCGTATTTTGACCTTTTATGGAAAGGTAAATGTTATCATGCTTGTAATTCAAATTTCAGTAGAGGTACCTCAATTCTCATTAGACATACAGTCCCTCATGAAATTTTGTCGGAGATCGAAGGTTCAAATGGTAACTTTAAGGCGATAAATTGTAAGATACGTGCAAATGTATACTCTTTGATTAGTATTTATGGACCAAATGAAGATAACCCGGAATTTTATGATGAACTAGAAGAATGTATCGAATCAATGACACCTGAAAGTCTAGTAGCTGCGGGAGATTGGAATTTTGTTATTGACCGTCAAAAAGACTAACTACATAACAGAAAGCAACAGAAATGCAAAACGACGTTTCTTTCAAACAATCGATAGATATAACCTTCTTGATTTATGGCGTTGCTGGTATCCCGACGAAAAACAATTCACTTGGTATAAAACAAATCCATTAAAATATGGCCGATTAGATATGGTGTTTATTAATAACGCGTTAAGAAAAAACATTAACAATTGTGCAATTATACCCGCATACAGAACCGATCATCGTGGTGTTACCTGGTCCATCAGAGAGCCTAATCTTGCAAGGGGCCCAGGACTTTGGAAATTTAATGAAAGTCTCCTCGATGATCCTCATTACATAACATGTATTACAGACTGTATAAAGGAGCAAGTCAACCGGTATTCACTACCGATATACTCAACAGAATTCCTGTCAAACCCGTCGCATTTCGCTCAAATAGAATTTAGCATTGACATTAATCTCTTTTATGAGACACTTCTAATGATGATTCGGGGGCAAACAGTACAATACTCCAAACGGAGAGCACGAGTACAACGGGAAGAGGAATACAAAATTATAGATGAAATTGAACGGTTAGAAAAGCTGATACCAAACGAAGACTCTGAAACCCACAGAAATTTAGCAAGAGCAAAAGACAAACTAGAAGAAATACGGGCGCCAAAAATCCAAGGCCATATTACTCGATCGAGGGTAGCATGGCATGAAGAGGGTGAAAAATGTTCAAAGTATTTCCTTAGTCTTGAGAAAAGAAATTCCATGCGAAAATCAATAAATTGCATACAGAAAGGAGATCAGTTCATCACCAATAAGCAACACATTCTAAAAGAGTTTTCAAATCATCTATCCCAAAAATATAACGGGTCAAATTCTCTCGTAGATGCTTCTGTTTTCCTAGCAGACAACACTGACAGAAGACTAAATCACTCTCAGAAGGGGGAACTAGAAAAGCCAATAACCCTCAACGAACTTACGAAGGCACTAAACGGTATGAAGAAAGGCCGGTCTCCTGGTATAAACGGTTTTACAGCACCTTTCTTTAAACAGTTCTGGATGTTTCTTGGCCCGTTTCTTTTAAGAGTCCTTAACACTAATATAGCACAAGGGAATACCTGCAATTCCTTTCGGGAAGGAGTTATTACTCTAATTCCAAAGATAGGCCAAGATGGACAATCTCTGAAAGGTTGGAGGCCGATATCTCTGTTAAATACCGACTTCAAAATTATATCCGCAGTCATCGCAAACAGGCTTAAAAACGTTATGGAAACTCTTATTTCTCCAACTCAATCAGCATATATTAAAGGTAGGTACTTAGGCGAAAACACAAGGCTTGTTTATGATGTAATTGATTATCTCAACAAAGAGAAAAAATGTGGTCTTATTCTTGCAGCTGATTTCGAGGCAGCGTTCGAGTCAGTTTCTTGGAAGTTCTTGAAACAAGCCTTACATTCCTACAATTTCGGACCGCAATTCAGATCTTTGATTGACTTACTGTACCTTAATTCCGGAAATTTTTCTCGAATATTGCTAGATGGGTATTTAGGGGAGAAAATTTACCTAAGTCAGGGCATCAGGCAAGGCGACCCAGCCAGCGGATACTTGTTCAACTTAGTCGTCGAACCACTAGCCCTTCAATTAAAAAAGTCGACACAATTCAGTGGAATCCAACTTGGAATAGGTGAAGAGGTCCGCGTCTCTCAGTTCGCTGACGATTTGATTGCTTTCGTCAAAGCAGACAAAAAATCATTGCGAGCAGTTGTTGATGAACTGACAACGTTTTCACATTTTTCCAACCTGAGACTGAACATTAACAAAACAAAGTGTCTGCCAATCGGACCAATGAGTGCAACGCTCAACGATGATACGCTGGGTATCACATTCGTGAGTGAATTGAAGATTCTAGGTATAAAATTTAACAAAACGAATGATTCATTGACAGAGAATAATGTCGAAGATAAAATTGAAAACATTCGACGAGAAATAACACAATGGAACAGACGAAATCTAACCCTGATAGGAAAGGTAACCGTTATTAAATCATTATTACTTTCTAAGCTAGTTCATATTTTCATATCACTTCCAAAACCATCATCATCAACCATAAAACAGCTCGAAAAGGTTTTGCACGATTTCCTTTGGAAAAACAGAAGCGATCCGGTCAAGCGCGCCAAATTAGCCCAAAAATCCATGTACGATGGCCTAAATGTTCCGGACTTAGCCTCATTTATTAAGAGTTTAAAAATAGGGTGGGTAAAACGCTTGTATAAATCAAAACAAGCATGGGCGTTCATTATTAAGGGCAAGTTGCCACCTGTGGAGCAACTTCTTACTTATGGTGAAACAAAATTGAAGAAAATTGCTAGAACGCTAGAAAATCCGTTCTGGTTAGAAGTAATACACTCATGGGCAGAGTTTATTCGGCTTTACAGACCACCTGACGAGGATATTCTGACCAGTAGTCTATGGTTCTCTAATTTCACAAAATTTAAAACAACTATTGTCAAAGCATGGGATGAAAGGGGTTTTAGATTCATTGGAGACATCATAAACCCTATTACCGCGAACCCTTTCACACATGCCGACCTGCAACGTATTTATAACATACCGATGACTTTCCTTTGTTATCAATCTTTGATTCGAGGGCTACCAAGAGAAGTGCAGCATTGTTCAGCTAGCCTGAAATTCCTTCAGCCCACATTGCCGTATCAGATTGCACTTATCAGTAAGAATATAAAAACAAACAGATTGGCCTATCAAGAATTTATTACGCATCTTAAAACTAAGTACCAACACTCTCAACAACTATGGATAAATAAATGGAGACGGGACGGCATAGATTCACCTTACGTAGGGAGCATGCTCTCCATACGGATGAGTACAAAAAACACATATTTACAATCCTTTCACTACAAAGTTATATCGCGAATAACAGCAACAAATAGGTATCTCTTTTCAATAGGTAGAGCTGAAACCGCATTGTGTACGTTTTGTACCGGATCAATAGAAACCATAGAGCACCTGTTCTGGTCGTGCCCCAACACTAAAACATTTATTCAAAATATAAAATCTGAACTACGCACACAACATAATGTTACGTATCCTTTTGAAAAGTCTGATTGGTTCCTTCCTTCCTTGGAGCACTGCAAACAACTTGAAGTACTGGTAGCGACTGTTGCCAAATTAGTGATATTTAAAGCCCGTCTTAGAAAGAGGAAGCCAACGGTGGCACATTTCAGAAAGTGTTTACGGCTAGAAGCTTTAAAGGAAGACATAATTGCAAGGAAAAAGGAAAGAACATTAGAATTTGACGAAAAATGGGGAGAGATAGGGAGACTAGTCCTTGAATAGTCCTAGCCTTCTGCTGAAGAGATGGAACAGCAATAAAAAAACGTTTCAAGCTTATGTCCTGCTGCTGCAAACAAACCCATACACTATGCATAATTCCACATATAACGCACACAAACACACACATGCACACAATCACACCACCACGCACGCACGCACGCACGCACGCACGTACGTACGTGCGCGCACACACACACGCACACACATTACACAGACTAAACAGGACACCCGTGAGATGGTTTTGATGTAAGGTCATACTATCTTGGAAACTGTATTGTATTGTAGTCTGCTGTACTGTTGTATTGAACTGAATTGTCCGTATTATTTCAAAAACCAGATGCATGTATGATAAATAAACGATTGAATCCTGAAAAAAAAGAAAAAAAAGCGCCCATGTCACTGCCAGTAAAACACAACGTAAAATATACATCTGCTGAACACTGCCTTGTTACCCTTATTCCTTGCACTTAGTTGTGTCTGTCAACAAAATAGCTAAAAGAAGGTTCACATCGGTCCAATCGGTTCTCAGAAAGTGGTAACAAAAAGGGGATTTCCAAAAAGCTTAACCAACACAGTTCGTAGAAAAAAAACTCACATTCACGTTGTCACTTCCTATTAAAGCACAAGTCCTCAGCCCGGGTCAAATACAATCACGAAATCGGCTGCTCTTAGATAATCTAGCACTTTCTCGATCATGTCCGAGTCCGGGCCAATCAGATGAGACAGTGTGAGAAGACGTGAACCGAAATATGAAAGCCTGAGATTATCATATTCCTGACAAGACACCAGGACGTGTTGCACCGAAAAGGGGGTCGCGCATCGCCGACAATAAGGCCTGGGCTCGCCACATAGCAGATATCGGTGAGTGGCCAGACAATGGCCAGTTCGCAAACGGCAGAGAGCCACCTCCTCACGGCGATGGGAGCGCATAGAGGACAGCCACTCACCAATGTTGGGTTTTATTACCCTGAGCTTGTTATTTGTTTGCTCCTGCCATTCCTGTTGCCATACATTGCGGAGGTGACCAGATATATGTGGGAAAAGATCTCGAGCAGGAATCGACTGTCTTCTTCTACAGGGTTTCTGAGCAGCTCGCCGGGCTGCAGCATCAGCCGCTTTATTCAGTCGGATACCGACATGACTCGGCACCCAACAAAGGGTTATATCCTTACCCTGTCCGGCGAGTCGAGCTAGGTGGAGAGCAGTCTTTAATACGAGCCCGTCACTTGGATTAAAGGGGCATTCCAGGACAGATCGACCAAGGCTCGACACCACCATAACTAGAAAATATCTGAAACTTCGTCTCCGGGGTAGTTTTGGGCCAGAAACACGCCTGTGATAATCTTAGCCCCCTCCAACCAACGGTGACCGAGTTATAGCCCGAGGCATTTTCGGGAGGTCACCTTGTAGACTCATCTTTGATGCTTCATGACTCCAAAACGCATTGCCTGATTAATAAGTTTTGTATATCATTGAACTTGTCTTGAACTATACTTTATTCAAAAAAAGAAAATTTCAAAATTTGAAAGATTTTGACCTTTAATTTGTTTGATCTTTTCTTTTTGACCTAGCTTGACCTTTTCGCAGTTGAAATTGCCCTTTTAGACACCTCAAAAAATTTCTTCATAAAATATCTTTCGATAGAAAAAAATAAAAAAATGCGTTTTTTGCTGTAAGTTCCAAATTTTTAGCACCTAAGGTAGGTATGCAGACGGTTTTTCACCACTGCGGTAGTACAGCCTTATGTTTAATGCCGCAAACAAAGCGATTGCTTTTGTAATCGGTTGCTTACAATCATATGGCATTGTCTTTACGAAATTTTCATCGTGCAAGTGTCAAAATATATGAGAATTAACACGCGCCTACACAAAGGGGTGCGCAACCGGCCTCTTCAGGTTTCCACAGGTAGTAAAAAAAAACACCTTCGCGCAGCGCCACCATACTTCATGTACCTCTAACTCGGAATTTCTTAAGCTTCTTGGAAAGATTTTAGGTCTGGGTCATACCAGGTCAGACCGCCAACCCAGGTCAAGAGACCTAACCTCGAAAAAAACTTTGGGAGGTGCATCAATAGTATCAAATTTTGCCTATCGGAGTTAGATTCACATTACATAGTAAGGTCGCCGAGCAAGATCATTTTTCGTAGCAGGATTTCTATATCGATAACCGGGAGCAGGGTCAGGGTCATGATCTTTCCATTTGAAATGCATGGGGCAATTTGTAAATTTTAATAACTTGCGAGAATTGAGAATTGCTGAGAATTGCGTTTTAGGTTTTATTTTTACGTTGTCGTGTCTGACTTGCCACTGCAGTTTGATTAATATTTTTTTACCATGCAGACCTAAGCCTGGTTCTAGGTCAAAGCAGGTTAATTTTGACATTTGACTAGGCAATACTATAAGATACATAATCCGTTTGGGCTCAACAAGAGTGTTCCAATGGTGCTGAAAATTTCTTTCTACGGCTCTCCTTTGTCACCTATTATGCCACAAAATTTAGTTTTCCACTTAGTTCCTGTAAGAAATACTGTGACCTCGAGCAACCTCAAAGGTGACACGACCAAACGATTGTATGTAACATATCCGGTAGTGATTAAAACTGGTTATTTAGCGGCATCACTCCCAGTGCACTGTGTCATTATTCATCTGGGATTCTGGGATCCGTGTCAGCTATGAAATGATCACCTTGTAAAAATATCGTGAGGCAACCTGTTCAAGTGACAAAGTCGTATGTGTTACAGTTTCAGGACATTTTTTTGCATATATTAGCAGATTCAAAGTACTTTTTGGGAATGAAAGCCTTTCAGACAAGCTTGTTTACATTGCATGAATCCTCTCAAACGTATGCTGTGCTGCACTGGGTCACCTTGTATCGATACTATTTTTCCATCTCCGGGAACGATGTAATTGTGTGAGTTAGTGGTGCTCATATGATGTTATACTTGTTTCAATTATGGATAAAGTCGCAACATCTTTGTAAATTTTCGTTCAAGGCTGAAACGTCCATTATTAATAAGTTCATTTGCCCTCGTCTCCCCCGAAACAGTGGATCCCTTTCTATAACTTTTAATGGCTGCAATTTGTATTTATTATAAATATTGTCTAAGTTGTTCCCAGTTCAGTTTTAGGAGTAGGTGTCTCACTAGAGTCATCAAGGGACTTTTTACATAGACCCCGACCCCACCACCCAGACGAGCAACTCCCACGATGAAGTGTTAATCAAGGAACCAAAGTTGAAAGTCCCACAAGGCATAACCACAACCGTCTACCTCAGGTCACCCCCTCACCAGTCAGTTGCCAGCTGGCTTTCAGTATTTACAGTGCCTACCATCTCCCAGTTGACCTAAATTACTTTTACAGAAGTTGAAAAATGTTGTGTTAGAGGTAGACGGAGTACGGTGACGCTGCGCGAACGTGTTTTTTTTACTACCTGTAGAGGCCTGAGGAGGCCGGTTGCCCACCCCTCGGGTGGGCGCGTGTTAATTGTCATAAATTCTGACACTTTCACGATGAAAATTTCGTAAAGACAAAGCAATATGATTGCCAGCAACCGATTACAAAAGCAATCGCTATGTTTGCGGCGTTAAACATAAGGCTGTACTACCGCAGTGGTCAAAAACTGTCTACATACCTACCTTAGGTGCTAAATATTTGGAACTTATAGCAAAAATGCTTTTCTATTTTTTCTATCGAAAGATATTTTATGAGGGAAAATTTTTGAAGTGTCTAAAGGGGCAATTTCAACTGCGAAGAGGTCAAGCTAGGTCAAAAAGAAAAGGTGAAACAAATTAAAAGTAAAAAAATTTTCAAATTTTGAAATTTTCTTTTTCAAAATAAGGTGAAATTCAAGACGAGTTCAATGATATACAAAACTTGTTAATCAGGCTATGCGTTCTTGAGTTATGAAGCATCAAAGATGAGTCTACAAGGTGACCTCCCGAAAATGCCTCGGGCTATAACTCGGTCACCGTTGGTCGGAGGGGGCTAAGATTCACACAGGCGTGTGTCTGGCCCAAAATTACCCCGGAAACAAAGTTACAGATTTTTTCAAGACATGGTGGTGTCAAATTGAAATATTTTTGGTCGTTTTGTCCTGGAATGCCCCTAAAAGCACTCAAAGCCTGGACACTACTAAGACTGTCGGTGAAAATTACATTTCTGGTGTCGTTAATGTCTTCTATGAAACAGAGAGCTTTGTATAATGCAGTAAGTTCCGAGGTAAAGACAGATGAAAAAGGTGACAGTGAGAAATTTCTAGTCACTGAGTCAGTCACAAAAGCACATCCCACGCCGAACTCAGTTTTTGATCCATCTGTGAAAAACTGGACATAATTTGCATATTTTGCGATGTGTTCGAGGGCTAAATATTTAAGTTCCGAAGCAGCCGTGTCAGATTTTGTCCTGCCCGCAAGGGTCGTGTCAGCCTTTGGTGGTATTAGTTCCCATGGTGGGATATCCGAGAGCTCGCTGCGACTTATGATACGGCGTTGGATACCACATTCGCCCGACAGGCGATGCACACGCACACCTAGGGGAAGTCCCCTTTCGCTGTTCACAAACAAACGCAGCATGTCATGCGAGAAAACGGCGTTGTACGTGGGATGGGGCGGAGACTGGGCCAGTTTGTACGCATAGCGCTGTCCCAGCATGCGTCGTCTCATTGAGAGGAGTGGTTCGTTAGCCTCCACCAGCAGGCTGGCGCGTGGTGTGGTCCTAAATGCTCCTGTAGCTACTCTAAGTGCGCTATGATGGATCGTATCCAGACACCGTTTGGCTGATTTCGATGCAGAGTCGTAGACGTAACAGGCGTAGTCCATCTTGGAACGGACAAGGGACCGATGTAAAGTGAGAAGTGTTTTCCTGTCAGCTCCGTACGATAGACGAGATGCACATTTTAGGACATTTAAGGATTTGAAACACATGTCACGGACATTCCTAATGTGTATGCTGTAAGTTAGCCGTTTATCAAGTGACACCCTGAGAAATTTTGCCGTCGGTTGAAAAGGGATAGTTTTGCCACGCAACGATACCGTTGGTTCCGGACAGGCCCTGCGCCTGCGAAAAAAATGGACACCCGCGATTTTTTCAGTCGAAAAATACAGCCCGTTTTTTCTACTCCAGCGTTCCAGACAATTAACGGCCAGCTGGAGCTGACGGAAAAGTGCCGGCGTTGTTGAAGCTTTTGCCCATACTGCGATGTCGTCCACGAAAATGGATGCCTGAATGGAAGGTGGGAGTGAATGTGTGACGGCATTTATGGCCAGAGCGAAGAGGCAGATACTAGAGACGCTCCCCTGTGGAATGCCTTCTTCTTGGTAAAAGCTGTTTGAGTATGTACCACCTACTCTGACACGGAACGTCCTATCAGTCGAAAACAATTTTCATAAAGAACCCCATCTGACCTCTGATACCACACTTATGCAACTTTAAAAGGATACCATGTCGCCACGCTGTATCATAAGCGGCAATGGCGTCAAAGAAGACGGCTCCCAGGTGACGCCTCTCTTTAAATGCAATTCGCACTGAGGTGTCAAGTGATACCAAGTGGTCCACTGTACTGCGGCCTCTACGAAACCCACACTGGTTGTTATTGATGATGCCCCGGCTTTCCAAATACCAAACGAGTTTTACATTCACCATTTTTTTCGAACAACTTGCGCATGCACGAGGTAAGCGAGATCGGCCTAAAGTGCAAAGGGTCCAGTCCAGATTTACCAGGTTTAAGGATTGGTATCCCTATAGCCTCCCGCCACGCCGGTATAAATTCGCCGGACTCCCACATCATATTGAATGAGGCCAGCAGTACCCTGAGTGCGCTCTGCGATAGTGCTTTAAACATATCATTGTGAATTAAATCCGGTCCCTCGGCCACAGGGTGGAGCCCACGAATGGCTGCCGCTAGCTCATGCAAGGTGAAGGGCTTATTGTATGACACTGTGCTGGTGGTTCCAAAATGTATACTTTTCTGTTCAGCTAGGGCTTTATATCGCATAAATGAGACAGCCTACCTAACTGAACTACAGCGCTGTGCAATCGCATTTCCTATACAGTCGGCTACTTCTGATGAATTGAATATACTCCTACCACCAATCTGCAAAGTTGGTAGTGGTGTGGAGACCGACCTTCCTTCGATACGGCGGATTTGAGCAAACACTTGGGACAATGGCGTAAATCGATTCAGTCTACCTAAGTATTCTCTCCAACATTTTCTCTTTGCTTGTTCTATTGTGCACCTGCAGGCGGCTCGAGATTTCCGATACATATCTAAGTTTTGCTGAGTGGAATTTCGTTTAAACTCTCTGTAAGCGCGCCGCCGCTCTCGGACAGCGTCACGACATTCCATGCTCCACCACGGTACCGGTGGTTGCCGAGGGTTTTTTATGTCCGCGGTATAGAAGCATAAGCAGCGTCTCGGAGGATAGCTGTAAACTGGTCGACTGTGAACGGTGTTTGGGTTGGAAAGGTTTCCAAATAGTCACCCACGAGGGAGCTAAATAAGGACATATCAGCATTTTTCATCTTCCAACGTTGCGGTCTCGTGCCTAAAACAGATGTGTTGTCACAAGTCACTAAAACAGGGAAATGGTCACTTCCCATGGGGTCACCGCACACAGCCCAGCTAAACAGAGCAGATAGCTCTGGGCTGCAAAGGCTAAGAACCAATGCCGACTCCCGACCGGATGGAATAGTAAGATGTGTTGGTGCTCCGGTGTTTAAAATACAAAGGCTCACACCCTGGATAAAATGATCGAGGTGCCGACCCCGAGAGTTAATATCTTCACACCCCCAAGCGGTGTGGTGAGCATTAAAGTCTCCCAAGAGAAGGATGGGCGGTGGTAGCTCAGATATAAGCAAATTTAGTTCTCGAGTGGGCAGGTCTACCCCAGGGGGTAGGTATATAGAGCAGAGCGAAATCTGCCTTTGAGCCATATATATACGTGCCGCCACGGCTTGCAGCCGTGTTTGGAGTGAGATTTGCTTTGCTGGTATATCATTATTGATTGCTAAAAAAGAACACCACCGTGGGCGACTGGGTTACGTTGTAAATCCTTTCGAAATATTGAAAAACCCGTAAGGGAGAATGGGATCTCAGCTTAGAGTTTAGTTTCTTGCAGGCATATAGCTGCAAGTCCCCTGGATCTTATAAAAGCCTAGAGATCCCCGGCGCTAGTGCGAATTCCACGACAGTTCCACTGCAAAAACGTGTTTATGGTGGTGGTGGAGGTTAGGGTGAGCGCCTACCAGAGGAGGTATTTGCTATTTCCGGTATGGGTCTCCTGGCCCATAGGTTTTCTTTTGGGGGCCCAGAGGGCACCCCACTTTGCCTGGGTCGAGACGATGCCCCAGGCCTAGATGTCCCTATTGATGCTGCTCGGGCTTTAGAAGGTTGTGGCTGGCCTGGAGGAGTCCCGGATGCCACACGTTTGGTGGGAGATCTTCCCCTAGTGCTATCCTCCCATCGTGACCCCTCAAACTGCCTCCTGACAGCCGCAACCGACGTCGGCGGCGGTGGGGGAGGCAGAGGGGACTGATTATTGGACAGAGGAGAAAAGGCAGGAGTAGAGGGTTGACCGTCAACAGAGATTTCAACGGGGGCTGGACTGGGGACGGCAGTTGACGTTGCTTCCCACCCTTGCCCACCGTCGTCCAACCCTCGGTCGCTTGAGGGGGTCAGGCTCCGGTGCCGCCAAGGGCACGCTTTGCCTCGGAGTGGCGGGAGTCTCAGATGGGGTGTTGGGGGAAGGAGTGGTCCCCTGCTCCCCGCCCCCACCCCAGCCGGGGCCACAGGCGGCGGGGAGGGGCGGGAGGGATGGGTGGAGGAGGTGCCGCCTCCGGCTGCGATGTCGGGGCGGCGGGCTGGCCAGAAATGACCTGCCCCATCCTCCCTGCCAGGCGGATAAAGTCCGCCAGGGTCAGGGAACGGATGACCTCGTCCGAGGTCATCCGCGGTGTCGCTGGCGTCCTTGAAGGCGCCGCTACGGCGGTCGCTATTCCGCCCACTGTCTCTGCATATGATCTCTGAGGGTAGGAGGTCTCATAGGCTTCCCTCGCAGCCCTAAATGGAATACGTTTCGTGACCATGATAGAAAGAATCTCCTCTTCTGTCTTCATACGTGGGCAGTTTTTATCATTTGCAGAGTGTGATCCTTTACAGTTTATGCAGTAAAGTGCTCGTGCGTCACAGTCCCTTCCGTCATGCTCGTTTGATCCACATTGCTCACACACTTTCTTTCCTTTACAAAATCTGGATGTATGACCATAGCGCTGGCAGGAAAAGCATCGCATCGGGTTGGGAACATAGGGCCTGACCTGAATCTTCACATATCCGACATTCACGTCCGCCGGCAAATCTACACTATCAAAGGTCAGTATCACAGTGTCGGTCTCCTCGAGAATCCCTCCTACTTTTCGCCGCACTCTCCTCGCCTCCACTACACCGCTCTCCATGAGACCATCAACTATCTCCTCATCGGGGACCCCTTTCAGATCAAAACTTATAAAGACACCCTTCGAAAAATTCTTTGTCTTTTGTGGTACAATCGTGACGTTCACCTTTACTACTTTCCTCTGCTCCGCTTCTTGCTTCGTGTATCGCAGTTCTGTCGTTTCGAGTGCACGCTGTGCATCTGCTGGGCTACTGAGCTCCACCTCCAGGACCCCGTCCCGAAGGCAGCTGCATCTCATCACCTTGCCAAGTCGGTCACATGCCTCCTTGCGTTGAAACGGCGAAAGTGATGATAGGGGGCTGTCTACACCCCGGATCATTACAACACGCGGGCGGGAGGGCTTTACAGTGGCCCTTTGAGAGCTGGCAGTTTCGTTCCCACCACCCTGAAGGGGGAGGGGAGGGGAGGGGTTTGCGGTGTTGAGTGTATCCATGAGAAAGTTATTAAATTCAGCCAGCCACGTGCGCCCCCCTTCCGACGAGGGTGCTACGAGGCGAGATGACGCACGAGCTGGCTATACGGGGGAGACGCCGCCGTTACAGAGGGGAGAGAGACTCACCAAACCCCCTGCCCCGACGACGGTCCCCCCTTGCACCTAGCCTGGACGACCCCGGGCGGGGCACGGACACCCCCCTCCCCGGGTGAAGTCGGGACCTCACCAAAGGAGGGACTGCCGAGCCCCACCAAAGGCCGACAGACTTTTACAACGCTGCTACTCTTGCCGATGCCTTCAAGAGTTCCCCGCCCTTGCGGAAATCTAGACCAAAGTAGAGTGTTGCTAGAGGCACACGAACCAGCACAGCGCATACCTCAGCTCAGCTACCAGGACTCCTTCATCCCGGGGTACGGGTCAGTGCGCAGCTCACCTTAAAAAGACAGGCGCCCCCACACGGCCTCATCGGAGCAGGCGACTACCACCTGCTCGTCACAACTGATTCCCGGCTGGTCCGAGAGAAGCGAGCCCACGGCCCGCAGGGCCGGCGATTAGAGGCATCCAATCGCCAGCCACACGAGCCGGAGGCCCACATACACCCAGACCATCCAGGAATCATAGGCACGTGCAAGGACGCCCATGATACTGGGATAATGTTGGTAACTGGGAAGTTATGAGTTGGAAAAGGAAGCGGGTCGGTCTGCGCTGTCCGGCCCAGCCGCGCGCCGCACGCGACCCAGGTGTCCACACTCAAGACGAGCAAGATTGCACACATCCCCGCCACCCGCGGATACACGCCGGGTCAGACATCGCAGACAGTGGATAGGAGGGGTATTTAGGAGTGGACAGAAAGGATACGGGTGGAAAGGCATGGAGAGACAAAGAAATAAGGAAAGAAGAGGAAAAGGAAAAAGGAGTTGGTGGGATTTGAATTTAGGAAGGTCAGGAGAGGATGAGGATGGCAGTTTCGATTTGGCCTCTCGCCCGAAGGCGGGGGCAAAACCCATCCTGCCAACTGGGGTCGCGGGTGCCGTCACATCCGGTACCCAATTATCCATGTGCCGGACCTGTCAGCAGATGCAAACGAGTCCGGCAGATGAAAATTGGTCCCCTGCGGGATGAGTTTTCGGGTAGGGCCAAACCCATGTCTGCCTCTCCTCCTGGGGGGAGGGGGCGGGGGTGGGACGTGTGATTTGGGTGCTCGACAGACCTAGTATAAGCTACCTCATCAAGTACATGATCGCTCTCCTGGGGGGAGGGGGGGTGGAAGCCAAGATTTTATTTGTACATATTTTGTGTTTATTCATGTGAATGAGCAACAGGTGTAATAGCCCACTAATAGCTCAAAACAAAACTTATTGCTCGACCAACCTAGTGTAAACACCCTTTTTCCAAAATTTATCCGGTGTTTGGGGGTCAAAAGATAGTTTGGCCCCCCTCTAGCGCTTTGGGGAGCCATGGCCCGAATGCCCCGCCCCCCCTGCGTCTGCCAAGGGGTTTCAGACTGAATAAATTATTCTTGCACGAAAATCGCAAGAAAGCATACCCAATTTCTGTTTCAGAATAAATTGTCCGCACTCTCGCGCAGAGAGAGGCTCTGTTAGTGTTCGGTTAACCTGCTTCCTCTATCCCCAAGCGGGGGTTTCATTGGTATATGAAGTGGAGAGCCGTGCCTCAAAGCTGAGAAGTGCTAATACAAAGGGGAAATAATATGTGGATTGACATCACGTTAGCGCAGCCGTCATGTGCTGAGTGTGTGGTACCTGGTAACTGGGTGATAACTGAGTGTGTGGTACCTGGTAACTGGGTGATAACTGAGTGTGTGGTACCTGGTAATTGGGTGATAACTGAGTGTGTGGTGCCTGGTACCTGAGTGATAACCGAGTGTGTAGTACCCGGTAACTGGGTCATAACTGAGTATGTGGTACCTGGTAATTGGGTGATAACTGAGTGTGTGGTACCTGGTACCTGGGTGATAACTGAGTGTGTAGTACCTGGTACCTGGGTGATAACTGAGTGTGTGGTACCTGGTAACTGGGTGATAACTGAGTGTGTGGCACCTGGTAATTGGGTGATAACTGAGTGTGTGGTACCTGGTAACTGGGTGATAACTGAGTGTGTGGTACCTGGTAACCTGGGTGATAACTGAGTGTGTGGTACCTGGTAACTGGGTGATAACTGAGTGTGTGGTACCTGGTAACTGAGTGATAACTGAGTGTGTGGTACCTGGTAACTTGGTGATAACTGAGTGTGTAGTACCTGGTAACTGGGTGATAACTGAGTGTGTGGTACCTGGTAACTGGGTGATAACTCAGTGTGTAGCACCTGGTAACTGGGTGATAACTGAGTGCGTGGTACCTGGTAACTTGGGTGATAACTGAGTGTGTAGTACCTGATAACTTGATGATAACTGAGTGTGTGGTACCTGGTAACTGGGTGATATCTCAGTGTATGTAGCACATGGTAACTGAGTGATAACTGAGTGTGTGGTACCTGGTATAACTGGGTGATAACTGAGTGTGTAGTACCTGGTAACTGGGTGATAACTGAGTGTGTGGTACCTGGTAACTGGGTGATAACTGAGTGTGTAGTACCTGGTAACTGGGTGATAACTGAGTGTGTGGTACCTGGTAACTGGGTAATAACTGAGTGTGTGGTACCTGGTAACCTGGGTGATAACTGAGTGTGTGGTACCTGGTAACTGGGTGATAACTGAGTATGTGGTACCTGGAACCTGGGTGATAACTGAGTGTGTGGTACCTGGTAACTTGATGATAACTGAGTGTGTGGTACCTGGTAACTGGGTGATATCTCAGTGTGTAGCACATGGTAACTGAGTGATAACTGAGTGCGTGGTACCTGGTAACTTGGTGATAACTGAGTGTGTAGTACCTGATAACTTGATGATAACTGAGTGTGTGGTACCTGGTAACTGGGTGATAACTGAGTGTGTAGTACCTGGTAACTGAGTGATAACTGAGTGTGTGGTACCTGGTAACTGGGTGATAACTGAGTGTGTGGTACCTGGTACCTGGGTGATAACTGAGTGTGTGGTACCTGGTAACTTGGGTGATATTTGAGTGTGTGGTACCTGGTAACTGGGTGATAACTGAGTGTGTGGTACCTGGTAACTTGGTGATAACTGAGTGTGTAGTACCTGGTAACTGGGTGATAACTGAGTGTGTGGTACCTGGTAACTGGGTGATAACTGAGTGTGTGGTACCTGGAACCTGGGTGATAACTGAGTGTGTGGTACCTGGTAACTGGGTGATAACTGAGTGTGTGGTACCTGGAACCTGGGTGATAACTGAGTGTGTGGTACCTGGTAACTTGGTGATAACTGAGTGTGTAGTACCTGGTAACTTGACTGATAACTGAGTGTGTGGTACCTGGTAACTGGGTGATAACTGAGTGTGTAGTACCTGGTAACTGACTGATAACTGAGTGTGTGGTACCTGGTAACTGGGTGATAACTGAGTGTGTAGTACCTGGTAACTGGGTGATAACTGAGTGTGTGGTACCTGGTAACTGGCTTATAACTGAGTGTGTGGTACCACTGAGTGTGTGGTACGTGGTAACTGGGTGATTACTGAGTGTGTGGTACCTGGTACACTGGGTGATAACTGAGTGTGTGGTACCTGGTAACTGGGTGATGACTGAGTGTGTGGTACCTGGTAACTTGGGGATATTTGAGTGTGTGGTACCTGGTAACTGTGTGATAACTGAGTGTGTAGTACCTGGTAACTCGGTGATAACTGAGTGTGTAGTACCTAGTAACGTGATAACTGAGTGTGTGGTACCTGGTAACTCGGTGATAACTGAGTGTGTGGTACCTGGTAACTTGGTGATAGCTAAGTGTGTGGTACCTAGTACCTGAGTTATAACTGAGTGTCCAGGGCATAACTGAGCTCCAGAAAGCTGCTCGGGCTAATAGTATCGCTCACGGAGCAACGGCACCTCTTGGAAGCAGCACGAACTAAATACACAAACTGTCTGTTGTGTAAGCGAGACCCCAAAAACAACAGCAAGACAACACTGTCCTTTTGTGAGGAATATCGGAAAATATCGTACCAGTCTTTCTGATGACAGTTTCAGACCAAAAATATTTAGACAGCTGAATCTATATTTACATAACTACTGCAGGCCAATAAACACACGGATCAACCAATGCTTCAAAACAGACGCAGCAAGACCGGTGGCACGAGTCCGGGACATCTTATGGCACGAGTCCGGGACATCTTATGGCACGAGTCCGGGACATCTTATGGCACGAGTCCAGGACATCTTATGGCACGAGTCCGGGACATCTTATGGCACGAGTCCGGGACATCTTATGGCGCGAGTCCGGGACATCCTATGGCGCGAGTCCGGGACATCTTATGGCACGAGTCCGGGACATCTTATGGCACGAGTCCGGGACATCTTATGGCACGAGTCCGGGACATCTTATGGCACGAGTCCGGGATATCTTATGACACGAATCCGGGACATCTTATGGCGAAGTATATTTTTATATTTGTTATATATATTATTTTGTATATTTTTTATGTATTTAGCGAGTATTGCAATTTCAAAACTCATTTCATCCATCGCACAGCGTACCAATAGTTATTTAACACGCACATTGACGGGGGTCTGAGCCACCTTCGCTTTGACGGGGGGTAGCGGGTAACCTTCCCCCTAAGATCTCGAGAACTACGCTAGGTAGCGAAAAAAGGTAAATGGTGTTAGGTAGCCCATCCAGTTCTCCATCGAAAATATATGAACCATTTTTTGTCAGGTCACATTTAAGGTCACTAGAGGTCAAAACAGGCCGTCATAGGGATAACATGTAAATGAGGGTTTTTGGTCATTACATCTGAACAAGTAAAGACAGAGCAAAACAATTTAAACTGTATGAATCCTTGCAGCAAGCCGAACCGAATGCTATATAATGTGACCTTGCTAGGTCAAATCAAAAATTTGACCTGACCTGAGGTCAGGTCAAGGTCAAATTGGATAACCTGCATATCATTAGAACTGCAGAGACAAGGCGAATCTAGTGCACCTAAAATAAATGCTCTATCACCATCCGTTACTAAGTTATTCAGTTAAAACAATGTTTCCCATGTGTTTCCAATGGAGAGGTCATCGCTCGTACCTGACCTTAGGTCATCGATATAAAATATACGGGAACATATTTTAAAGAACTCGGTGGGCCTATTTTATGATAATTTCAATCGGATAAGTTCACTCTGATCCGACTTATGTTATCTTAAACTTATTTTGAGGTCAGATCACTTGACCTGTACTGGTGACCTGACCTGAGATGACCTGACCTTAAAGTTTTGAAAAAAAATTGTAAAAATTTGGAGGGAAAAGGCATACCAAGTACTGCGGCGCTACGCGCCGCCGCCATTTTTAAGCTGCCACCGAAAAACGCGAGGGGGACGGGTACCCGCCCCCTTCAATGCGTGTGTTAATATATGTACTATGTTCATGTTCAATTTCTGCTAAGACCGCAGAATTCGGCTGCAGAAATCCTGCACACGGCGGCTGTCACAGTCTCCAAATTTCAGCACGCTGCAGAAATCCTGCACACGGCGGCTGTCACAGTCTCCAAACTTTAGCACGCGTCCCAATGCATTGGGTCGCATGCAATGGCGGCGATTGTCAGAAGTTTGAGAATGTAAGCAACTAGAAACCCGAAGTGTGACAGGAAATTTTTTTGAGCAAACCACTATGGTAAGCATATGTAAGGTATCACCAGCAATACAAACCATTCGCAAAGTAGTTCTCTATATGAATTCATAATTTTGGAAGGCAAATAACGTTTAAAGTTTTCGTATCTTCTATCCAGCGGCCCATTTGGCGCTGAATTTAGTGTCTCGTACGTTCAAGTAAGACTATAGTTACATAAAATGGGCAGTAAATCTACGTAACCTGCGCAACAGCGACACAGCCCTACGCGTGGGAATCGGGTGTAAACTTGTGAAGATATAATAGCGTAAGAGCCTGCGGACATAAATCTAGAAAGCGTAGTCAGCAACACACAGGACCCTGAACCGCATGGAGTTAGAGAATGATTGTGACTATGCTGGATGTTTCTATGGTATGAGAATTTCAAAACCTCTGTGCCTGTTAGGGCCGTTGACATAATATTACGCCAATGCAGGGAAGTTACATCGGAATTTTTACTGGAAAGAGGGCGGACCCCAGACAGGTAATAATCAGGGGTAAGGGGTGAATTTGTAGCATTTAGGCTGTCTGAAAACGCTACCTAAGGTGCAATTTTTTAACACGTTTACGTAGATATAAATCCATGCAGGTAATAGTGAGTAGGTATATTAAAAAAGACATGAATCGAGTCCCAGTATGTTTGTCAGAGCTTCCCTTCCTGATTCACGAGTTAGGGGAGTGACCCTCATCCCCCTCCTCCCGCTTTCGACGCCCCTGCGTCTATGGCCCAACAAATATAATAGTTATGTTATCACTAATAGCTTTTCCTGCCAATAGCTACAATCCCAATCATTGGGAATATAGCCCATGATTGGCAAAACTGGTTGCAAAAATTGAATCCGCTTGAAAAAGGGAAATGCGTGTCAGTCGGGGAAACTGCGGTCCGAGTTTCCAATAGACTTACGATCTCAACACTAGGAATAATGACCCATAATTGGAAACGTTCCTTCTAAAAGAGATCCGCATTTCCAAAAATGGAAACACATGTGCCAGTACTTTCCATGCTGTAATGGTATGATTTATGAACCATGTCTGCCACGAAAAGGAAGAGGCAGGTCAAGGACATTCAGCATATTGGAAATAGCATACAAGCATGCAGCTCCGTGTGACAGAGGAGGCATGCTTGACATTTAGTTTGTAATAGCCAGTATACTTTCTTGACCTCCGGGCTGCAGCCTCATTCCTGTCCCCGCTGCCACCAGGTTGACACTCAGTGTTCCGACACCCGGCACAGTGTCAGCACAGTCCCAGGCCCAGTGAGGTGGCCGGCTGCGCAGTCCCAGGTCCAGTGAGGTGGCCGCGAAGTCCCAGGCCCAGTGAGGTGGCCGGCCCGCAGTCCCAGGCCCAGTGAGGTGGCCGGCCGTCCCAGGCCCAGTGAGTGGCCGGCCGTCCCAGGCCCAGTGAGGTGGCTGCACAGTCCCAGGCCCAGTGAGGTGGCCGGCCGCGTAATCCCAGGTCCAGTGAGGTGGCCGGCCGATAGTGCCAGGGCCAGTGAGGTGGCCGACAGTCTCAGGGCCAGTGAGGCGGCCGACAGTCCCAGGGCCAGTGAGGCGGCCGACAGTCCCAGGGCCAGTGAGGCGGCCGAAGCCTCAGGAGGCGTCGGGGAGGCGGCGGCCAGTGGTTCCAGATCCCTCAGAGACAGAGACGGAGCACGGTCCACTGTTGTCTTAGTCGCCGATTCACTGCCGGTCACATGGGTCTTTTCAGTTCACATATCAGTCATTAACGGCAGGTCACGTGGGTCAGTTCCACTATCAGTGATTATACCGGCGTCACTGGCAGGTCCAGAGGGGAAAGGGGGATATGACCCTCCGAAAGGCCGCACAAAGGCCATTCGGACCCCTTTTCCAAGCAGGCTGCGCAAAAACAGAACATGATCTTATAACTGCGCGGAAATGTAAAGAGCCCAGCAGTAACTTTGTCACAATTTAATTAAGATAGAACTTATACAGAACGAAGAGAAAAAAGGATGGCGTGGGTCTCAGTGCGGCTCATAAGCCCCACGATGGACACCCAGAACCCCGGGTGCAGAGCTGTGGCCTTCAGGAGGTCCTCATTCTGAGGAGGTCTGCCAGCTTTGCATTAAAATCGATGTAGAGGCTGGCACCGGCTAGCGGAGCATCGACGAAGTGGTCTGTGTACGTTTCGACTGTTTATAAAAAGTAGACTTTTCTTCGACGCATACAACACTAGATTTGTAACAGTGGCCATCAAGTGGCAGGCCTAACAACCTTGTCCTGTTTCATATGGAGCACAGAGTTAAAATACAGGGGCTAGTTGAAATTTATGTCCTTGAGAGAGAGAGAGAGAGAGAGAGAGAGAGAGAGAGGGAGAGAGAGGGAGAGAGAGAGAGAGAGAGAGAGAGGGAGAGAGAGAGAGAGAAGAGAGGCCACACACGCACGTGCACAGGCATCCAGGATGGAAGAGGACGAGACCACCAGGCTGTCTTCCGCCCAGGTGCAGGAGCTTTTATCGTGGGGGCGGTAGGCTGGGCAGCGGGCCCCTCAAGAGCTTTGGCCCTTAAGTGACCTCCACCCATGTCGGGTGCAGAAGGTTTCAAAGGGGATTGGGCTCCGAAGGCTCTCGTCGAGGGCAAGGCTGTTTTTTGCTCAGGTTAATATTAGGGTCATGACAGGTCAAACAAGGTGGCGTGCTAGACAAGAGTTTTTGGGCTCTAGCGCCTGACAGAGTTAAGTTAGAATCATTTGTAGGCATCACTCGCTTCCTCTTTTTAGGGCAAATGGAATGATGTATGATATGACTATAGTAGGTCAAAATAAAAATTATCTGATCTAAGGTCGGGGCAAGGTCACCATCTGACCTAATATAGTCAATATGAATATCAGTCAACTTGCAATGATAATAAAAATGTAATGGTATCAAAATAAAAGCATTATCATCATTTCCTGCAAAGTTATTGGTGTGAGTCTAAAATCTTGCTTAAGTAGCATTAGATGACCTCTCAGAGGTCACAAGTCCAAACTTGCAAGATGAATCTGGAAAGGGACCTAAGACAATACGATTTGGAAAACATGAAAGTATTATAAGCTGTATGCACACAAATACAGCCGTTTTCGGCAAATTCCCACTTTCCCCATGCATTTCCAATGGAGAAGTCATCCGTTTCTAACCCTAGGTCACCGATATGAAAAATCCGGAAAATGTTTTGTAGCACTCGGTGAGCTCATTGCGTAATATGAGTTTAAATTGGATAGATTATACCTGTCCCTACGTTTGCTATCTTAAGCCTTTTTTAGGTGATATCCCTTGACCTGCAATGATGACCTGACCTGAGATGAACCGATCTTAAAGTTTTGGAAACAAGCTGCAGAATTGATCAAAGATAATGTGTGCCAGGTACGGCGGCACCTCGCGCTGCCGTTTTTTGGTGCTAGCAAAAAAGTCCGAGGGGGTGTTCAAACACCCCCCCCACCGGGGTTAAGAAACTGCCGACTTTTTATCCAAAACACCGTCCCTCCATATTGTGTACCACCTCCCAGCTCGAAGACAAGTATATACCTCGAAGTACTCATGCTGACTGTACCATATGATGGTACCATATGAGCCTACCGCCCCCTCCCTTGATGTGGCACTCCTGTACCTATAGTGCCACCCTCTTGCTTATGGAAGTTTCCGCTCAGCCACCAAAAATGACACCCCAACCCATAGCTTGCAGAAGTGCGTAAAGAATGGGTCACGATAGGTCCGGTGCTCTCTCTTGCAGCCCACCCCATTAGAAATTCACGCCACCCTTGCTCTGCAACTACCGCCCCTCCCCTAGGGGAGTACATCCTTTTCATGACCTTCCATCCCAAAGCCTAAAGAATGTGCCGCTTCCTTTTTTGTAGTACCGTACCTAACATGGCATGCCACCCCTTGCGTATAGAACCAGTCACTCCTGTGCTATTCACGGCTCCTACCTCTGTTCCGAATGTGCTCACCACCCTCCCTGCTTAAAAATAAATCCTAATAAAGACCTACCGGCCTTAACCTAAACCCTCTCCTTCACCTTTAGTACTTCCCTCACCTTTGGTACTTCTAAATATGGCATTCCGCCTCTGAATTTGAAAAACTGACTGACCTCTCAGGTACTCACGCCGGCTCTGTACCTCACGGGCCACCCTCTAACCCCAATCCCTCTCAGGTACACACGCCGGCTCTGTACCTCGCGGGCCACCCTCTGACCCCAATCCCTCTCAGGTACTCACGCCGGCTCTGTACCTAGCGGGCCACCCTCTGACCCCAACCCCTCTCAGGTACACACGCCGGCTCTGTACCTAGCGGGCCACCCTCTGACCCCAACCCCTCTCAGGTACACACGCCGGCTCTGTACCTAGCGGGCCACCCTCTGACCCCAACCCCTCTCAGGTACACACGCCGGCTCTGTACCTAGCGAGCCACCCTCTGACCCCAACCCCTCTCAGGTACACACGCCGGCTCTGTACCTACACTGAAAACAAAGCGACACAATGCGAGTGTGTCAGATAAATTAACACACGCGCCTTGGGTGAGCAACCCATGCTAGATGTGTTTTGCACCGGCAGCACAGCCATGAGGTGCTACCGACACGAAGAGCTTGTGTCGACTGATTTTGGCGAGAAAAATACACAATGGTTTACACAAACATTTGGAATTTGACACAGGGATTCTGTGCACACACATCTTGTGTTGCTGTGCACAAAGCCTGTGTTGCGTACCCAAGTATGCTGTGTTTTTCTGCCATTTTTTTCGTTCGCCCCGGCCACCATCTTTATTCAGAAGACAACTGCATGGCATCGAAATAAGAGGTTATCATTGTTTGCCTGCCTTTTATTTAATACTATAAATTGGTGTGTTTGGCTTATATCTGTGATTTAGGACAAAGTATGTCTGCCAGAGAGTTACTCTTCCCTTGTGATTGCTATTCCCGAAGATAGTAGTGCAAACAAAAGCTGAAACCCTTCCAAGGTTTGGACAACCACAGACTGCAGCAACACAAACAGGTAGGAAAAGTCATTTACAGAGAAAAACATACCGAGAAGTGTAGTTTTCCAGTAGTAAATATGGTAAATCTTCTATAGCAAAGGTTAGGAAAATAGAATGGCAACTAAAACAACCTTCAACGTTCCTTTAGGGACCAACCCACCAGCAAGCTAAAACCATGGTCAAACACTTCTAACTAGCAAAAGTCTCCAATAACTCAAGACATGGTGGTACTGATGATCATTTTCGGCAAACCTTAACTTTATTTGTCTTATCTTTCTATGAAAAGTTTAACATTTCTTCACGGGGATGAGGTGGCTTAGTGGATAGCACCCTTGTCTTCTAAGCCACCGGTCCCGGGTTCAAGTCCCGGTGGAGCCTCTAAAAAAAGTCGATCTGATTCCCAAAATCCCTTCCAACAGGGTGAGAGTTGGCGACGCCGTATGACCCTGGCAGTTGGTGCGTCGTTAAACCCTAACAATTATTAACATTTCTTCACATATACCTAAATTGGTTTTTGTTTCAGCTTGAGCACTTAGAAAATCTGAGATGAACTATATATGAAAGTGCATTAGAGCTGCTTTACTGAAATGAGTTCCTCTAGGGAGTAGAGCTAAAACCACGGCTTTAAATGGTTGATTTTCTGTAACCAACATCGACGTGAATACAAATTTATCTTAAGATATCAACGTGAATACAAATCTATCTTAAGATATCAACGGGAATACCAAATATCGGAAGTTGCAAAAATAACCTAATTTTGATGTTAAGTTGCGCGACGTGAATACCAATTTTTATCTTACGATGAAGATGCATCTTAAGATGCCGACTTGAATACGGCCCCAGGTCAAGCGACCACCTCAAAAAAGGTTTAAAACAGCACAAGTCAGAACAGGATAAACTTATCCGATTGAAACTCATTCAGATAGCGGGCCCACCGAGTGCTCTAAAATATGCTACGGAATTTTTATATCGATGACCGAAGGTCAGGCACGAGCCATGACCTCTCCATTAGAATTACATGGGAAAATGGTTTTAACTAATAACCAGGGGTGCATAAAGTATGCTGGCTGTCACAAACTCAATGCGACATATGCCTCCTCTGTCACACAGAGCTGGACATCATAATTGTATTCTTGAAAACTATTTCAATATCGTGCCCCGTCTTTAGTTTTGCAGAGAAAGGTTCAAGGACAAACATTAACATGAAAGTAGTAAACTGTGTTTTCATTTTAGGTCATGTTTTGTTTTGGAAGGAAAATTTAATCATGGGTCATTGTTTCAGTTTGGGATCAACTATTTGGCAACCGACCATTCAATGACATGCATTTCCATTTTCTTTAAAGAAGTTTCCATTTTTGGAAGGAGTGTTTTCAATTATGGTACATTTCCAAATGATTAAATGTAGCAATCATCAAGAAAATAGTTATTATTGGGAACATACCTATCTATTAATGAGAGCGTACATGTACACACAATTGGGAACCCTAATCACCCAGTCTGCAAAGTATGGCAGCAGGCCAGACGAGTCGCACCAGCCATCTAAAGTTCTCGCACCGCCAGCCACCAAAAATTCGCACCAATCTGCCATATACCGGTGAGAAAAACGCACCCATTCCTACCCACACGATGCAATGCTACCTCTTATTAGTTAAGGACTTTTTATAAGGCGCCCTCCTGTGTCTTTATAACCATTCAGCCATTATATGTTCTGTTTTTAGTGCCATCTTCCTCGCAACAGTCTCGCAAACTCGCACCAGGTTGATAAAATTCGCACCACTCGCTTCTGTCTCCAAGGGCACTCGCACCGACGAGATCTCATCGAAAATGACATACTTTGCACAATGGCTAATCACAGCTTCCCACCCCCCCCCCACTAAACTTCTATCTCACATATCAACAAAAGGGACAAGAATGTCAATGTTAACATAGGATTTGGATCTACCTAAAATGTGTTGGTAAATTTGACCTTAGGTAGCATTCTTATAAACATATCAAATGCTTAAAATTTACCTCCCACCCACAATTATCACCTGTGTGGTCATTCCTCCTTCCAGTAAAAATTCTGAGGCAACTAGACTGCATAGGTGTAAAATTATGTCTATTGGCCTAATAGGTACAGAGGTATTGGAATTCACATACCAAAGAAAGATCCAGTGTAGTCAAAATCCTGCTTTAACTCCTTGCAGTTCAGGTCCTGTGTGTTGCTTAAGTGGTAGTAAGCAACACACCCCCAACCAGAGTTTTTCGAAGTCTCTTTCTTTCTGAGATTTACTGTGATTTTCTGGGATGAGAAGGGGGTCTACTAAGCCCCCCTCCAGTGCACATTAGTGCCAGGCCCTCTCCAGTGTGGGTGTTAACACTTTGTGGAGGACTGCATTGGCACACATTTGCTATCTGTACAATATTGATATGATAATTTGATCATGAAATCTCACCTGAATCACTGTTGTTGCCAGCCTGTTGCTGGCGCCAACTCTCCCAACTTCCTCCAGCTCCAAATCTATCTAACCAATCTAGGGCACAAATAAGCTAAGGCACAAGCAAGCTAAGGAATGAAAAGCCAAGTTTGATATGTGAAAGTGCATCAGTCTTACAGTAGCCTACATTCATCTTAGATTAGCCATGGGCAGCAATCTTTATTCCATGCTAATTAACCTGCACTTATCTCAGGATATACCTAATAAATATGCCCTCAAAATAAGTGGCTTCCCACCTGTTTATAAATTAGGCTTTTGGCAGGCTCTACATCACATAAACATTTCGAACTTGTTTTGTCGCTGTTGCGCAGTTTAAGTAGAATTGCTGCCAGCTATGTTTATTTTTTCACTCACTTAGTACTTTTCTTAGTAGCTTTAAGGCGTACTTAATACTAAATTCGAAGAAATAGGGGCCGCTAAATCGAAGAGACTCAAGCTGTAAATATGATATAACCTGAAAAAATGGACAGAGAAGTACCTTGATAAAGTATCTGCGTCGTCGTTAATGCCTTAAATATGTCCACAATCGTGTATTTCTCGAAAAAAATTGGCTGTCACATTTCGGGTATCTAGGCGACAACTTTCTGGCAACTACTAACAATCGGCACCATTGGGCTACATGTTAAAATCTGGCAACTGTGACAGCGGTTTCCGGGTTTTCTGCAGCGGGGGTCCCTCGTTTTAGTAGAAACTGAACACAGTACCAATATTGTATCATTAATGGTACGCTGTGCAATTGAAGAACAGAGCTGCTAAATTAAAATATCCGCTACAAGATTCATTCTGTATTTCGAAAACATGTAGTTTGATTTTGAACCATATATTCAGGATCGCTATTTTGTCACACTCATGCACCTCGATTTTCGTAAATGTGTCACAAACTCCAGTAGCCGAGTTGGCAAGTTTCTGCACCTCTGCTAATAACTTAGTAATGGATGGTGATAGAGTATTTATTTTAGAGCATTAAACTTGCCTTTGCGGTTCTAATGATACGCATTTTGATTTAAATTGACTTTGACCTGACCTCAGAGCAGGTCAAATCCTTGATTTAACCTAATATGACCTAGCAAGGTCATATTATGTATCATTCGATTCGGCTTGCCGCGAGGATTATAATAGTGTAGACCAAAATGTAGACAGCTGTCGCCAAAGTGTAGACGGCTGTCACCAAAATGTAGACGGCTGTCACCAAAATGTAGACGGCGCACAAGTAGAGGCTGTCGCCAAAATGTAGACGGCTGTCACCAAAATGTAGACGGGGTCACCTCATGGCCCCGTCGGTATGATCCGCATGCTCAATCTGCTTCCGCTGTCTCGGCTGTCCAAAAGTAGTGATGCCGTCTCTGGTTTTATTTTATAACATCTCGGACTTCAATTCTTCATAATTCTTCCGTTCACAGGAAGGTGTCACCCGCACACACACGTGCGCTCTCGCTCGATGCTGTAGCGGAAATCACCCGGGGTCAACGCTTGACCTGGCCGCCAGGCGGCAGTCGGGGCAGAGCCGGAAGTGCAAGTTATGTGGGTAGTAATAAATGCCCACGGAGAAAATAAGTGCGGAGACTAATTAGTTGCATTAACATTTGACAAGAGAAGTTCACCATATAAACCTAGAAATCAAATAAACCTATCTTTCAAAAAGTCAGTTTCCAACCGGAAGACTTGAGCGACATCTGCTGTCTAGCCGGCAGAGGCTCACGATGACGTCACAG
The DNA here is from genome assembly GCA_034440635.1 of Lepas anatifera. NCBI lineage: Eukaryota > Metazoa > Arthropoda > Thecostraca > Lepadidae > Lepas > Lepas anatifera. The sequence continues at coordinate 813,290 of JAOTON010001679.1, read as the reverse complement.
GATACGGCACAGTGGTGTCACTGATAACAATAGTGCTAGCGCACTTCGTCCAGCAACAGTAGACACAGGTCTACAATAGGATAGATTGTTTTGCTCTAATATTTTCCACAGAGAATTGGATGGGATACCCAACGCCGTTTATCGTTTTTGCTATCTTGCGTGATTCTCGAGATCTTGGGGGGTACCCGCCCACCGTCAAAGCGAAGGTGGCTCAGACCCCCGTCAAAGCAAAGATGGCTCACACCCCCGTCAATGCGCGTGCTAATATTGATCTAGAACAACGTGAGAATTTCACATCGGGAATCCTCACAGAAGTCTCCTAGTGCGAGCACCCGACAAAACTCGTGCTCTCTTAGCTTTTAGAAAAGCTTGAACACTCGGCACAAAATCTGGATGCAATACCAATAGGGTATTTAATCAAGTTCACTTCACGCTTCTGTATGGCTTAATGTTTTCCACCGTCCAAAGCCATCATTCAACTCTCAACTGCAATGTACAGCACAAATAGCAAAATATCATAGCTGTCTTGTCTTGGGGTGTGAGGATCAAAATTAAGAAACCACTTTGAATCATTATGAAAATATTTCTTACTATTTCCACCAATTTGCTTCACGCCCATCAGGTATCCACGAGAAAAGTTGGCTTCGATGACATCTGCTCGAGACATGTTTTGCACACGGCTTGCTGCCATTGTGTCGTCACCTTTTGAGAGCCGTAAAACCTGGGAACACAATACAAAAGCATGGGATGATGCACGTTTGCACGCAACAGAATAAGATAAATAAAAAATAGGCAGCCACATAGGCGGATCCAGGGGGCAAGGGGGCAGGTGCCCCCATCGACCCTTTGGCGCCCCCTGAAATAGTCACAGCGCCCTCCTGAAAGGTCGAGGGAGCCCCCTGAAATTTCGCTTCTCCCCAGGATGCTAAAATCGGCGCCCACGGACAGGATTTCGAGCCCACCTGATAGGTTTTGCCGGTCAAAACTGGCGCCCCCTGGTCTGGATGGCGCCCGCCCCCCGGAGTGCCCCCGTATCGAAAATCCTGGATCCGCCTATGGGCAGCCACAATATTTTTGTTTAGAGGGGGCACTTCAGCCACGGGGCAACATTTTAGCATGTGACTGCCATTTCATAACCTGTGGCTAATCATTCATGACACACTGATTTGTAGAATGATTGGACTAGCATAGAATAGCTTAACCCCAAGGTCTCTAATCATGAGGGTTTGGATCCCACAGACCGCACCATGACTTATACACAATGTGAAGGTCATCATATCTTAAATCATACATCACAAGGAAAGTTATTGGGTACAGAGGACTGATCTTACCTGCAATCCAAATTTCCCCTGTCCCTGTGATGAGCTATTCTAGGCACTTCTGATGATCCGCCTCTGGTGTTGGTGAGGTGGTTGCTGGGAGGTGGGACTTGGCGGCCAGTATGGGTGTATAGTGCTGATCCGCCTCTGGTGTTGGTGAGGTTGCTGCTGGGAGGTGGGACTTGGCATCCAGCATGGGCATACAGCACTGATCCGCCTCTGGCATTGGTGTGGCGAGTACTGGGAAGTGGGACTAGGCATCCAGCAGGGTCGTACCACATCATCCCACCTCTGGTGTTGATGAGGTGGCTGCTGGAGAGTGAAGCTGAGCTCTGGGAAAGAAATTAAAGAATTTTAAAGACTGCTTCGAATAGTTTTGTGACAAATTGCACTGTTTTATTCACTTCTGACTCAGTTAAACTTTAAACTTTCTATACCCATCCCCTGTGATGGCAACAAGGAGCCCAAATTTGTACAGGTTTTGGTCCCATCAGGTTGAAGTTTGACTGGTCCCCTCACTTTTTAGGGTGACAACGCTTAAGGCTGAAACAGTGCCGAAAATCGAAAACATCACAGAGTAACATTATTATTGACAGAAAAAGAACGTTAAGAAAAGTAAGACAGATAAAAAGTACAACCGAATCCTGTTTCTGTGTGATATATATTATGGAAATGTAAGTGTTTTTATAATGGCATCAATGGGCGCTATATGACCTCGCAGGTTGGCGCGCCCCTAAAACCCAATAATCAATCAATAGTGGCATCAATAATAATTCATTTAACAATGCTCCTTGGAATTTGAATTCAAACAAAGAAATAAGACAGGAAAACCACATTATAGCAATGTAGGTACCCCCTTGAAGGCAATGCTGCCCCAGTCACATAATTTCCTCTCAATTTTGGGCAGAATTTGAGCTGCCCAAATCACCTTGTCTAGTTTCATGCTGACTTCTGCAGACGTGTAAATAGTTAAACATGTAATCTGAGCTTGTTGGGCTTAAATTGAATTTTAACTTCCAACAAGCATCATAACTTTGAATAGATCCCCAGCACATAAAATAAGCGCATAAAAGAGGCATAACTTTACTCGTCTGATTTTTAGTGTGTTGTTATTACGGAATTGTAATAAGTGATCGCCTGTGTTTGCAGTTCTGGTGCTGAAGGTAAAGGGGACAAATAATACTAATTGGTTGGAAAAAGTATTTTTAAGCAAAGCACCAAGTTTTAAGTCTCTAAAAGTTCAGCCACAGAAAAAATGTAGGTAGGGACTTGGGTAGGAAAGTGGAAGTTGATACATGAGCGAAAATTATGTGTAAGAGCCTTATCTTACCTTTGATCCTGCACTCCTGGAGTCTGTGATTCTGTAACGGCTGCTCACACGCGCGGCAGCCGCAGATATTTCAAGTGGTTTTACCGTTTACTCCTACCACTACTGCAAAATCGCGCAACAACACAATAATATATAATAGAACAACCGGCATCGCATCGTACGGCATTTGCAACGCTGAGACACGGCGAATTAACAGGAAGCTTCCCGCGCTCAGAAGGTAAACAAAGAGGAAAATAATGGCCTTAAAAAGTTTGTGATTAACTATGTAAAAATAGCTATATTAGCAAAACAGTTTAATTCATATACGCTATTATTTAAGTTCAAATTTAGAAAAAAGAATTTTAAGGTGGGTGAGGATATCATTCTTTGCTGGATTTTGATAATTTTAGGCCTCATTATCCATTTAATTTCCCCAAAACTCTATATTAAGGTGGCAGTCTCCAATGAAATTAATAATATGACTTTTCAAAAGTCTATTTTAGGTCGAAAAATTGCATAGAGGAGGATATTCAAATGGAATTTAACATTCCGTTTTGAAGTGGCGCAACCTAGTGTCTCTACTAACAATGGGCACAGTGGGTTGACACGTGCATATTCCCCGCTATCTCCAGCATTCAGTGCGGTACGGCGCCACGGTAGCAAGTCCTGTGTTTCAACAGAAACAGATGAAACTCTCCGCTGGTGGGGATTAACATGCCGAAGTGGTACAACGTTGTTAAGGTGATGGATAAAAACATGCCGAAAAGCATGCCACTTATCAGAGGTGGACCGCGAGTCGCGGACGCACGACCAATCGGCGTTGTATAGCTGTTGATTGAAAGAGTCGAAATCAATCCTATGGATGGCACGCCTGTAAGAGCGGGTTTGTTGCGGTGGTGTGCGGGTTACATGAGACAAAATGATGCGTGTGAAGTCTTGGGGGTGCCGTAATGGCATCGAGTAACACCCGCCCGCTTTACAAGGTCGGGTCGGTTAGTTGCGACAATATCTAACAAACTCGACGCGGGACGATACGTAACATGTGTACAGTTGGTAACATGAAAACCATACAAAGATAGAAATCTCGAGATGTGATGACTACTATCAGTTGGAGTTTTCAATATACAGCGGTTGAAGTCACCAGCAATTGCAAGAGTAGAGCGAGGGTGGTCAGCCAGCATAACCTGAATCTGTGCTTCCAGGTCATCAAAACCAGCTCTAAGCTGACGACTGGTAGAATTTGGCACTCTATACACCGAAGCAATCAATACTTTCGTGCGTTTATCTAACTGCACTGAGACCCATATAATTTCCAAATTTGAATCAACAATAGCAGTTTCCGGCTTTGACAGAAGTTTGCACCTGAGATTGTTCCGCACAAGCACCGCAACTCCTCCTTTGCCTTTCGGCAGGTTCAGTGTATCAGGTCTGTCGGCTCGAAAAAGTTTGTATCCACTCACAGGTAGTAGTCGGTCGGGAATGCCTGCTTGCAGCCATGTCTCACAGAGTGCCAAAACGTCGAATCCGTAAGTTGCGTCGATGTCTACACGTAGATCCGGTAATTTGGGCTTTAGAGACTGTGCGTTGAGGTGGCCAAGGATGAGACACTCACTCAGCCCCAGTATCCCCGTGTCTGCTCCAGTTGACGCCGCCGCGCCTCCCTCTACGCCTGTGTGCGCCTCTGCCGCCCTGTCCAGCTCCGGCCGGAGCATTCACACGATCAGCTGATCTCGGGGATGCGCGCCACCTTGCTGGGTCGGACTGGCTGCGGTCAAGGTCACCGGCTGCGGCCAAGGGACGCACCCTATGCTGATTCCAGGCGGCGGCTGGGTGAGAAACTTGAAGCAGAGAGCTGGTAGCGTGAAGCATCAAGAGGGAAACTACTAGTATTTCAATGGGCCTCATGTTCCGAAAATTGTTCATCACCATAATAAAGCTAAATCACTGACAGATAATCAATGTTACTCAGCAAAGCCAAATCTTCCATAAGCCATACGGGCTGGCATTCTCTCACCTCTCCACTCAGATCCCAACACTCATTACACTTATAGGCTCAAAGTCACTCTACTGGCACTCAGTCAGTCGCTCTAACGCACTCAGGTCACTTCTCGTGTAGTCTAAACGCTCAGCTATCACTCAGAAAGTAGGTGCGGGTGGTGGGGCAAGGAGAGCCGAACACACGTGCGACCCGTGGCGCTCCGCAGACTCGACTGAATGAATGAAACAGAATGTTGGAGGACAATCTTTTTTCTAAAATAATATCCCGTTTGATTCATTTAGGTTCTTCAAAAAGTTTGAGGTCAAAAAGTTTGAGGGATTTGATGTGAAAAGAGAATTCTGATAAAATTTGTGAATGCTTTCCCATCTTACGACAATTTTTTGGCTTTCAAAAATTCGCCAAAAATATGCCGGAGTTTAGTTTTCTGCACAAGACTGTGAACCCCCCCCACCCAAAAAATATCAGGAATCGAACTGTGCCAGGCAGAAAATGCGCCATTTGTTACAAAAATGCGCCGAATGATTTTGTCGAGCAGATGTTGTTTTCCGTACCAAAAAATAGAAGATGTGTACCCAATTTTAGAAACAGCGTGCCATAAAATAGAAGACGCGTACCTAATTTTAAAAGCTTCTAATTTTGGGTACGCTTAACCATAGTTTCCTTGACTGAGGTTTCCAAATTGAAATGATTGTGAGAGCAGCAATATCCTTGCAACAATTCCTATGATGACATATTGACACAAATGCAAGATAGTGATAATTTACAGACCAGCAGCCAGTTCCATAACAGTTGTAGAAGTGGATGGACTTAAACTACGGATAAAACGTGCGGAGACACCCATGCTCCGTAACCATAGCATCTAGAGACTTGCATTTTTCACTAAAAATTATCAAAATATCTGATTTGTGGTATTATTGAGTTTCAAATCAATCTCCGCATTAACAATAACATTATAACATAACAGGTTGTCATTTAACCTGCGGAGAAACTCACACTCCGTAACCACAGCAGCTAGCGACTCGCTGTTTTCACCAATCGAATTGGTGTGGTCTCAAACGGGGTATTCTTGAGTTTCATTTTGATCCCTCAATAAATGCCAACGTTAAACCTTAATATTTGGCCTGCGGAGAAACCCATGCTCCGAAACCACAGCAGCTTGCGACTCGCTGTTTTCACCATAGGCGGATCCAAGGGGAGCAGAGTGGGCACGTGCCCTCCCCCATCGACCCTCGCCGTCCCCTGAAATGGTCACGGTGCCTCCTTTTAAGGTCGAAGACCCCCCCCAGAAATGCTGCTTCCCACCCCCAGCCTACCAGAATGCAAGAATCGGCACCCACCTGATAGGTTTAGCCGGTCAAAAGTGGCGTCCCCCTGGTCTGGATGGCACCCCCAGGAAGGTGTCCCCCGCCGATCGGCAGCTCCAGATCCGCCAATGGGTTTCACCAATAAAATCTCAGTAATTATAGAATAGAAATAAAAACTCAATAATACACCGTTTCAGACCACGCCGATTCTATTGGTGAAAACAGCGAGTCGCTAGCTGCTGTCGTTACGGAGCATGGATTTCTCCGCAGACCAAAAATTAATGTTTACCTAACTCAGCGGCGGATCCAGCCGGTCAGTTTGGGAGGGGCAAACCAAAGCCAAAAAAAACAAAACGTCACCGGGTGAAAAATATGGGCTCATGGTACATTTTTATATCGAAGGCCCCATATTTCCACTGATCTGTTCTGAAATTGAACTGGTTCTGTTTGAAGTTGAGAGTTGAAGCACCAAAATCTTGCTTTCAAACTTAAAAGAAGTCGGGAAAAAGGAGGCCAATCGCTTTGGGGGAGCAAAAACATAGTTTTGCCCCGAGCTTTTCCGTTTGGGGGAATGCCTTTTTGCCCTCCCCCCTGGATCCACCACTGACCTAAGTTACAACGTTGGTATTTATGGAGGGATCAAAATGGAACTCAATATATGCCGTTTGAGACCACGCCGTTCGACTGGTGACGACGCTGAGTCACGAGCTGCTGTGGTTACGCAGCATGGGATTCTCCGCAGGCCAGCAAATTAACGTTTAACCTTTGCCCCGGTGGCGGGTAGAGCTACCTTCGCCCTGGTGGAGGGGGCTAAAGAAACCCCACGATCTCAAAAACTAAGAGAGCTAGAAAAAGCGCAAAACGTCAATAGAAAAAGCTCTTCAAACATGATATCGAAAATATTTCGGTCATTTTTCTCGTCACGTCAATGTCAAGGTCACCAGAGGACAAAATCGCTAATATGAGGTGTACTAAGAATGCCTCATATATCTCAGAAACTGTGATAGCTAGAAACATTTTCTGAATATCATTCGAAAGATCTTGAGTTGTTCTTTCATTTAAGTTTCAATTATTTTCGGCTCAGGTCAAAGCCTTTAGGGAGCTGCAGTTCACTGAACATTGGGAATGCGCTTGGGAATATCGATAGCCACCCATGCATAAGTAAGGGCGTTTCCTTTTTCGCTAATAAGTTCCAAATCAACAAGATACAGCCATAGTTGATGCACCATTGCAAATCTTTCCTCAATACGAATCGAATGATAGGATATTGCTATGCCAGGTCCAATTCAAAATTTGACCTGAACCAGGATTGCTATGCCAGGTCTAATTTAAAATTTGACCTGAACCAGGTCAACGGCTTGACCCCACCTGACCTTGTATAGTCATGATGTATGTATATAATTTGACTTGCAGTGACCATACAAACACTTTGGTGACAAAATATAAGTTTCAAAATTTATAGAGACAAAACACTGAAAAATGCTTATTTGACCTAAGATGACCTTTGGAAGGTCACAGGTCAAATGTTTTGGTATGGACTTTAGAAACGGGCTAAGAACAAGTCGTAAAGGATGTTTCAAGTTGATTCCATCTATACTTACTGATAAATCTCATTTCGTGATTTTCCCCATGCATTTGCTATGGGGAGGTCATGCTTTGTACATGATTCTAGGTCACCAATATAAAAAATCCCGGATATGTTGTAGCTCCCGGTGGGTGCAGTATGTGGTAAGAGTTTCAACTTTATCGATTAACATTCCTTTTAGTTATGCAGTCCTAAGCATTTTTTGAGGTGAGGCCACTTCATCTGGCCTGGTGACCTGACCTGATATGACCTTGAGCTAAAATTTTCAGAAAAGATGTAATAATGATGAAGGAACAGCTAGACCGCCACCGTTTTTCAGTCACTTCGGAAAACCCCGAGGTAGGGTCTAAAAAGACCCCCATCAGGGCGAAAGTTAACGTTATAACGTTAGTATCTATGGTATCCGACCAACAGGTAATCGAAAATATATCACAAATGAAAAACCATATTGCCCATGCGTTTTTCTTGTTTGCAGTGTAAAAAGAGCTGATTCCAAATTTTGCGTTATCCTTTCGGTGACGACTTCCACTTAATTTTCTTTACTGAGTTTGGTGTAGATTATATATTCAAGGCAAAATAAGCCTTTTGCATGTTGCAATTGAGAAAGCAGCTGTGCAGCATCCCACACTCCTTTTAAATTACCCTTCTAACGATGGTTCTGTCTTTCAGAATACTGCTGCGACCTGCAAGTTACATCGCCGGGGCTTTGGTTGCGTAAGCGGCGAAAAAGAGGGGAAAGGGGGCCTGCACCCCCCACTTTTTGGCTAAAAAAATTTCCTGATCTCAGTCAAAATGGGAGAAAACTGGACATTCTTATAACCAGCCGCTGCGGAAGGCAACGAGGAGCCCAAATTCGAACAGTTTTTTTTGTTGGAAAACACACTTGAAAAACACACTGCCAACGGCGACTAAAATTGTTGTGTTAGTTTGTCGCGCAGAAGCTGTGTTAATACAACATTTGTGTGTATTTTCATGTGTTAACACCATGTCCTTGTGTCGTTTTGTTTTCAGTAGTGTCCCACCCCTCTGACCCCGACCCCTCTCAGGTACACACGCCGGCTCTGTACCTAGCAGGCCACCCTCTGACCCCAATCCCTCTCAGGCACACAGGCCGGCTCTGTACCTAGCAGGCCACCCTCTAACCCCAACCCCTCTCAGGTACACACGCCGGCTCTGTACCTAGCGGGCCACCCTCTAACCCCGATCCCTCTCAGGTACACAGGCCGGCTCTGTACCTCGCAGGCCACCCTCTGACCCCAACCCCTCTCAGGTACACACGCCAGCTCTGTACCTAGCGGGCTACCCTCTGACCCCAATCCCTCTCAGGTACACACGCCGGCTCTGTACCTCGCGGGCAACCCTCTGACCCCAACCCCTCTCAGGTACACACGCCGGCTCTGTACCTAGCGGGCCACCCTCTAACCCCGATCCCTCTCAGGTACACACGCCGGCTCTGTACCTCGCGGGCCACCCTCTGACCCCAACCCCTCTCAGGTACACACGCCAGCTCTGTACCTAGCAGGCAACCCTCTGACCCCAACCCCTCTCAGGTACACACGCCGGCTCTGTACCTAGCGGGCCACCCTCTAACCCCGATCCCTCTCAGGTACACACGCCGGCTCTGTACCTCGCGGGCCACCCTCTGACCCCAACCCCTCTCAGGTACACACGCCAGCTCTGTACCTAGCGGGCCACCCTCTGACCCCAATCCCTCTCAGGTACACACGCCGGCTCTGTACCTCGCGGGCCACCCTCTGACCCCAACCCCTCTCAGGTACACAGCCAGCTCTGTACCTAGCGGGCCACCCTCTGACCCCAATCCCTCTCAGGTACACACGCCGGCTCTGTACCTCGCGGGCAACCCTCTGACCCCAACCCCTCTCAGGTACACACGCCAGCTCTGTACCTAGCGGGCCACCCTCTGACCCCAATCCCTCTCAGGTACACACGCCGGCTCTGTACCTCGCGGGCAACCCTCTGACCCCAACCCCTCTCAGGTACACACGCCAGCTCTGTACCCAGGCGGGCCACCCTCTGACCCCAATCCCTCTCAGGTACACAGCCGGCTCTGTACCTCGCGGGCCACCCTCTGACCCCAATCCCTCTCAGGTGCAACGTCAGCTCTGTACCAGCGGGCCACCCTCTGACCCCAACCCTTCCAGGTGCACACGCCGGCTCGTACCCGCGTGCCACCCCACCCAACCCTCTCAGGTACACACCCGGCTCTGACCTCGCGGGCCACCCTCTGACCCCAACCCCTCTCAGGTACACACGCCAGCTCGTACCTCGCGGGCCACCCTCAACCCCAATCCTCAGGTACACAGGCCGGCTCGTACCAGCAGCCACCCCAACCCCACCCTCAGGACACACCCGGCAACCGCGCAACCCCAACCAACCACAGGCCAAAGAACCACAACCTCCAGGACACAGCCGGCTCGTACTCGCGGGCAACCCTCTGACCCCAATCCCTCCAGGTACACACGCCGGTTCTGTACCTAGCGGGCCACCCTCGACCCCGATCCCTCTCAGACACACGCCGGCTCTGTACCTCGCGGGCAACCCCTGACCAACCCCCTAGGTACACACGCCGGCTCTGTACCAGCGGGCCACCCGACCCCAACCCCTCTCAGGTACACACGCCGGCTCTGTACCTCGCGGGCCACCCTCGACCCCAACCCCTCTCAGGTACACACGCCGGCTGTACCTCGCGGGCAACCCCACCCCAACCCCTCCAGGTACACACGCCGGCTCGTACTCGCGGGCAACCCTCTGACCCCAATCCCTCTCAGGTACACACGCCGGCTCTGACCGCGGGCAACCCCTACCCCAACCCCTCTCAGGACACACGCCGGCTCTGACCAGCGGGCCACCCCACCCCAACCAGGAACACGCCGGCCGAACCTAGCGGCAACCCTCAACCCCAACCCCTCTCAGGTACACACCGGCTCGAACCTAGCGTGCAACCCTCACCCAACCCCAGGTACACACCGGCTCGTACTCGCGGGCAACCCTCACCCCAATCCCTCTCAGGTACACACGCCGGTCTGACCTAGCGGGCCACCCTCACCCCGATCCCTCTCAGGTACACGCCGGCTCGACCTAGCGGGCCACCCACCCCAACCCCTCCAGGTACACACGCCGGCTCTGTACCTAGCGGGCCACCCTCTGACCCCAACCCCTCTCAGGTACACACGCCGGCTCTGTACCTCGCGGGCCACCCTCTGACCCCAACCCCTCTCAGGTACACACGCCGGCTCTGTACCTCGCGGGCAACCCTCTGACCCCAACCCCTCTCAGGTACACACGCCGGCTCTGTACCTCGCGGGCCACCCTCTAACCCCAATCCCTCTCAGGTACACACGCCGGCTCTGTACCTAGCGGGCCACCCTCTGACCCCAACCCCTCTCAGGTACACACGCCGGCTCTGTACCTCGCGGGCAACCCTCTGACCCCAACCCCTCTCAGGTACACACGCCGGCTCTGTACCTCACGGGCCACCCTCTACCCCAACCCCTCTCAGGTACACACGCCAGCTCTGTACCTAGCGGGCCACCCTCTAACCCCGATCCCTCTCAGGTACACACGCCGGCTCTGTACCTCGCGGGCCACCCTCTGAGCCCGATCCCTCTGAGCCCAGCACAGCTCTGTGGCGGGAGGGCGCCCGCCGGAGCTGGAGCCACCCTCAGCCACTGCCACCGCACAGCTCTGTGGCGAGCCTGAAAAATGGCATGAAACTCTCAAGAGTGACTTTTCAGAAAGGACATCAAATGGACTACACGTTTCAGAATTGATTGGAAGACGGGAAACCATCATTATTTCCTTCTTTCGGCGTGCTGCATCGATTTCGTAGGCGATGAAACGTGACGCTTTTCAATTTTGTCACCCAGCAAAATCCTGTCAAAAATAATGTCATGCCATTTAACGAGAATGACAAATACTCACGCCTGGTCATCCATGGAATAAGCATATCGCTGTGAACTCTGCAACATCTAGACCTCTGTGACATTCTTAGCACCAAAAGCATAGCTCCAGCTGGTTCCAACAACATAGCGAGGTCGTTACGATAGCGGTATACTTTGAAAATAAAAACTACCACACAAATCAAAGTTCCTTAACAAGCGCCCCGCTGGGAGGGGGGCGAAATTCGCCCCCTCCTGGTTTTCCCCAGATAACGCAAAAACGAAGAAACACAGACCAACGAAACTTACAGTACTTTATCCCTGATCAATTTTACGGATTTTGCCAATTTTTTTAGGTCAGGTCATGTCAGGTCAAGGAGCTATCCAAGGCCAATTGACCCGACTTCAAAACCTAAAATCACGAGTTTGAAGCGGCATCTAAGGAACATCAGCCAACCGATCAGTTTGAAACTTTCACAATATGATGAAGTAGTTAGTGTCTACAAATCTGCTGTCTCGGAATTTCGATACTGTTGACCTAAGATGGGGTCAATTTTTTGGTCACCCCATTAGAAGTCTATGGTGAAAAATAGAAAGGGCTCGTTTTCAGTAAATACTCTATAGATAAAGCTGATAATCCTCAAACCGTGTATTCTTGCCAAAATCTTGATCATAAAGTTCAGTTTTGACCACCTGACCTCTCAAAGGTCATGTCAGGTCACAGGAGCATACAGTGATTGTTTTATCAATAACTTCTTACTGATATGAGATAAAGCTTTCAGATTGCTTTCATTTTGCTTATATTGTCACGGGGAGTCGATTGATATGCAACATGACCATACCAGGTCACCCTGTGACCCTGACCCAGCTCGATGTCAGGTCATTTTAACAATTTGGCCTAGCAAGGTCATATTGCACATAATTTGATTTGCCACGATTAGAGGAGTCTAATAATGCATAAACATTTGTTCCAACTCCACTGAGTAAAAATCCAGAGGGGGAAACGTACATACACTGCCCTGTTGTAAGCCTTTGGAACCCTTTTTGGCCTATGCTTACCTCAATATTGGCCTGACATAAAAATACTTCCTATAACTTCCCTTCGTCTCGGCAAGAGCTTTCCTACGCCGTCCGTAATTTTATTTATCTTTCCTGGGGAATAAGATACAGAGGGGATGAAATACACCCCCCCAGCGGGGCGCGTCATGCCAGTGACCCCAGCGGGGCGCGTCATGATAAAAAGGCGCCGGTAAAAAAGGCACAGTCAGGATGAGCTAGCAAAGTATACAGAATAATTGGGGAGGTGTGCTCTTTACATCAGCGAGATAATTAGGTTGACATCCGACAGCCGAAAGAAGGTTAGGAGGGGATGCGGTGGGGTGAGGGAAGAACACTCCACCTCCACGCCGCTGACTCGGGCGCAGTACCCTCCATAAAGACAGGGTGAGAGCTGGCGACACTATGTGACCTCAGTAATTGGTGCGTTGTAAAGCCCCACTCCTGCTTGAGTGACGGCGGTTTGAGTGAGAGTTTGTGCGGGGACGACGGTTCTGGTGTTCCACCGGACAGCGCCTGCCGACACTAGCACCAAGCACAAATCTGACAGTGCACGCCTGAACTAATAGAACAAACAGGAGCGTCAATATCGCAAAAGTGACGGGAGCCTCGGCTCCACTGGTACTCATAAAAGATCAGCATTGAAGAGAACATTTTCAGTTGTATCGGTGGTGTAAGGCCAGGATACTGAAATAAATAAATCCGAATATTTTTTGTTAGTGATTTATTAGCTATTGGCGAAAGACAAAGATACCATGGCCCCTATTCAGGGAGATCACTGGCTGCTCTCCGAAGATACGATGATCGCAAGCTTGGGGCTGCCGATTGGCACCCACAACGATAAAGCGGGCGGGGCTCTCGACAAGCACTGCAGTCAGTGCTGAGCACGCCCAGCGAGGGAGATGTCCTGAAGGAAACGACAATTGAACAAAGGCATCTGCTGGTGACAGGTGATCCCGTTGTCAGAAGTCACCACCAAATACCTTGGCAAGACGTGGTAGCTGCAGCAAGACGAAGCCGGAGAGTCATGGAGCCGACATAAGTCCTCTCCTGGAGGGAAAAGTTGAGGATGAGTGACGAAGAACAGGAGGTGTAAACAGAAAATACGAACGTAAAAAGCTAGAGATCACATATTTGTTTCTCGTGATATGCATCTTTGCTAGGAGCTGGTGCTGTGTAAGTTTGGACGTTCATGATCATTAGAAGTCTGCAACTGTGATGAAAACTGACGATCCTGCACCATGGTATGCCTTTTGTGATATGAAACGGAAGTCGGCAGTTATGCATTCCGTTGTGGTTGGCGAAGTTTTCTAGTGGTGGCTTGTTCGCGTTTTCACCTTATTTCCAACGGGCTTCCGGCTACCCCTATTTCCAACAGGGGTCAGATTCTACCCGCTAATATCTCGAAATCTACCCGGCTGATTTGAAAAATTCAAACTGTTAACGATTTCTCTCGCGCTAAACTCCATTTTGAAAAAAATTCAAAATTGTGAAAATTGAGGGTAGGGGGTTCAAAATATACACCACCTCTGCCTTTTTAAGATTATCCGTACAACTTGTCTCTTAGGCTTGATGTTCACCAAACTAGTATGAATTAACAGGAAATTTCTTAGAAATGGTCACATCTATCATTTAGGCGAAATCCAAAATTTAAGGCCGGTTATAGGGCCAGGAATTTGGGGGAATTATATAAATTTGTTGTCTTTTTGCAGAAATGCACACGCCAGGTACAGTGTGATATCTCTTATGTTAAGCAGAGTGCTCAAATACCAAAAATATGTCAGAGGCGGATTCAGGGAGGCAAAAAAGGGGTAAGACTCTAATTACCTCGCCTTTCAGGTATGGCTAGTTTTCAAATTATCCCGCCTTTATCTACCTCTGGCCGACCCGGGGAACACTCATGGATCCGCCTATGGATGAATTGTCCATTTGGTGTTAGGACTAAATGCATATATACGATACTTTGCCCCATTAAATGCAAACACAGCACTAAAATACGCTTGCAAGTTAGTGAGCCCCCTAATTACGGTTCCTGAGCACGGCAATGATATTCCTTTATCATATAATACAGGCATGGAGTCAATACATCCTTATTTTTACCCCTCCCGTCCATTACGTAGGCAGTTTATTTACTTTACAAGAGTTCGAATGCATAACATTATAGACCCCATTATGAGCTCCTGAAACTTCCTATGGCCAAAAATATATCGAAATAAACATCAAATGTCATCCCAAATCTCATTTGGTATTAGAACTAAATGCATAGTTACAATGTTTTGTCCCATTCAATGCACACACAACACTAAAATGAACTTGAGTGCGAGTAAACCCCTAATTACGGTACCTGAGTACGCATATGGCTTCTTATCATCATATAATATAATATGGGATCAATGCATGGTTATGGTTACCCATCCCGAACATTCTGTATGCAATCTATTTGCTTTGAAAGATTTCGGATGGATAACACTATAAAACCCCCATTTTGAGCTTCTGGAACCGCCTAAGGCCAAAATTATTAAAAAACCATCAACTGTCATCCTAAATCTCAGTAAGAGCATTCAAACATTACAACTGCCGCCAATTCGTAACAGACAGCTTTATTCTAGGACAAACGCAACGTATGCGACAATGCTCGGCTTCTGTATAAATCCCCCAAATTAGCGAGCCATAGCTCCGCCTCTTGCTCATATATGTTTTCAAAATTGTTAGACAACACACACTATCTAGTTTGAAAAAAATCACAAAATTTCAAGAGTCTATCTCAAACCGTTTCGGAGATACTATGGACAAACCTGGGGGTAGGCTGAATCTGCCCCCTGTTGGAAATAGGGTTAACCATCGCCCCACCGGGCCATCGATGGCCCCTAAGGTTTTTCCAGGATAGCAGAAAAACGAAGAGGCGCAGCACCGCGGTTGAGAGCTCTACCTCTCACCCCATCATTTGCCCACCATCCCTGAAATGCTTTACCCCGGGTCATTCAAGGTCAGGTCACCAGGCGAAGTCAACCAAGGTGACCTCACGTCAACTTTTGAGCTCTATAAGAGCTACATTTCTAAGTCGATCTATTTGAAACTTCCTACCCTCCTGTAGACCCTCCAGGGTCAAAAAAGTGTATATCCGGGAGTTTTTCGTTTTCGTGACCTGAGGTCAGGTCACGAGGTGACCTCTCCCATTGAAAAAACACGGGGAAAAGCTGTCTTACGATCTAAAAGTCACAAAAACGATTGCAAATGCTCGGCTTGCTCAGAAAAGCGTTCTCGTACACCGATACACGGATTCCAGGGGTGATATTTTCCCTTTGACCTATCTGAGGTCATCACAGGTCACCAGGGGTAAAAAACAGTATGTTGACGATAAATGTTGACCTAATCAAGCGACAGCGCTGAATCAAACGTCATGCTGTATGTCTCGTCACTGGTTTTCATTCGATATACCGCAATGCCACTTTCTGACCTTTTGTGAACTCAGGTCATATTAGATCACAAGGTGACCTCTGGAGGTTAAACCACTGGCGGGAGGTCATTACGTTTCACGTAGCGGAAAAAGGTCTGGCATTTTTCTATCAAAACGTATTTTCAAAGCTTCAACAATTTCAAAGCTGAGTTATCTCAGGTCAGGTCACCAGTGCAGGTCAAGTGACCATACATCCAAAAAAATTCAAGATAGCATAAACAGGAACAGGATTAACACACGCATTGACGGGGGTCTGAGCCACCCTCGCTTTGACGGGGGCCAGGTAGCCGCCCCTAAGATTTCAAAAACCACGCTAGATAGCGAAAACACAGTAAACAGTGTTGGATAGCCCCCGCAAAGCTCAATAAAAAACCTATATACCATTTGTTTGTCAATTCACATTTAAGGTCACCAGAAGTCAAGGCATTCCACCATAGGAATAACATGTAAATAAAGGTTTTCATTCATTTAACACCCGCACTGGAGGGGGTCTGGCACTAACGCGCACTGGAGGGGGGCCTGGTAGGCCCCCCTAAGATCTCGGAAACTAAGAGGGTTAGAAAAACGCCACTTGGTAGGTGGGTGGGGGCTATAGTGATCTACATGATGACCAATTTTCATTGACCTAGGTCAATATCTTCAAGGTCAAACGAGGTCGTAAAGGTCAAATATTGGCCATGCTGGGATCGATTGGTAAATGCTGTGATTATGCAGGAAAATGGCGGGAATAAGCTAAAGGCAGACAAGGTTCATAGAGAAGAGGTCTCAAAGAGGCTTGCCCACAACTTTTGGGTCAAGGTCATTCAAGGTCATTGACCTTTAAGGTCACCATATGGTATACTACTTATTATTTACACTTTGACTAACACTCTAGCCACTGTTTGGCGGGAAATGAGGATTGACCTTTCCAAATGACTTTTGACCTTGACCTTCGACCTTGACCTTGTTGACCCTATCGATGACGTCATAGCATAATATATGTCAGACGAGGTAACGTCATTTGGCCGGACGCACAGTGGTCAGTGACCTTGAAAGTGCAGATATGACCTTGACCTGTGACCTTTGACCTTGACCTTGACTTTCATGTGAAGTGATCTTGACATATAATCCCGGTTATATGACGTTATGACGTCACCACTCTGTCTTCAATGCAAGCTAACTGGTCCGACCGCGCGTTTACGGCGATCTCAAAATGCAGGTCTGACTTTGAAAGCCTATAAGTCAAAAAATTTTCGGCCGATTTTCAAAAAGTCTTCACCAATCGACGCGCTATTAAATTCTGTTAAATGTGACCAGGTTTTGTTTTTCGGCTACAAGCGGTTCTCCGGCCACCTCGGAAAAACAGGTGGGGGGGGCCTCCGAGGCCCCCCTCCAGTGCCCGTGTTAATCTGAACTAGTAAAGATAGAGAAAACAATTGGAAGCCTCGCAGCAAGTAAAGTCGAATGATATGTAATGAGACCTTGCTAGGTCAAATCAAGTAAAATCTAGGATTTGACAGGATCTGAGATCAGGTCAAGGTCAAATTAGGTAAAAATACATATCATTAGAGCCGCAATGATAAGTCGAGCCTAATACCGCTAAAACAAGCGTTCTGCCATCATTTGTTACTAAATTACTCAGCTTAAACCATTTAGCTCATTTATTTCAAATGGAGAGGTCATGGCTCGTACCTGACCTTAGGTCATTGATATAAAAATACCCCTTTTTGTATAACTTGGAGAGCCCATTATGTGATGAGTTTAAATCGGATAGGTTCACCCTGTTCGGACATGCAATCTTAAACTTTTTTAGGCCACTTGACCTGCACTGGTGATCTGGCCTGAGATGACCCAACCTTATTATTTCGGCAAAATTTGTAGAAATGATCAGAGAATAGCTATGCCAAGTACGGGGGCACTACTCGCCGCCGTTTATATTCTGTCTCCAAAAAACTCGAGGGGACGGGTACCCACCCCTTCCACCAATGTGCGTGTTAATCTATCCAATTAAGACTTATCACACAATAGATCCATTGAGCGCTACAAAATGTACCGCTGGATTTTTCCGATCGATGACCTAGTATCGGATATGGATCATGGCCTCTCCATTGGAAATAGGTGGAAAAACTGCAATTTGACAACGACTCTTCTTGAGTAGATACAGCTTAGAATACCCTCATATTCTCTAAATCGTGGTAATACCCCTTTCCAGGTTTACTTTGCAAGTTTGGACCTGTGACCTCCAACAGTTCATCAGGGACTAGTTAAGCAGGTTTTCAGAGTTTGGTCAATAACCTTGAGAAATGATGATAATTTTTATTTTGATACCATTACGTTTCGGTTACTATTGCAAGTCGATAGATATGCACATTGAAGATGCTGGGTCATATGGTGACCTTGACCTGACATTGGGTCAGGTCATTTTTGTGTTTTGATTTAGTATATTCATATCATACATCTTTGCATGCAATGTGACGCAAAAAGTGAATGGTACCTAAAAATCAGTGCCGTTCATCACAGAATTTAAATCCGCGATTCCACGACACTACGATCGCGGAGAACCCAAAATGGATTACGAAACTTATATCTAATTGCATGAAATTCCGTGACCGTGATCGCAGACTATTTGTTACCTGAAATTTTGCGATTTTTAGTCCGTGAACAAAGAGTTTGACTAAACAAATGACATCAAAGGTCAAGTGGCTGCCAAGTTCGAGTCCCTGGTACTGGGGGCGTGGTGGTGTAGTGGTCAGCGCAGATGGCTTCTAGGCAGCTAAACCGAGTTCAAGGCCCGGCGGCTTCCCTGAACAAGGAGCAAGCTGGCTCCCGGGAAACCCTTCAAACAGGGAAAGAGTTGGCAACGCCAAATGGCTCTGGCGGTTGGTGCGTCGATAAGGCTCCCATTTTATTTTTAGTCCCTGTTATTCCTCAAGGGGTACCTCGGTCTTTTGAGCCTGTCCAACCAAGGGATCTGCCTGAGCTAAGGAATCAAGGAGAGTAAGGAGTTTGGGGCGAGGATCTGCACTCCGCTCAGATATGCAGTTTGAGTATGTACAACTGTTGGTCTTTTCTTGAATACAGCAACACGCTGCACAAAAGTGTTTGGACTGTAAAGGACGATAAGTCCGAAACACTGTGCATAACGCAAGTTGCCAAACACTGTGAGTATTTTTAGTTGAGTTATCCACTTCGTAGTTTAATAGATGCTGGCACACAACAGTCCAAACAGTAAAAACATGACAAAAATTTGCAAGGATGGGAATTCAGAAAATGTTTGTCGGACTTATTGTTTTAACCCTCGCCCCACTGGGGGGGTATCGATGGCCTCCAAAGGATTTTTCATAATGGCAGAAAACGACGAGGCGCAGCACCGCACTTGAGGGGTTTGCCTCTCATCCCATCATTTTCCCACCATTTCTAGATTTTGTTACTCCCGGCCACACCAGGTCAGATCACCAGGCGAAGTCAAACAAGGCCACCTCACTTTTAATTTTGAACTCTACAATTTTTTGGCCGATAGATTTGAAACTCTCTCCACTTGATGACCCCTCCAGAGTCTACAAAATGTGTACCTGGGATTTTATTTTTTAACCTCAGGTCAGGTCACGAGGTGGTCTATACCATAGAAAAAACGTGAGGAAAAGCTCTCTTACAGTCTAAAAGTCACAAAAATGGTATCAAATGCTCACACATCTCAGAAAAGCATTCTTGGTCACCCTTTCACGGATTCCAGGGGCAATATTTTCCTTTTGACTTATCTGAGGCCATTGCAGGTCACCAGCGGACAAAATCAGTACTTTGACCATAAATTTGACCTAATCAAGCTAGAGCGCTGAATTAAACGTCATCGTGTATGTCTCGTCACTGGCTTTCGTTTTATACACAGCAAAGTCACTATGACCTTTCATGACCTCAGGTCATGTTAGGTCAAGAGGTGTTCTCTGAAGGACAAACCACTGGTGGGAAGTCATTACGTTCAACATAGCGGAGAAAGCCGTGACATTTTCCTACCAAATGTGCTTTACCACATCATTAGGTCTAATCTGATGAGATCTATGTCCAATTTTCTTCGGCATTGCATCTTTTAGATGAGATAGCCTATCGTGACCCAACTTGACCTCTGGAGGTCAAACAGTCGACCCGAACGTTAAAACATGTAAAGTTAAAGCATACTAAAACCACACGAGCTTTCCAACGCCATCCTCGCCAAAGACAGCTTAAACATCGAACAAATTCCCACACCAACAACACGTTCCACAGATTCTTCAAATCTGGAGATAATCTGGGCTTTGGTACGAGACGGCAACGCTAAAAGTATGGTTTTTGCGTCCATGTACCGTCATCCAACAAGCACTGTGCCACAAGTAGCTGCTGATTTCGACGACCTGGAAGAGCAGATCAGTTAATGTTACTGACATATCCCGGCACAACGCTTGTCCTCGCAGGCGATCTGAATGCATGTCTTTTGAAGAAGGAGGCGAGCGCAAATTCTGCAGCAGCCCGATTGCGGCAGCTCATTCAAGCATACAGTCTGCATTTATGTAATGCTACGACACCAGCATACCGACCAGCCCGCTCACTGCTTGATGTGATTATCACCAATCAGCCGAACATGATCATCAAGGCTGGCGTCACTCATTGCCATCACGGCGGGCTACACGACTACACCAGAGCGATGATGCGCAACGTCACCCGCGCCAAACAACAGCGTCCAACAGTCGAGGTACGAAAGCTTCACAGACTCGACACCACTGCCTTTAACTTGTCCCTGGCGGACTACGACTGGAGTAGTGTTTTTACCGCAGTGGGACCCAGTGCCAAGTGGGACGCTTTCGCTCGGAGTTTTACATCTCTTCTCGACTCTGTAGCACCCCTGACACGGACCCGCCCACCGCCGCCGTCTGCCCCGCGTGTGACCGAGCGGACCCGGGAGCTGCTGGCCCGGCGCCGGGCCGCGCTGGCTGCGGGTCAGTCGGGCCGTGCCCAGTACAAGGAAGTGAACCGTCAGTGTCGGGCTGCGATACGTCGGGACAGTCGCGAACACCTGGAGCAGCAGCTCACTGAGGCCGGCCCGAGCCGAACCTGGCGTGTATTGCGACCAATTCTAGGGAGCAATAAAACAACCTCCACAGTACCTAATGTATCGCCTGACGCAATAAATGACTATTTTGTGAACGTCGGTCCTACAACCGGCGACAGTGTTGCACCTCCCCGTGAGCACCTGCCTGTTCGATTGCCTCGCGTACCAGCTTGCAGTTTTAAAGTGAGCCCTGTATCCGCTGATGACCTGTGTATTTTTCTGGGGTCCATGAAATCTTCCTCTTCTCTAGATATTTTTGGTTTTAGTTTATCACTTTTTCAGAAGTTCTTTTACGGTATTCAGCATGTGTTGCTCGACATTGTTAACTCTAGTTTCACCACCAGGGGTGTGCCGCGACTGTGGAAACACGGCATTGTTGTACCGATACCGAAAGGGGGAGACACTTCTGGTCCTTCAAATTGGCGCCCCATCACTACATTACCTGCGATCACAAAAATTTCCGAGCGCTTGGTGCACGGGCAGCTCAACACCTACTTTAATGAAAGGGGACTTTTTTCCCAAACGCAGCACGGTTACAGGAAAAACCATTCTACCGAGACCGCGCTCACTGTGGTGAACAACAGGCACGGGCTCTCCTCACTCGGCCCCTACGTCATACCCATTCTGTATCTCTTCTCACAGTGCGAGAGTGTGACTGTGTGACTGAAGTGTGATTGCGAGATCCAGCAATAAGCAGGTGAAATTTAAGCTTTAATAAGCCAATCATTTGAGTGGGAAGTGAAAGGTTAACCCGCGCCCCACCGGGGTCCGGCGCCACCTTCGCCCCACCGGGGGCCATCGATGGCCCCCCTAACTCCAAAATATGGGCGTTAGCGCAAATCTGCAAAGTGCAATAGAAAGCTCGCGTGAATTCAGTAAGAAATTACTTCGCATGTTTTAGTGCTCAGGTCAATGGTTTGACCTCCAGAGGTCAAATTAGGTCAAGATCGGCTATTTTCACTCAAATATGCAATGATTAAGCAAATTGGGCATAACTCTTATGTCATTAGAGCTATTGAGGCCTGGTAAAGTACATTTGATAGCAAATTGCCAGTACTTTTCCGCTATGTGGAACGTAAAGACCTCCCGCCAGTTGTTTGACCGCCAGAGGTCACCTCGTGACCTAATATGACCTGAGGTCACGAAAGGTCAAAAGTGACCTTGCCGTATATCAAATGAAAGCCAGTGACAAGACAAACACGATGGTGTTTATTTCACCGCTCTAGCTCAATTAGGTGAAAAGTTATTGTCAAAATACTGTTTTTGACCTCTGGTGACCTTGGATGACCTTGAAAAGTCAAAGGGCAAATATGACCCCTGGGATCCGTGAAAGGGTGTCCAAAAACGTTGTTCTGAGCAGTCTGAGTATTTGCAATCATTTTTGTGGCTTTTATATCATGAAATAGCTTTTCCCCATGCTTTCCAATGGGAGAGGTCGCCTCGTGACCTGACCTCAGGGCACGAAATAAAAAATCCCGGATATTCACCTTGTAGACCCTGGAGGGTCATGAAGTGTAGGAAGTTTCAAATCGATCGACTTTGAAATGTAGCTCTTACAGAGCTTTAAAGTGAAGTGAGGTGACCTTGGTTGACCTCGTCTGGTGACCTGACCTTGGGTGACCCGGGGTAAAAAATTTCAGGGATGATGGGAAAATGATGCAGTGAGAGGTAGAGCCCTCAACCGCGGTGCTGCGCCTCGTCGTTTTTCTGCTATCCCGGAAAAACCTTAGGGGGCCATCGATGGCCCCCCCCGGTGGCGAGGGTTAATGCAGCCATGGACTCACCGGAGCAATCCCGTACAACTGTGATGCTGGTGCGAGCAGTCATCTTTATGCACCTGCTGCAAGTAATTATACGTGCTTCAGCCCCTGCAACAAGACCGTGGCCCCAGCAGAACACACAACAGAGGGCCACCGCTGCCAGAATACCACCGCTTAGCCCCACCGGTGCGCGGCCTGCCGTGCCAGCGGAGCCCGGTCCGCGGTCGGCCGCGCCCCCTCGGCGTACTCGCAGAGGCGGATCCAGGCAACGAGGCCGACGTGGAGGTGTCAACTGGCGACGGCATGCCGAAACGACAGGACGAGACCTTTTCATTGGCCATTTAAACATTCAGTCTCTTCGAGGTCACTTACCTGAGCTTCGCGCCGACATTCAGAAAACCTATGGATTCGACCTACTCTGTCTCAACGAAACCTGGCTGACGCCTGAAATTCCGGATCGACTTCTGCAAATCGACGGCTACAGCATACTGCGAAGAGACCCGCCAGCCAACCTAAAGCTTCCAAAAAGAAAAGGCGGTGTTGCAATCTATTTTCGCGATTCCCTTCAGTGTGAGCTGCTACCAACGCCTCTTACAGCCGTACGAGGTAGCAACTTAGAATCCATCTGGACTGCCGTGAAAGTAAGCAACAGTTTAAAGTACGTCGTTGGCTCTGTTTATCGCGTTCCAAATAATTCACAAAATCAGCTGTCAAAAGATCTGTATTGTTTCGATTCACAGCTTCAGGCCATGTTGGCAAAATATGTCGACTACAAGATTATTCTTACCGGAGATTTCGACCACTGTCTGCTCAAAGAGCAACGCGAATGTCGTCCTGAACTAAGCCAGTTACTCAGCAACTATGGATTTGATGTCGTTAACAGAACATGTGCAACTTACCGGCCCGCCAACACTGTTCTTGATGTTGTCGCTACCAATTGTGCCGACCGTGTCCGTAGGAGTGGTGTTACCCGGTGCCATTTTGGCGGGCCATACGATATAACCCGCATAGTACTGCGCGGTCCTGACATTCAGAGTAGACCGGTTACTTGCAGGCTTCAGAAGCGTCGTTTAGGGCGCATCGATGTAAACCTTTTTCTCTCCAGGTCGCTTCAATAGATTGGTCGCCTATGCTGGTATGTGCCTCCACCGAAGGCAAGTGGGATATTTTTAAGCAAACATTCTTGCTAGAACTCGATCGTGTTGCCCCACTCCGCTCCGTTCCAGCTCGTAAGCCGGTTGTGTTGCCACTCTCACACCATACACGCCGCATCATTCACCAGAGACAAGTAGCACTGGTGCGGGGGTCCCGTCTCGAGTACAAAAATCTGAACCGTTTGAGCAAAGCCGCTATTCGCCGTGACTCGCGCCAATTTTTTCAGAATGAAATTCTACAAAAGGGTCGCGGTAGGTTTTGGCAGCTTTTGCGACCCGTCTTGGGCAAAAAACAGACGAACACGCAACCCTTTGATATGACCCCGGACGCACTCAACGACTATTACGTTTCGGTTGGACCAAACATCGCGGCCTCTATTCCCACTCCACCGACCCCAGTTCCAGTGCGACTGCCTCGCGTTACCACGTCCACATTCACCGTCCAGCCCATCGACATACAGACTCTGCACGCCACACTTCTCAGCATGAAGCCGTCCAACAACACCGGAAGTGATGGTCTGAGCATAGTTATGTTCTCAAAATTCTTTTCTTCTATTGGATTTTTGCTTTTGGACATCATTAACTCGAGTCTTGTCACTGGCCAAATTCCCTCCGGATGGAAACGTGCGCTGATAACCCCTATTCCAAAAGTTAAAGCTCCAGCTGGACCGGCTGACACGAGACCAATTACTATATTGCCACCACCAATGAAACTGGTAGAAAAAGTCGTTCAAAATCAATTAGCCAATTACCTCGAAAACAACCAACTATTTTCGGATACTCAGCATGGTTATAGACAAAATTTTTCTACTGAATCCGCCCTAAACGTCATCACCGACCACGTTTTCAGGGCGATGGATTCTGGCGAAATAACTATTCTAACTCTTTTGGATTTATCCAAGATATTCGATGTCATTCCACACCAAATATTACTCAAAAAACTAGACCTCTATGGCATTGATACACTTTGGTTCGAAAACTACCTGAGAGGTCATACCCAACAAGTTCAGCTCAAATCTTCCGTCACTGGTGCAGTAATAAGATCTGGCTCAAAAAACAATAGCATGGGAATTTTTCAAGGTGGGAGCCTCTCTTGCGTGCTATGCCTCCTCTTCACCAACGACCTCTCTCTCCACGTCGAAGACGACGTGGTCATCACACAGTTCGCAGATGACGCATCAATTTTAATAACTGGTAAAAAGCAAGACTTGCAAAATCTTATTCGGCGAGCGGAAATTGCACCCGATTCTCTTCTTCAATGGTTCTGTGCCAACGGAATGAAAGTGAACACCGCCAAAACTCAGATGATGATTCTAGGAACAAAAGCGATGCTACGAAATTTTCCCCCGTTACTCTTAAATTCGGAAACTCGACTATCAACGACTCAAAAGTAGTGAAAAGTCTCGGAGTACTACTTGATCGTCATCTAAATTTTGAACAACACGTAAACTCGGTCCAAAACAAATGTAACGGCCTTCTAATCGCACTGACTCACGCTCGTCATGTTGTGCCGGCTCATCTGATGCCCCAAATCGTCCAATCTCTAGTTTTGTCTGTTGTTCGTTACTGTCTGTGCGTTTACGGCTCATGTAACCCTACTCAGATTCGCAAAATTAAAAAAATCATCAACTTCTGCGCCCGGGTTATCAGCGGACGTCGGAAACACGACCACATTTCCGATGTTGTTGAGCGGCTTAAGTGGCTGGACGCCAACAGCCTCATTCACTATCACACACTTTCCTCACTTCACAAAACCATTCGCACTGGCACTCCACCATACATAGCTAACACCATAGGCCCACCACGCAACACCATTCACAACCACGCGACACGCCGGTCAGTGGAGCTGTCCCTCCCGCGGATCCGGACTGAAGCCGGGCGGCGTAGGCTGGCATAACCGGGGGCAGCTCTGCTGAACAAGCTGGATATAGGAGAAGACGTGCCTTTCAAGGCAACTCTAAGATGTATGCTGCTGGAGAGACAGATGAGAGAGCTGCAGTGATCGTATTTGTTTTATGTATGATTTTATGTGTGACTTTACTCTGTATGCATGAATTTTTTTCTGTCTTTTATCCCAAGTTTTTATCTTATCTTAAGTGTTGCCTTCTTTTAACGACTAACGTGGAAACACGAAAAGCCACCCCATTGTTTTTAACTCGTGTGGATTGTTTCTTAATATACTGAACTGAACTGTGACAGACAAGGTATACCAGGCTATGGATGACGGACAGATCTCGATTCTCGTATTGTTGGACCTGTCCAAATGTTTTGACGTCATTAGCCATGCCAAATTAATCGAAAAATTTGAGTTATACGGAGTAAATATTCATTGGTTTCAAGACTACCTAAACAACCACCAGCAACAGGTCAAATTCATCTCACATGGATCTAAAATTCTGTCGAAACCTCTCCCGAACACATTTGGCGTTTTTCAAGGCGGATCTACCTCTTGTCTGATGTTTTCTATCTTTACGAACGAACTAAGTTTATACACCGAGAAGACTTCCATAATTAAATTCGCCGATGATACACAGCTGTTGATATCAGGCCATAAAGTAAACCTGCCCAGTATGATTTCATCTCTTGAAAAAGATCTGTCCGTCCTGCTAAGTTGGTTCTCTCAAAATTCGCTGAAGATAAATGCGTCCAAAACACAGGTCATAGTTATGGGTACCAGAGCTATGCTCAGGGGCCTTCCGCAGGTGAACATACGTGTGGGCGATACAGTCGTTTCAGAGTCACGTGAAGTAAAAAAACCTCGGAACTTACATGGACCGTCATCTTTCGTTTCAAAACCATATTGATCATATGACAGCTAAATGCACTGGAGTCCCCATTGCACTTACTCATGCGCGCCACCTCATACCAAAGTCAGTTCTGAAACAAGTCGTGGAAAGTCTCGTCATATCTGTCATAAGATATTGTATTTCTATTTATGGTACATGCGGGACCACACAACTGCTTCGTGTTAAAAATTCATTAACTTTAGTGCCCGCGTAATCACCGGAAAGCGCAAGTTTGACCATATCTCTCGTGATGTGAGGCAGCTTGGGCTGCTCAATTTTCATCAACTCACCGAGTACCATCAACAGTGTCTTGTACATAATATTCTGACCACTGGTGAGCCACACGCTCTGAGAACAATGTTTAGATGTGTTAATCATCATCATGACACTCGCCAAATAGGCGACCTACGTCCCCGGGCTGTCGTCCAACGGGTTCCCGCCTTCTCGGGGTGGACGGCGTTGGGGACGACAGCGACGCTGGCGCCCCGCTCCGGTGTGGAGAGCACCGGAGAAACAAAATGGGACCCACACTCGCCCTCCAAGGGCGGGACGCCGCCGACCGACGCGCCACCCGCTCGTCGTCTCGGCAGCTGCTCCACATCTCCGACGTCTGCGTGTGGCCTGGCAAACCGCGCGTGGACACAACCTCCACCTACGCCATACCTACCAGCGGGTCCGGGAGCCGTGCGGGTGGCAGCCGCGGCGGCCCCGGCCCGCCTGAGTAGATGAGTGACGACCTCCCCGCCGTGAGCGCCAACGGTGGGGAGCAAGACCGCGGTAGTCGTGGTCCCCGGGGCGGCGCAGCCGGCGGGCGAAGAACCGACGGTACCGCCGCAACCGCCTGCTCAGAAGCCGCCTCTTGCTTTGCGGGTGGAACGCCGAAGGTCTCAGAAAGAAGATCCCTGAGTTTTCGCGCTGGCTGTCTGAGAAGAGGGTGGACGTGGCGGCCGTGCAGGAAGTCCAACTCCCGGCGAACAAGTCGCTCAGCATCCCCGGTTACCAAACTGCTGCGGTCCGGAGGAGGGCGCGGGGCAGGAGAGAGGAGGGGTCGGTCAAGGGCGGAGATGTGGCAATTTTCGTCCGGGACGGCCTCACGTTCTCTACGATCGAGACTCCCCCTCTCCAGCCGAACGATACCACTACAGAATGGTGCGCAGTGCGCATCTTCTGCAACTCGCGGGGCAAGAACCCAAGAGCGTCCTACCTGGATGTCCACAATGTCTACCGCCCTCCAATCCGCAACTCGGAGGAAGATGAACGCGTTGACCGTTTCACGCTCTCCGGATTCCCCACGGACGCCCGCACAGCAATTATCGGTGATATCAATGGCCACCACCCCGACTGGAGTGTTAATTGTTTGGATCCAGACGGGGTGGGCAACATGGTCAGTGACTGGACCTCCTCCAACAACTGGACCGCCCTCAACACAGGCGCACCCACCTGTACAGGATACGGGAACGCACAAGGCTGTCGGCACCAGACGTCGCGCTGGCCCACAGAGACCTCGCGAGGCGATGCAGCTGGTCAACTGGCGAAGACCTGGGCAGCGAACACCTACCACAGGTTGTTACCGCCGTGGTTGACAGCAGCCGCCCGCGGCGGATCCGCAAGTCGCGCTGGGCTTTCAATAAAGCAGATTGGCCCGCCTTCACAGCGAACTGCGAAGCAGCCGCAGCGGAGCTCCCCTGGATTCCTCTGTCGAGACGCTGGCGTCCCGACTGGCTGAGCTCATCATGGCCGCCAGCACAGCAGCCATTCCCAGAGGAGCCCGTGCGGACCCAAAACCATGGGCCTCCGATCCTGAGGTGGAGGAGGCGGTGCGGGAGCGTCGGCAGGCCAGGGCCGCACTACACGAGCGCCCTGATACCCCCGGTGCGGTACAGCGCTGGAAGGAGGCGAAGAAGAAGGCGGCTGAAGCGGAAGACTTGGCACGTCAACGGTCCTTCCGCGATTTCGCAACCACAGAACTGAACAAACCAGCAGCCGTCGGCAGGATAACCAAGATTCTGCGCAAGATGGAAGGTGCCGTCCAGGACCCATGCTCCGGCCAGGCAATCAACGGGGACCGCGGTCAAGTACTCGCGGAGGACCGTGCCAAGGTTGAGGCTTTTGTGCGCACCTACGCAGGGTCAGCCGGAACGCCAGAGTCAAGAGGCGCGATAGGCCTGTCAAAGCGGAGCTTCACACCCTGAGAGCCCGCCCCTGCTGCTGCGACGGCGAGAGGACCGAGACGTGCCAGCCCTTCACCATGCAAGAGCTAGTGGACCAGCTGCGACATATGAAGCCACGGAAAGCGCCCGGCCCAGACGGAGTATGTACGGAGCACCTGAAGCACCTCGGCCCCACAGCCCGACGGGCCCTCCTACATACAATAAACAAGTCGTGGCTGTCAGCTGAAGTCCCCTCTGCGTGGCGTCGGGCCACCATCATTCCCATCCCAAAGGCAGGAAAAGACCAACAGGAGGTCGGAAGTTACCGCCCCATCGCGCTGACCAGCCATGTCGCTAAACTGGCAGAGCGCATGGTGGCGGCCCGACTGACCTACGTGATCGAGCGCGACGACCTCATCCCCGCCGAACAGGTCGGCTTTCGCCGGGGCCGATCGGCCGAGGACAACCTGGCGCGCCTCGTCCAGACGGTCCAGGACGGCTGGAGTCGGCCCAAG
This sequence comes from Lepas anatifera, assembly GCA_034440635.1. NCBI lineage: Eukaryota > Metazoa > Arthropoda > Thecostraca > Lepadidae > Lepas > Lepas anatifera. Next base: position 783,938 of record JAOTON010001679.1, on the reverse strand, counting down.
CCAAGGGGCCGGCCCGTCGACGGCCGCACAGCGGACAAGTTCGTCCTCCTTGCCTTTGATTTTTCTCGAGCCTACGACAAAATTGACCATCGCATGCTGCAGTTGAAGCTACTCAGGAAGAATCTGCCCAAATGCATGGTCTACTGGATTCACCACTTCCTTCGGGACCGAAGGGCGCGCGCAGAAATCAACGGAACGCGCAGCTCGGAGAGGATATTCCGCGCTGGTCTCCCACAGGGCTCGGTGTTGGCACCGACACTGTACACCCTGTGGTCCGCAGACCTTATAGAGGACCTGCGCGAAGTCGATCGGACGTCTATCTTCATGTACGCCGACGACACCGCCTCTCTGAGTGCCGGCTGCACGATGGAGGTGGCCCAGGCAAGGGCTCAACAAGCAGCGGACGTCATGGCCCGCTGGGCCGACCAGTGGAAGATGGTCATCGCGGGCCACAAGACCCAGGCGCTGGTCCTCTCCCAGTGGGCCCAGGACTCCAAAGACCTCGTCATTAAGGTCGCAGGTTCACCTGTGGCTGGAAGACACAACCTGAAACTCCTCGGCGTGACGCTTGACCGCCTCCTCCACTTCGGCGAGCACTGCGCGAGTCTGAGGAGGAAAGTCAAGCCGCGGACGGCGCAGCTCCGCAAGCTGACGGGAAGGTTCTGGGGCCTGCGTGAACAGCAGCTTAGAACAATAGCCAACGGCTACGTCCGTGGAGCGCTGGAGTTCGCGGCAGCAGCCTGGCTCCCCGCGGCCTCTGACTCCCACGTCGAGGTGATCGACCGCGAGCTACGCGCGGCGGCTCGCGCAGTCACGGGTTGCCCGCGGTCCACCCCGATAGACCCCCTTATGGCCGAGGCAGGCCTACCTACGGCTCGATCAAGACGTCGAGTACTGTCGGCGCGTATGCTGTGCCGAGCGACGTCGCTTCCCGAGGGCGACCCCTCCGGGAGGTTGCCGAGGCCGCCGCACCCAGGCGCCTGGCCACGTCCGGCTGGCGAGACTCCGGCCGGGAGGCAATGGAAGAGGCCGGACTGTCGGGGGTCAGAGTGGAGGAGCGCCTCACCGTCACTGCCCCACCATGGACCACCAAGGAAGGAGTTAACATCTCGCTGGATGTTGGCCCGCGGGGCCGCCGGAACGCCCCTGACGCGGTGCGCCGCTCCGCAGCGGAGGAGCACCTCACCGAGCTGCCACAAGAGGCAACCTGGATCTGGTCCGACGGTTCCGCCGTTGGTGGCACATCCTTGGGCGGCGGGGAGCCCTCATTGTTCTCCCGTCCGGCGAGACCAGAGAGGTGCGGGAAGCGGCCGGGCGACTGTGCTCCAGCACTCGCGTGGAGCTGTGCGCGTTGAGGGCCGCGCTGGAAGCCTTCACCAGCCTGGAGGGCGTCCACGTGAGGCTCCCGCTGGTCGTCTGCCTCGACTCCCAGGCGGCTCTCTCCACCCCTGGCGAGAGGAGCCGCGGGGCAGACGGCGCCGTTGGGCTCAAATATCTGGCATCTCCTCTCCGCCATCACGACAAGAGGCCAGAATGTATATCTGCAGTGGGTCCCGGCCCACTGCGGCCTCGACAGGAACGAACGCGCCGACACTCTGGCGAAGGAGGCATCTGGCCTGCCACAAGCAGAAGTGCCAGTAGATGTCAGGACAGCAACTAAGGCTGTGGCCCGCGACACTACCAAGAGATGGATCGCGGGCTGGCCGGACAGCCTACACAAGCGCATCATGGGGGTCACCTGCCGCCCCCAGTCACCGGCGATGACAGAGAGGCGGCCGTAGACGTGCACCAGCTGAGGGCCGGCCACTGGGGCCGGTCACTCCAGTACCCTGCATCGCATCGGCCGACACCCCTCTCCGGTGTGTTCGCAGTGCGCCGACAAGAGGTGCCCAGCGGCGCTTTGCGCCGTTTGCCGCGAGGAGGCCGACACGCCGGAGCATGTGCTCCTGCGCTGCCCGTCCCTCGCCGGCGCCCGCCTGCGCCATCGAGGCAGCATCCACATCGACCCGGAGCAGCTGCGGGACGGCGACCTGGTGGCGACCTTGGCCGGCGGCTACCTCTGCCACAGGGAGCCGCTGGGCTATGGTCCGCGAAGGACCCAGAGGGAATAAACAACAACAACAACAACAACCTACGTCCCCGCGCGAGGACGAACGCGGGAAAGCGCAGGTTAAGTTTTGCATGTGCAGCCCGCTACAATGCTCTTCCGCCTGAACTACGTCACTCTGTTAGTCGTTCAGGCTTCAGACACAGACTATTGAGGGTCTTAAAAGGCGATGTTTTGAATGTCTGATTTAACGAGTGTATGGAGTTTGTCCACACTTTTACCCTGTCACGCATGTTTTACACAACCACTCGATTTTTTTTCCTTACTGGACGCGGTGCATGAAAAGCCTTGTTTTGTGGGATGTGCCCAAAAAACTGAAACTTTGCAGATGTTTGCTGACCCTCATATTTTCGGAGTTAGAGGGGGGCATCGATGGCCCCCGGTGGGGCGAAGGTGGCGCCGGACCCCCCGGTGCGGTGTGGGTCAACCTAGAGCTCACCCCCAGGATTTTCCCCTGAGAGACCTCTGAATGGGGAGACGGGACCTCAGCTCGTCTGAGCCGTGGTCCAATTCGTAGATGTCCTGGGTCGACCGCTTGCAGAGTGTCTTCTGAAACTGGTTTCTGAACTCGCGCTTGAACTTCTCCTGCCGATGATAAAGAAAGCGGTATCACTTTCCTGTTGGGAGCCTATTTTCGGCAAAGCTTTACAGTTTAAAACCACACAGAAAGATCAACTACCTCAGTCATAACAGCAATTAAGAAAACACCGTGGGGGGGGGTGGGGTTGGGATCAGTCACGCATCTCAGCTTCATCACCGGAAATTCTGAGGTTACGGTACCAACAGCTAATATGGCTGTAAACCCAAACGTTTAAACCTAACGCAACCTAGTCACGCTCTCAAATCAAGCCCAGAAGTCATGGCGTTCGTTTGATGGGCTGTCACTGGTCACCGTCAAAGTTGTGCCATAGCGCTTATTGAGCAATGTTACAGCTCATACGTTTATGATGAAGCCACTCAAAGCTAACAGCAAAGTTGTGACCGTGCTCAAACCAGTCGGATGCCGACCACTCTTCAGCTCCCCCCGCCGACCTCCCTTTACCCCCCGCCCTGCCGGCCACTCTTCAGCCCCCCCACCCCGCCCCACAGGCAGCTATGCGAAATAGATGTACAGTGGGGTCGGATGCAAGGGGCGATGGGGCCGATTCCCCTCCCTTTGGGTCAAGGGAAATTATACGGGCCCTCGAAATTTCTCGTGCCCTGGGGAGCACGCAACTCGCCCCCAGTAGTGCGTAGGGCTGTGCGGGCCCCCAGAATTTGAACACTGTGGAAGGGGTGGGGGCTGTTAGGGCGGTGGTGATCCACATTATAGCTAATTGTCATTGATCTAGGCCAATATCCTCAAGGTCAAACGAGGTCGTTTATGTCAAATCTGGGCCGTGCTTAAGACCTATTGAGAAATACCGTAATTGTACGGGGAAAAACAGAGAATACACTAAAAGTGGACTAAGGTCATAGAGGGAAGGTCCAACACAATTTCCTCCGAAGGCTTTATGCCAATGTCATTCAAGGTCACTGACGTATGACATAACAACATGGCGTATTCCCAATGATGTTTAACCCTCGCCCCACCGGGGGGCCATCGATGGCCCCCCCCTAAGGTTTTTCCGAGATAGCAGAAAAACGACGAGGCGCAGCACCGCGATTGAGGGCTCTACCTCTCACTGCATCATTTTCCCATCATCCCTGAAATTTTTTACCCCGGGTCACCCAAGGTCAGGTCACCAGACGAGGTCAACCAAGGTCACCTCACTTCGCCTTTAGAGCTCTGTAAGAGCTACATTTCAAAGTCGATCGATTTGAAACTTCCTACACTTCATGACCCCTCCAGGGTCTACAAGGTGTATATCCGGGATTTTTGATTTCGTGCCCTGAGGTCAGGTCACGAGGCGACCTCTCCCATTGGAAAAGCATGGGGAAAAGCTATTTCATGATATAAAAGCCACAAAAATGATTGCAAATACTCAGACTGCTCAGAACAACGTTTTTGGACACCCTTTCACGGATCCCAGGGGTCATATTTGCCCTTTGACTTTTCCAAGGTCATCCAAGGTCACCAGAGGTGAAAAACAGTATTTTGACAATAACTTTTGACCTAATTGAGCTAGAGCGGTGAAACAAACACCATTGTGTTTGTCTTGTCACTGGCTTTCATTTGATATACGGCAAGGTCACTTTTTGACCTTTCGTGACCTCAGGTCATATTAGGTCACGAGGTGACCTCTGGCGGTTAAACCACTGGCGGGAGGTCTTTACGTTCCACATAGCGGAAAAAGTGCTGGCAATTTGCTATCAAATGTACTTTACCAGGTCTCAATAGCTCTAATGACATAAGAGTTATGCCCAGTTTGCTTAATCATTGCATATTTGAGTGAAAATAGCCGATCTTGACCTAATTTGACCTCTGGAGGTCAAACCATTGACCTGAGCACTAAAACATGCGAAGTAATTTCTTACTGAATTCACGCGAGCTTTCTATTGCACTTTGCAGATTTGCGCTAACGCCCATATTTTCGGAGTTAGAGGGGGGCCATCGATGCCCCCCCGGTGGGGCGAAGGTGGCGCCGGACCCCCGGTGGGGCGCGGGTTAATATAATTGACACTATAGAAACCTTTGGGCGGGAAATTAGGGTCTCGCCTTGACATCTCACCTCAGGACTTATTGTAACCCACTACCTGGTGGGCATTTTGTCAACCAATCTCCAAAGGTGTGCCCGCCAGTGAAGGGCTCAGTGCCCATCAGTGACTTTTGGCCTTAATTATAAATATTAAATAACGCATTCCAAAATATTTGGCCTCTCGCGTCAGCTGCACTCCTTTCAAAAGTTTCTAACTAGGTAATGCCTGGTTTTCCAGCCAACCCTAATGTGCGTAGGGGTTCGTCTCCATCTGACTGCCCAAGAACGCCCAGCCTTTCCTTCCCTTCTGCCCTGTAGGACCGTGTCTAAGTGTCCACCAGCGCTTTGCCCTTCTTTGCTCTCTGCCCTATCCGCCATACCTGATAACCACCAGCGCCCTGTCCTCCCCTCCTCTCGTCCAGTACGGCTGTGTCTGACTGCCCAACAGCACCCAACCCTCCCCTCCTCTCCGTCCGTGTCTGACTGCCCAACAGCACCCAACCCTCCCCTCCTCTCGTCCAGTCCGGCCGTGTCTGACTGCCCAACAGCACCCAACCCTAACTAATACCTAGTAGCGAACCAATAGGTGTTAGCGAACCGGAGCCCAACGCTCTACCGACTGAGCTGATCGGCCGACTGAGCTGCGGGGCCGACTGAGCTGCTCGGCCGACTGAGCTGCCGGGCCTAATGAGCCGCGGGGCCGACTGAGCTGCCGGGCCTGCACGTTGTAGATGAGATGCTGTGGATGAATCTTATGCTTCAGGAGAGATGCTGTAGATTTAACACACGTTGCAGATAAGATGCTGTGGATGGATCTTACGCTTCAGGAGAGATGCTGTAGATTTAACTCACGTTGTAGATTCCATAGATGAAGGGGTTGCAGCAAGAGTTGGCCATGGCCAACCAGTGGGAGCAGAAGAAGATGACGTTAATGTACCGGAAACTGTGGGAGAGAGCGCGCTCAAGGTCAGCGGTCCTGCAGCCCCCCAGTGCGCTGTTTCACATTTGCAAGGGGGAAACGGTGGGAAAAGCACACTCTTGGGCTCAAAGGGCATACTTCAATAGTCAAAAGGACAAATTGCTTTCCTTCAATGGCGCTGTAGCATCACATCTTGCACATTCAATATAAATACATCGTTTTGTATTGTATCATGTTCATGAAATATTCCCACTTAAGTCACAGTGACTCTTCTTAGTTCATCACCGTGAAGATGACGATCAAAACAATATGGGAGGAGACGGCATGCGATTAAGATTTTTTGAAGAGGATGATTATGATGAGGAACACCCAGGGTGATGCTACACAACCAGATAGACGCAGATGCTCTTAACCCTGGATAGAATAAGGGTGTTAGGAGAAGAGAACACCACCGACCATAACAAGAAAAACTCAAGAATATGATGTTGCAGGCTCAATATATAATGACAAGTTCTCAGAAAACCCGCTGAAGGTACAGTACCAGCAACCACCTAAAGTACTGTGGGAGGGACCTAAGACCAGGGCATTTTTTAAGGAAAAGTCAGTTGGGGGGGGGTATTTCTTGTGCTGGCCATTATAGCGTCTTCAAGGGGTCAAGACCCCATTTTGAGGGGTTTAATACAACTTAGGCGCGTTAGTGTTAAAAAATGTTTCTCCGTTTTTTAGTTATTGCAAGTTTAGAGATTAAAGGTGCTGCCCAGGGCTGCCGGTTTTTTTCAGCGGAATAGGTCAAACCGAGTTAGAAAAAGGGGCCAAAGAGGGGCAAAACTTTATTTCCACTAAAATAGCCAAATAAAAACCATAAAAGCCAGATTTGAGGCTAAAACGACCCCTAGCGGTAGTCATAAAACCACAGAAAAAGCGACTTGTGTTACTGTTTAAAACTAATTGTTGACAGTTTGATATTGACTTGACGCAATATTTTCAGCACACTACCCATCTAATAGGAAGCCAGGAGTGCCCTTCCAACTCCGCGTGGCCATCGAATGATTTATCCACATAACCAGAACATTTGTTGGGATCATCAATCACGCTCCCCGCCCCATTTTTTGACCAATAATTTCCTGATCTCAGTCAAAATGGGAGTAAACCGGAAATTTGTATAACCAGCTGCTGCGGAAGGCAACGAGGAGACTAAAGTCGAAACGTTTTTGGTACTAAAGTGGAAATTTTGCTGTCAGCATCAGGTTGAAGTTTGGCTGGCCCCTCACTTTTTTGCCGGTGGCGACGCTTATATATGCTACCACCACAATAATAAATTAACACCCTGGGGTCCATACACGGTAAGTGGTTCTCCTAATAACATTTTTGTAATATCGAGGTAAATCTAAGATACATATATGGATTATAACAAGTAAAAAAACTAATATTATTTTTTTCCAGTAAAATTGCACAGGAGGTCAGGTCAAATTTAAAATGCATATATAAACGCAACAGGCAAGTCAATGCACTAACATAAACCCCACGTTCAGTTATCCAAATTTCCAGTATTTATGATAATGACTTAGGTATATAAAATACGGAACAATTTAAAATGGGGGGCATTTTAATATGTTAATGATATTTGCCCCTATCTTAAACTTTAGGTGGTGCACCACAACAACAAATTTACAGAGTTAATGTAGGAAAAGGTAAAATAGGCCGCGCCGCCGTTTTACATCAAATCGTAATGGCTTAAAAGGCTTATCACTTCATACCGCCACACCAGTAACCAGTCTTCCGCACTTTGACTACACCGTGTCCCGTCTAATACACGAAACGAGCTCTTAGCGCTGACAACTGACTACCTGTGAAATGAGAGCATCATGCAATGTCACGGTACTGGCTGGAATGTGGGCTTCCGGTCGGATAGAAGAGATGTTTGATTGGTTGTAGGCCAGCGTTCTTCCCCAGTGTTACGATTAGTTGATGCTGAGGCTGCTTTACCGGGATTTCCCGTAACTACGCGCTTGTTTCCACGATGGAGTAGACAGCCAGGGGTGGAAATCTTTTAACCCGCGCATTGACGGGGGGCGGGTACCCGCCCCCTCGGGTTTTTCGGAGACAGCAGAAAAACGGCGGCGCGCAGCGCCGCCATACTTGGTATACCTTTTCCCTCATCATTTTTGCAACTTCTGTGAAAATTTTAAGGATAGGTCATCTCAGGTCAGGTCACCAGTACAGGTCAAGTGACCCGACCTCAAAAAAGTTTAAGATAGCATAAGTCGGAGCAGGGTGAACTTATCCAATTGAAACTCATATCACATAATGGGCCCACCGAGTTCTCTAAAATATGTTCCAGTATTTTTGATATCGATGACCTAAGGTCAGGTACGAAGCATGACCTCTCCATTGGTAATACATGGGAAATATGGTTTTTACTGAATAACTCAGTAACGGATGGTGATAGAGCGTTTATTTTAGCTTCATTAGATTCGCCTTGGCTTTGCAGTTCTAATGATATGCATTTTATATAATTTGACCCTGACCTGACCTCAGGTCAGGTCAAATCTTTGATTTGACCTAGCAAGGTCAAATCATATATCATTCAATTCGGCTTGCTGCGAGGATTCATAGGGTTCAAGTCGTTTTGCTCTATCTTTACTTGTTCAGATGAAATGGCCGAAAAACTTAATTTACATGTTATCCCTATGACGGCATGTTTTGACCTCTGGTGACCTTAAATGTGACCTGACAAAAAAATGGTTGAAATATTTTCGATGGAGAAGCGGATGGGCTACCCAACGCCGTTTACCGTTTTTGCTACCTACCGTGGTTCTCGAGATCTTAGGGGGCGGGTACCCGCCCCCTCGTCAATCCGAAGGTGGCTCAGACCCCGTCAATGCGCCTGTTAACACAATTTTGGGGATTGCCAATTTGGGGCCAGAAATAGAACAAAGTTATAATTATCGGGTGGTTTTCTGTCTTATTTTCGTAAGGCGAGTCTGTATCTGGTCAATTTTAAGTCATCTGTGTATTTCACTGGGGGCCAATTTCCGGGCACTGGGGGGGGGGCATTTCGGCGGACTGGGGGGTGCAAATTTCCCCCAGTTAACATGTTAAAAAATGGCCTGCCTAAGACCCTAAAAAGATGAAGCAAAATAAAGTAAAAATATAAAGTACCTAAATCCCACCAGAAAAACCATCTTTAAGAAAACACCAAAGCGCACCAGCCTAAAAAGCAAAACAACGCTTAAGGCCTAAGGAGAAAATGCCTACAGCTCCTAAAAGAACTTGAAACACCCAAAACGAGTAGGAAGAGGCAAGAGTCAAGAGAGGTAAAGGTACAGTGAAAAGTAAGGGCAACTTGTTGGTGGCCCGTCATCAGGCGAAGGGAATGTGACCCTTCGTGACATCGATCGTGGGACCCTCGCCTGACCATGGTCCACGACCCAAAAACGTTGCGTTTACATTTCCCTGGCTTTTACCTCTCCTGATTCTTGCCTTGCCTCACCCGTTTTGGGTGTTTGACGCTTTTAGGAAGGAGTTTAATCATTTTAGCTTTTCAGGTCTTTGGCGTTTTTAAGGCCTCTTATATTTTGGTTGGTGTGTTTATGATTTGTTCCTGAAAGATGGTTTTTCGGATGAGTTTTAAGTATGTTCACTCTTTACCGTTCCTTATACGGTCAAAATAAAAAAGGCTTAAAGGCTTATCGACGTGAAACAAGTGAAAAACCTCTTGAGTGAACCTTGTTTGAATACAACTGAATCTGAATCTTATTATGTTTTTAATGTCTTGGGATAGACCTAATTAGGTCTTTCCCACGAGAGTTTATTCAAGTGACAAATCACTTTCGATGGCTTTACAGACACCACTTTTTATTGTTGCGAGTCGTGCCTTATAGGGAATGCAAAGATTATTGCCAGTTGTATTTTAGTGCCAAACACGCCACATGATTTACAATACAACGTACGTACATAAAACCAGTTCAAACCGTCGTCTACAATGCTCTATTTCCATAACCCAGGTCCTCATGCTGTGGGTGGGCAGCCTGCCCGACCCTGCCAGCGGGCAGTCAGCCCGACCCCGCGGCCGGGCAGACAGCCCCAGGGCCACCTCGCCCGGCTGACCGCCAGGCTCAGACTGCCCTGTGATGGGCCGCGACCCCGTGGCGGCGCTTCGTCCCACGGCCGGCCGACCAATCAGCGCGTTAGCTCACCACCTTGCATAACGTGGGCATGAGACTCAGCGCACAGCCTTATCACATCATAACCATCCTCCCCTCTTTTCAAAACGTGAAATCACATTTTCATTATCAAGTTCTCATGATGAGCCAATTTCTACAGTCTGTACCGTCACTTATCACAACTAAAGGGATACACAGTTTGAGCCAAAGCCAAGGCAAATCATTCACGAAAATTCACTCGTCCGCGTCACTTGCGTCACTTATAAAAGACGTTTGTGACCTATACATCTAACATTGTGTTATGGTCATCACACAGATATCCTCTGAAGCACACACCTCACTGCCTGCAGTACACAAGCCCACTTTGTGGCACTCACTGAGCACATCCACGCTACCTGCGGCGCACAATCACTTAACCTTCAGCACACGTCTATTCCCTTATATCACCGCCAAAATATACGTAAACGGCGGAGCCACGATGCCGTAGCCTTTCCCCTGACTGACGCGCATGAAATGATATATACATTGTCCAAAGTGGATGCACTGCACTATACAGCGTCGGCTGCCCACCGAGGTCCACACAGCGGCATGTTCCATCGGTCCGTCTTCAGGAGTGGTGCCGGTCACGGTGGACCCGCCGTCTCGAACGGCGTCGGCTCACTGCCGAGGTCCAGCAGCGGCGTCAAGCTGTACCGGCTGTTTCCACGCATTTGTCTGGTGAGACAGACCATTCGGTTATTACTTGTCGCTGGGCTCCAGATGTCAGGGATGGTGACCACGCAACGGCCCGTCGAGTTTCCCGAACCCACCAGGCTTACACCCGGCATTGGTTGACCTGGGGTGAATTACATCGGCTCTCATCGCCCACCCAGGTAATGATTAGACCGAAATATTGTCGCATTAGTGAGTGTGGTTGTCACCGCTGATTTAATCGCGCGGGAAAAGTTTTTGGGTTTCGTGTGCAAAAATAATATACCACTTTCCATTTAAAAACAGGAATGTAACGGCTATCCCGATACGTAATTCCAGTATAACACGCGTCTACAGAACCTGTGGGGTCTCAGCCGTTGACTTACTCAAACGGCGTTAGTTTGGTTAAAATCAGACTTCCGCACGTCACGGTTCCATCCAAACTGAGCTCATGACTCTAGTCTCGGAACAAGTACGCGAACCCTGGAAAATAGCCATGGCCGCTGATTGACTCAAACGGCGTAAGGTTATAGGTTTCTCAGCAGAATAAACTACCGATAAACTACCAATCACAACGAGTCACAGCCAAGGATTCGGAGGATTCGTTACCTCAGCCACGGAACAATGACACAACACCGGTGAGGTAGGGGGTTCACCCATTAAGGGTCAGTCATAGCCGTTGATCTCTTTAAACAGTATAGGTATTTGGGTTCGTCGGCGTAGTAAACTGCCGATTCCCCGTCCTTACGAGACAGTGGCGGCCGGAGCAGACGATACGGTACTGCGGTCTCGGCACGCCGGCACAGAGCCGCTGAGAAAGGAAAGCTATCACTTTCTCGGGTAAAGCTGAGGGTGCCTTGTCCCGAATGGGAAGACGGAATCTTAAGTACAAAATTTGCCAGACCCCATCTCAGCAACAAACTAGGCCCCGGTTATTAATTAAGCCTTGATTTTGAAATTAGGTTCGAATGGTCCTACCGACCGCGCCAATGTTGCGAGTCGTGCCTTACAGGGAATGCATAGATTATTGCCAGTTGTATTTTAGTGCCAAACACGCCACATGATTTACAATACAACGTACATACATAAAACCAGTCCAAACCGTCGTCTACAATGCTCTACTTCCATAACCCAGGTCCTCATGCTGTGGGTGGGCAGCCTGCCCGACCCTGCCAGCGGGCAGTCATTCCGACCCCGCGGCCGGGCAGACAGCCCCAGGGCCAACCCGCCCGGCTGACCGCCAGGCTCCGACTGCCCTGTGATGGGCCGCGACCCCGTGGCGGCGCTTCGTCCCACGGCCGGCCGACCAATCAACGTGTTAGCTCACCACCGGGCATAACGTGGGCATGAGACTCAACACACAGCCTTATCACATCATAACATTATGTTGTTGTATTTTGTCCAGATCATAGGACATAAATATAGGAAATTGGGTGTGCTTTTCTAGCTGTGGTGTATGAATCTAGACCCTGGAATCTTAGCACCCACCCCCAGTGGGCTTCCGCTCTACCTTCGTCCCGTTGGAAGGGGGGGGGTCAAACACCGCCCGGATATCAGCTTCTATTCAGGGCTCCTAAAACAACGCGGGCGGGGGTATGTGGTGCTTAGGAAGTGATGAAGAAACTATATCAGACACGTTCTGGCTCAGGTTCATACTGAGGTCATGATAGGTGAGATAATATGAAAGGTAAGATGATATTTTGGCTCTAGCGTCTGATTGGGTTCAACTAGGGTTAAGTTTTAGTCATTCATCTCATGTTATCACGGCAAATCGAACGGTGTATAACATGGCCACACTAGGTTAAAGTGTGAAATGACTTGACCAAGGCCAGGCTGAAGTCCCTTTCTGATTTTGCATAGTAAATATGCATGTAATTTGGCCCGCTTTGTTAATTCAAACGTAATGACATCAAAATAAGTTTATCGCCATTATCTGCGACGATATCCCTTCACCGCCAGGGGAGGGAGAGGGCTCCGATTGGAAACCTCCTCGGTTTTTCTCCAATGATTCAGGGGCGATTCAGATGAGATGCGCGTCATTAAGATGACCTCTAGGGTGATCAATTTGACAGCTGATAACAAAAATTGACATAAAAATATCATAACATATAAAAAATGTATAACAGAAATCAGGTCAATCACTTTACCCACCGGGCCATCGATGGTCCCCCGTAAGGTTTTTTTCGGAATAACAGGAAAACCACGAGGCGTAGCATCGCAGTTGAGGGCTCTTCCTCTCACCCAATCATTTTCCCATCATCCCTGAAATTTTTCACTCCGGGTCACCCCAGGTCAGGTCACGAGGGGAGGTTAACCAAGGTCACCTCACTTCAACTTTTAAGCTCTACCATAGCCACATTTCTAAGCCGATCGATTTAAAACTCTCTACACTTCATAACCTCTCCAGGGTCTATAAAATGCATATCCGGGATTTTGCGACTTTGTGAGTTGAGGTGACTTTTTGACCTTCCGTGACCTCAGGTCATATTAGGTCACGAGGTGACCTCTGGAGGTCAAACCATGGGGCGGAGGTATATATGTTCCACATAGCGGAGAAAGCCCTGGTATTTTTCTATCAAATGATTTTGCCAGATCTCAATAGCTTAGCTTTAATGGCCTGTGAGCTATGCCCAGGTTTCTTAAGCATTGTATATCTTAGTGGAAATAGCCAACCGTGACCTAACTTGACCTCTGGAATTCGCGTTTTTCGTCTATCCCGCATAAGAACCGAGTTCGGGGCGGGTGGTGTATGAAACCCCCTCCATCAGGGCAAAGGTGTTCCGGAGGCCCACGATTGGGTGTTAACATGCCACCTTCTTTGGCCTGCCATGACCTCAAAAAAGTTTCGATGTAGTTTGTTGGTGAACTCTTATGAGCTATCCACTAGCGTTCGCGTTTTATCGCCATCCTGCATAGGTACTGAGTTCGAGGGGGTTATTGAAACACCCCCACCAGGTCGAAAGTGACTCGGAGGCCCACCATGAAGGGTGTTAATGTCAAATTGATAGTGCATTCTTATTTACCCCTCTGTAATGGGTCATGGCGACTAGAAGCATTTCCATAGCCCTAAAACGAATCAATCTCAGCGACGAACGAACCCCTGTTGCAGACATCCACATTTATGGTTGATGCAAACCGCCGTCTGCGATTCACGCCAGTCTGAGGGCTTGCTGAATTTGACTAATATGTATGGTGAACCTATCTAATTGGTCATGCCTGCAAAATTCCCACAGTCATAAAATCTGGGAAGCACTGTCAACGTTGTACCTTTTAGGGCGACAAAAATCTTTTGGACACCCTGCATGTCATGACATGAAGTGCAGGTCTTCATCTAGCCCGATTGGGATGTGCACAAGTTGCTGAAATCTTCGTGCATGTAATTAAATGGTATGAGGCAGTTCTTATCAGAGCCGCATACGAAATCCATGGAGCAAAGCAGATTGACTTTCTCAAGAGGCTCTATTCTGGCCGATTGGCGGGTTTGAGAATTGATGTCAGAGATCTGCAACTTTTTAGGGTGATAGCCCTCCTGCGCCCGACGCCCAAACTTAGGCTCCCAATCTAAATTCATAACATATTTTGAGAAGCTTCTGAACAGACATTTTCTATTTTGTATATTTCTTATTTTCACTTCTTAGGCTACGAACTTGAAATTTGTCTTCTTTTGAATAGGCAACAGGGGCCATCTAAGAAAAAAACTCGAACTGGTTTGACGGTATTTATCTCCTGAAAACGCAGTATTTCTGGTGCAAGCAGAAAAGCTACTGAAAATTTACGGCCGCCTAATAAGCTCGAAATGTCAGCACGCACGCTTCATGGAGCTTACAGACACCTGGGGGTAGATATGTCAATTTTATTGTGCTTGGACATAGTTTCTAGTGCAAAACGTAAAATTTTTACCTGGTGTTTGCCGTTTTGCCGGAGGACTGCATTTTTCTTAATTCCATTCAAATCTTAATGTCTTGCGAACTAATTGGCCGATTTGACTTTTCATTTTAGATCATGGAAGAACATTGCTGCCGCCTGATAATATTTGCAGATCAAAATGTTGATGTCTAAATTATTTGTTTTATAGGTAAAAATTAATTTTAGTAAAACATTTTTCATTCGAAACTTCTCGGTTCCGGGCATGTCACTACTTTATGATTTCTTTCAAGGAACATAATTATACAACTGACCTACAGGCTTATGAAGAGATAATTTTAGAAGAAAGTATGGTTTGCTTTCAATACATCGCCACGTAGCTGTTGTTGAGTTGTGTTGTCCCCCCTGGGACATCACGGAGGACCATAGCCCAGAGGCTCCCTGAGGCGAAGGTAGCCCCTGGACAAGGCGGCCACCAGGCCGTCGTCCCGCAGCTGCTCAGGTCCGATGTTGATGTTGCCTCCCAGGCGCAGGCGGGTGCCGGCGAGAGACGGGCATCGGAGGAGCAAGTGCTCAGGCGTGTCCGCCTCCTCCCTGCAGACGGCGCAGAGCGCCGCTGGGCACCGCTTGTCGGGGCACTGCGCACAGCCCGGCGAGGGGTGCTTGCCGATCCGCTGCAGGTACTGGATGGATCTGCTCCAGTGACCAGCTCTCAGCTGGTGCACATCCACGGCTGCGTTGAGGTCCTCGCCGGGTAGGGGAGGAGGGCGGCAGTCGACCCCCATGATTCTTTTGAAGAGGCCGTCCGGCCAGCCTTCCCTCCACTCCTCGCTGACCGCGCGTGAGACGGCCCTTGTCAGGGTCCTGGCGTCCACTAGGGCGGAGCTCTGTGGCAGGCCAGAGGCCTCCCTGGCCAAGGCGTCCGCCCTCTCGTTACCCGGCAGGCCGCAGTGGGCCGGGACCCACTGCAGGTGGACAGCCTGCGGGCGGCTCGCTAAACCGGTGATGATCTCCCATATGGCCGCTCCCAGTGGTGACGTCTGGGCCGCGGCGCCGCCCGCGAGCATGGGGCGGCTTGGGAATCCGTGCATACTACGACCGGGATACGATACATAGCTCTACTGCGCCGGCGGGGCGTCAGCTCTGGACACAGGCCGGGGTTTTATCACAGCTACAGAAATGTTCAGCTATCTCTAGGCGTTTCCTTTTTCGCCAGGAGGAAGTTTTTATTGACACAATATGTTATGCGTAGTGTAATATTAATTGGTACAAATTGTATCAAAAATACAAAGAACAGCAACCAAAACAGAAAAAAATGTAGTTAAGTTGAGTAAATTATCATTACAAATAAGGATGACAATTGAAATTAATATAGCCTCTAGGGCGGATAATGCACGTAAAACAGGTTACCGGTTAATTGACCGGCATGGCTGTCCTAGGTATGTCTAGTTTTTTTCTCATTGAAAAATACACGACGGCAGAAAAACTGTATGTTGCCGAGAAGGAGATGATTAACTACGGGAACATAAGGGATAAGGGCTTCATATATTTTCGGTCTTCGTATTGTGCATATTTTTCCAAGCGTTTTTGGTCAGTTGACCGGCGTGGCTGTCCTGGGGTTAACCATCAGGGATGGGCGCGGCCCCATCCGTCGGCGTGGGTTCACCATTAGGGGTGGGCGCGGACCCATCCGTCGGCGTGGGTTCACCATCAGGGGTGGGCGCGGACCCATCCGTCGGCGTGGGTTCACCATCAGGGATGGGCGCGGCCCCATCCGTCGGCGTGGGTTCACCATCAGGGACCAGAACTGCGATTGTTAATAATATGGTTATGATTGATCGTTGATAGTATTTTCATTTGTCGGATGTCAAAGTGGCTAATGATATGCTTTTGGACACTAATGAAGAGGCTCTGGCCTTGAAACGTTTGTCTATTTAATCTATAAAAAACAAGTTTCAATATAAATTTAAGCCTAACATTCTGCTTTGCTCTTTGTGGGGGATTAAAAAAAGGCGAGAAGTTTAAAAGGCAAAACATTTTCATTTACCTACATCGGACATTAACACGCGCATTGACGGGGGTCTGAGCCACCTTCGCATTGACGGGGGGCGGGTACCCGCCCCCTAAGATCTCGAGAACCACGGTAGGTAGCGAAAAACGGTAAACGGCGTTGGGCTGCCCATCCACTTCTCCATCGAAAAAATTTGAACCATTTTTTGTCAGGTCACATTTAACCCGCGCCCTGCCGGCGGTGCTGTTTTTCCTCCTCTCGCCGTTTTAATGCGAATATCTACATCCAACTAACCGTCCCGATGATAATGCTCGGGGTAGCTGTTCCTATGTCAATTCTGCATCATTCCCGGCAAACAGAAAGTAGATAGGGTAAGGGCGGGTAAGAGTACGCAGGAGACAAGAGTACGCAGCAGCTGTTTTGGTTACTTAGCAACCACTGAGATGGCTGATACCTGGCATAAAAAGCGAGGTCAGTGCCTAGGCTGCACACCAAAATTCAACGTGCTCCTGTTCTTCCCGCGGGAGTACAGAGCAAAATAAGTTTCTGGGCACCCTTGAAGTAATATTTCTTAACTGGGTAAACTTGTAGACCATGCCCCTATTATAAAAAACTATTGCATTACAGTCTGTCATCAGTAAGAAAGCTGAGCTAGGAGTGTGCTCAAGGACCGGAGCTCACGCTAAAACGCCTGCCAACATGTTTATGAAGAATTTCTTCCCAAGGGAGCATGTCCGGCAAGAGTACGCAGTAGGCCGTTGGGCAAGAGTGCGCATGCTTAAGAGATAGGAAAATTCAATTTTCGCTCGGGACAGTGTCCGTAATTCATATTTGTAAAACCAAATGCTGCAACATAGTTCTTGTATATTCAGAACGATATAAAATCATACAATCGCCTAGTTTGGCGACAAAAAACTTCGCGACATGGCCTATGCACCTAAAGCACAGCGGGGCATCAATGCGTACTCCAGCAGCCTCTCTTGCGTACTCTTACCGGCCCACTCCGGCAAGAGTACGCACGTGACTTTTATTTTTGATGGGCTCGTGGCGAGTTCCTTTCAGAGACATCGAGTTGAAACATGGACCATACATAGACAATTCTTCTGGCTAAACAACCACATAAAAATTTTAGTTGTTAGACTTATAGGAGAAAAGTGAAAGCCTTTAGAAAGTTAAGTGCGTACTCTTGCACGGACTTCCCCTACTTTTTTAACTTTTTGCGTAAAGCGAAAGTTATTGAAATGATGTTCGCGCTTTTCCACTCAGGTCAGGCAGCGGCGGCCCCGTGCCGCGGCCCGCTGGGGCCCGCGACAGCCTCTGACACAGACCGGGCTCGTCAGCGCAGGCGGCAGGTGGAAGGGGTGACAGTGTTCGTGGTTTGGTCAGCGGGACGATAAGGACACGCGTGAAAATACGGAACAAAGGCCCAGCCAGCATCTCTAACGCTTGCTTCCTGGAAAACGTCCCCAGACGGCTTGGCGACAGCGCCAGAGGGCTCGACAACATCAGCAGGGACTAATGGGGTGAGAGGGGTGGTCTCAGGCCACCCTCCTTGTATCGTGGTTACGCAGGGGAGATTTCCACGCCAAACTTGACATTGTGCCAGGTTCACAGCTGGATGGCAAAGGGACAATTTGCCGTGTAAAAGGGTAGCCAACGGATGGGGATGTAAAAGATCCATTGGTAGGAATGATGCAATTATCCCTATCCTTTTAGTTCCTTAAAATTTTCCTGTACATTTTATTGAATACTCAGGTGATTAAAAAAATGAATGACGAAAAACATACACACCCTCTTTCCATGCATGTCTAGATTGTGACATTTCCTTTTTATTTAGCTATTTCTGACACCACGTCACACTGTGAAAACTCTGTGTCCGAATCCCCCGAAAACATCCATTTCCTAAGGATGTCATGTCCTCTATTACCCCGGATGTCATTTTCTTTCATCTACAGCCAGGTAGAGCGCATGTCAATACGGCTAGGTTTAGCGAACCGAGGTGCGATCTTTCCCTCAGTATTCAAGACGAGACTATGCACGAACAATCTAAATATGTCAAATTAATTCCCCGAAAATTTATATGTTCACAATGTGTATAAGCACAATGTAGAGGGGGCTACGTCAGTTGTTTTTGCTAGGATATATCCGAAAAGTGACTAGTGGTTTATGCAGATGGTATATCAAACGTCAAAAAGTTTCTTTTCCGCTTTTGAAATGGTCCCATATAATTGTTTCGGCGTTGGGGCGCCATCCCACAGCAAAGGCACGTGCTCGCTGGCGCGGCCGCCACACTCAGCGCGCCGGCACCAGCGCCAGGTGCCGGCACCTCCTGTCTGAGGCTGTACCCGGGACACGGGGCAAGCGGCAGCGCGCCGCGGGTGGCGACCGCTGTGGTCGGGATGAAACTGCAAGGTTTGGTTAAAAGGACTAATTTAGGCACACTTGATAGGAATTCATGTATGAAACTTATACGAACAAGGTGAAAAATGATTGTGGTTTCTTTTGAGACCCTGTAAGGCACATACGACCGCCTACACTTCAAGTTCTCTATCAGTAAACCAGAGGAGGTTTTTTCAGCCATGCCGGCAGGGCGCGTAACTCCCGGGGTGCCGGCAGAGCGAGGGTTAAGGTCACGAGAGGTCAAAACATGCCCGTCATAGGAATAACATGTAAATTCAGTTTTCGGCCATTACTTCTAAACAAGTAAAGATAGAGCAAAACGACTTGAACCATATGAATCCTCTTAGCAAGTCAAATCGAATGATATATAATTTGACCTTGCTAGGTCAAATCAAGGATTTGACCTGACCTGAGGTCAGGTTAGGGTCAAATTATATAAAATGCATATCATTAGAACTGCAAAGCCCAGGCGAGTCTAATACAGATAAAATAAATGCTCTATCACCATCCGTTACTGAGTTATTCCGTAAAAACCATTTTTCCCATGTATTTCCTATGGAGAGGTCATGCCTCGTACTGACCTTAGGTCATTGATATCAAAAATACCGGAACATATTTTAGAGAAATCGGTGGGGCCATTATGTGATATGAGTTTCAATCGGATAAGTTCACCCTGCTCCGACTTATGCTATCTTAAACTTTTTTTGAGGTCGGGTCACTTGACCTGTACTGGTGACCTGACCTGAGATGACCTAACCCTAAAATTTTCACAGAAGTTGTAAAAATGATGGGGGAAAAGGTATACCAAGTACGGCGGCGCTACGCGCCGCCGTTTTTCTACTATCTCCGAAAAACTCCGAGGGGCGGGTACCCGCCCCCCGTCAATGCGCGTGTTAATATTTGTTAACAGCATGAAAAAAATCAAAAGGTTATGGAATGCCCGCAAGACAACAGTCAATATCAAAAGAAATGAGAAGGGTGAGTTCAACCAGGAATTTTAGTCACTCCTACAAAGGTACGAAATAATTTTGTTTCCAAATAATGGAGGGCAAATGTCACGGCGGGCCTAACCTTTTCATTCTTAGCACCCGCTAAGCAGTTCTGGGTAATATCAAGCGACCTACATTCCGCAGCACATCTCCCGCTGGTACTGGTAATAAATCCTGTGCCACTGGCGGTTTGCATACGACGGAAAGGTGGCTAATGAATTGAATATGCCAATGCAGATTTTGTTTAATTAGATCCAGGGTTCGAATTCGATTTGATTTGCCAGGAAATGCTCTTAGTTTTGGATACAAAAACTATATTTTGTCGCTGATTTTTCCCAGTCGCGTTTTTGCAGACTACTGATAATGGCGGCGTGCAAATGGTTGGGCCTCCAGTCGGCAGGGAGCTGCGGATATGCACAATATACCATCTGCCTTTTCTCGGGCATAACGTTCTCTAATGGAAAGCAGCGGACGGGATGGGGCGGTATGGTAGATGACTCATTTCTTCGGGCTTCACCCAGGGACGGGATGGGATGGTATGGTAGAGGACTCATTTCTTCGGGCTTCACCCAGGTACGGGATGGGATGGTATGGTAGAGGGCTCATTTCTTCGGGCTTCACTCGGGGCCCGGAGGGAGAAGCCTTTCTGCTGACATTGTCAGGAAAAACGGAAATGGATAGGCGGGGACCAGATATTGAATACCTCTGCTGGATGAAATAGGATGGACGGCTGCGATGAGTCGCCATGCGATGATTGGTGGTCCGTTGTAATGATTGCTCCCCCAGTTTATATCTGCAGTTCTGTTTCACCTTTGGTCGGCTCGCCATTGTTTTGCCTGCTCAGGTATCTTTCTTTTAGATGGCCTTTCCTGTCATTGTCAGTCATGTCCAACATCATCGGGCCGCGACCAGCATACACGCGTCAATATTAGTTGTCATTGCGATCTACAACCTATTATCACGGCTATGGGATTAGGAGGTCATCCCAGGCAGGCGTGTCACGGAACGTCATAGTACCATGGTACAATAACTATGTCAGGTAACAAGTACCGTGTACGTGCTGGCGGACGGCCATGTTGTAGCTGGACCGTCATCGATCAATGATCTGTTTGTCTGAGCAAAGCCACCAAACCCCACCCCTGGGGGGACACTTCTGACTCTCCTGCCCGCGTGGACGCATCTCCGGTGGTCTCTTGACCACTAGAGACGAAGACTGACAATGACATTATAACTTTGATTCGGACACAGAATGGATCGGCGTTGTTTCGGCCTTGCATGTTTTGACTGGTGTGTGCTGTTTTGTCTTCATACAGACAGCATGGTTATAAATGTAAACCTCCAATCTAAATTCGATATAACACAATGCCGATTAGTGAACTGAGAAGTGTTTGGCTCACCGTACTCGGAGAAGAGGGGACCAGAACACGGCACGTGGATAGGGGACAAATGGTCAAAGAGTGCAGACCGAAGTCCAACCGCTGCCGGCCGAGTTCAACCGTTACACCATACTGTGCTTCTAGAACCAACAATTGAAGATGGCAGCTGTACAGAAGCTAACTTACCCGTTTATTTCGGCTGTACAGAAGCTAACTTACCCGTTTATTTCGGGAAAGATGGATGCCAGAACATAGTAGAGCTGAAAAGGGAGCCAGCAGACGATGAACATGACGACCACAATCACCAACATCTTCAACACCTGCCAAAAATACCCAGTGGTGGGTACACGGGTGGGGTAGGGGGCTCAAACCCCCTCTCCCTTAAATGTCAGAATGCCTATAGTAAATACACAGTCGGAGGCTGTTTAAGGAAAAGGGCGGGAGGCTTCAAGCCCCTACCTCGCCCCCCCCCAAATAAAGCCCCAAGTCCGCCACTAAACAAACCACACTATGAACATGACGGCCAGAACCACTAGCGTCTTCAACATCTGCCAACCCCACTGCGCTATAAACATGATGGTCACTCCATTTATGGAAGATAGAGCTTCCGTTTTTGTGTATTTGCGTTTGGCTTGTCACTGGGAGTCAATTGATGTGCAATAGGATTATAGCAGGCGGTGGTGGATACGAGGGGGCTCAACCCCCCATGTCTGGGTGCCTACACTAGCTGCACAGCCAGAGGCTGTTCAAAGTAATGGTTGAGAAGAGGCCGAGCTCCCGAGCCCTCTCCCCGAAAATAGAGTCCTGGATCCACCACGGCTACCAGGCCAACGTGTGACCCTGACACTGGAGGTCATGCCATTCGTGACCTGTCATGGTCATATTATATATCATTCGAATTTCCACGATTGCAGAACTCCAGTGATGCCCCAACATTCGCTCCGGCGCTGCTGAGTACAATGTACAAGGAACAATATGCAATGTTCTGTGGTAATGCCAGTGGCGGATCCAGGGGGAAGGCACTTGCCTTCAAACGGAAAAGCTTTGGGAAACACTATGTCCCCCCCCCAGCTGTCTTGATCAAATTTCTTTTAGTAAGCAAGGTTTTGGTGCTTCAACTCTGAACTTCAAAAAGAACCAGTTAATTTTAGCGTAAACATTGGGCCTTGGATAGCAAAAACAAACATCTTGTGACCACATCTTAAAACCGCGCTTTTTTGCTATCGACACTTGGGCTTGCCCCAAAAACCTACCAGCTATTTCGATTGTTGCACACTCAGCTCGTGAAGTTTCTTTTTCTTTTTTCTTGTCGACTTTGGCTCCCAAACCTACCGGCTAGATCCACACTAGGTAATGCTATGGGATCACAATTGACATCCGGTGACCTCAATGCTGACCTGACCTGAAGAGAATTCGCATAGATCGTCTTCGTCTCGTGAAGAGTTTTCGAGTGCCGCCCGTAATAGGAAATGAGATAGGCAAAGGACGAAATAGCCCCCCCTCCTCCAGCGGGGCACGTCACGTCAGGGAGCCCTGTAACCAGGTGTGAAACATTTAGCGCCAGGAGCAGTCTCCCCAGTTAAAAGATGTGAAACGTTCAGAGCAAGTTGTAGTTTGTACAGTTACAAGATGTGAAAAAGTCAGCAGAGGTGCAAAAACTGCCAACTCGGCTACCGGGGTAATGACATATTTGTATTATTCAAGGTGCATGACTGCGACAAAATAGAGGTCCCGGCAGCATGGTCTAAACTCAAAATGCTTGTTTTCGAATACATAATGAAGAGCATAACGATTATTTAAATTTAGCAACTATTGTTTTCAATTGCACAGCATACCATTAATGATTTGATGTACGTACTATGTTCAGTTTCTACCAAAACCCCAGACCCCCGCTGCAGAAAATCTTCATACCGTTGTCAGTTACCAGATTTAACATACAACCCAATAGTAGCGATTGTTTGCAGACTGTATCCGACTAGAAACCTGAAATGGGACAGTCTAATTTCTCAAACAAAACGTTATTGTTAGCATATTCAATGCATAACCAGTATTGCAAATCATTCATTCAGTAGTTTTTGCCTACTCATTCAGTAATTTCTCCAGAAAAATCCAATATACAGTTTTACTATCTTTTTTACCTGTCCTTTTTTAATAAATTTTGTATCTGGTACGCACAAGGCACGACTATAAACACAAATATTGTCTCCACCGTTTGAATCCATTTCCAAAAAGGATGCAAACAGCAGAGAAAAATATTTGCGATTATTCAATTAAGCATGAGCTTGTTTCTTTCACGTATTTGAAGTGTATTTTAATTTATTTCAATGCCGTGATCAAGGCGGAATAGCCGAAACGTAGGCATGATAACTTGTAACTTTTGTTAAAACTTAAACCTAATACGAGAATTCCATTGTAAGAACCTGTTAACCAAAATTTTCAGCTTTCTACTCAAGCATATCAATTTTGTTGTTCCAGTTTTTAAAGAGGTTTTTAGAACTTCGAAAAGTGTAATTTCTCCACTGCACTGCACAGTAACCGTTGTGCCCGTCCAGCCCCGATAAGGTAACGCTGCCAAACAACCTGCACGGGCTCTGATATGAACCATTCAGCGCCAGTAGCGGCCAGCTGAGTTGCTGATGACTCAAATTTTCTTGAGTCAGCTCAACTCTTATTTACAGCTTAGCGGCTGACTGATTCTGACTGGACTCGACGCGTTGAAACCGTGAGTCGACTCTGATTCAGCCCAAATCTAGAATGAGTCGACTCAGCTCCGGTTCAAATAATCATCGAGTCATAGTCGACTTCGATTCAGAATGATGGCAAGGTATGCACACACTAACGGCATATTTCATTCAATGATATACAAAATTCCAATGCATTTGTTTATGGCATAAGCTTTTAGCTTTTTAGGAATGGAAACGGATGATAATTGCTAAAAGGGCAGTGAGAGTAAGGGCCTGAGGCTTTTCTTTTTGAACAATTTTCCTTCATGAGGAGAATCACAATGAAAGGAATAAGCACGAGTGCAGAGGCAGAATGCAGGATTTAATACTTCACACGTATATAATTTTGAGCAGCAATTTATGTTCCAGCACGTTTTGATCAGCATGGTCATGGATTTTTCTTGCAAAGTGGAGGGTGAGGCGTAAGTCCCAAATAATATCAAAATATACAATTATTATTCACAACATATCCATTATTAAATGTTCAAATGTCCTCCGAATAAGTTGATCTAATCCCCAAATCCCTCCCAACAGGGTGAGAGTTGGCGACGCCGCATGACCCAGGCGGTTAGTATGTCATTAAACCCCAACAATTATAAATGTTCAAATGCATTGTCATGGATTTTCGGGCAACGCTTCAACGGGTCACATGTACTGCAGCTTCTCCGGGGCCTGTCTACTCCCCTTCATACAAAACAAACACGCCATCTCCTCAATTCGACTTTCAACTGAGGTCAAAATAGCCTGCTGGTGAGGCCGAAATTGTACAAGGTACGTTCTTCACTTAGAATGTCCAATTTCAGGACACTGTTGACCAATCCTGTGATGATATTAGCTTAGAAACCCACAGTGCACAACACACAACAATCAACTCGCCTTGTTTTCCAAAAAAAGATCTAGGAAATCGCCTTCCGAAATAAATACAAACAAGACCCTAAAAGATAAAAGAGTACAACCCCAATACAGCCAATCGCAGGTCTGATTGAGCAAAAACAAAATTACCGTTACAAAGCAGGGTGGCCAGGGGAGCAGCAGACAGGCCGTTGAATGCAAAAGGAATATAACCTCGGATGGGATAGAAGATGACAATGTATAGCAATTTAACAAGTCACATGGCCTAAAAAGAAATTAAGACGCGTCCCGCTGGGGTCCCTGGCTTGACGCGCCCCGCTGAGGGGCGTATTTCCCCCCCCCCACTGTCTCATTTCCCAGGAAAGCTACAGAAAGCTTACGGACGGCGTTTGAAAGCTCTTGACAAGACAAAGAGGAATTATTCGTAGTATTTTTATGTCAGGTCAATATTGAGGTCAGCATAGGTCAAAGAAGGTTCCATAAGCTTACAACTGGGCAATGTGCGTTTTCTCCTCTAGATTTTTACTCAGCAAAGTTATAGCAAATATTTATACATCATTGGATTCTTCTCATCGTGGAAAATCGAATGCTGCATAATATGACCTTGCTAGATCAAATTGTGAAAATGACCTAAAATCAAGCTAGGTCAAGGTCACATGGTGACCTGGTATGGTCATGTTGGACATCAATCGACTTCCCGTGACAACATAGACACAATGCAAGCAAAATAGGAGCTTTATCTAAATCCAGTGAGAAGGTATTGGCAAAACAATCACGGTATGCTCCTGTGACCTGACATGACCTTTGAGAGGTCAGATGGTCAAAGCTCAAATTTATGGTCAAGATCGTGGTAGGAATACCTGGGTTGAGGATTTTCAGCTTTATCTATCGAGTAGTTACTGAAAACGAGCCCTTTCTATTTTTTACCATAGATTTTTAATGGGGTGACCAACAAATTGACCCCACCTTAGGTCAACAATCTGACACTAATGACCTCATCATATTGTGAACGTTTCAAACTGATAGGTTGGCTGATGTTTCTTAGGCGCCACTTCAAACTCGTGATTTTAGGTTTTGAGGTCGGGTCGCTTGACCATGGATAGCTCCTTGACATGACATGGCCTGACCTAAAAAATTTTGTCAGATACGTAAAATTGATCAAGGATAAGGTACAAGTTTGCTGTTCTGCGTCACTTTGTTTTTGCGTTATCTGTGGAAAACCAGAAGGGGGCGAATTTCGCCCCCAAACGGGGCGCGTGTTAAGAAAAAAACCCTTGTGTAGTACGCTGCAGTCTATGTAACGTAATCTTGCTCTCAGACTACCAAAACCTAAACCAATAACAGTAGTGTTATGCACCGTCACGGCTGGTGTTGCCTGGCGTGCGGCGCGCTGGTGTGGTGAGTGATACATAAGCAGTATCATATTTTATTTACGGACCCCGACCTGGCGGGGACAGAGTGTAGGACTGGTGGACGGACCCTGACCTAGCGGGGGCAGAGTGGAGGACTGAAGGAAGGACTCAGACCCTGCGGGTATAGAGTGGGGACTGGAGGATAGACTCAGACCTTGCAGGGACCGAGTGGGGACTGGAGGACAGACTCAGACCTTGCAGGGACAGAGTGGGGACTGGAGGACAGACTCAGACCTTGCAGGGACAGAGTGGGGACTGGAGGACAGACTAAGACCTTGCAGGGACAGAGTGGGGACTGGAGAACGAACTCAGACCTTCCAGGGACAGAGTGGGGACTGGAGGACAGACTAACACCTTGCAGGGACAGAGTGGGGACTGGAGGACAGACTCAGATCTGGTGACGAGTGCGATCCATATACACAGAATACACCTACATGAATACAGTTTGAAGCATACAAATCCATAAGCAGTTCGAAAATTGGCCTTCTTGTTCAAGTTTGTTTATTTCTGATTATTTATTTATTTACACCACCAATAGCAGAAACATCCAATGATAGGCGAATTCAGTTAACAACTGCACTATAGACAACATACTACACGAATTGTTCATTAAAACGTAGAATATTGATCGCGAGCTTAATCTGCTGAAGCCTGCAACTGTATGTGTAATCTGCTGATACCTGAACCTGTATGTGTAATCTGCTGATACCTGAACCTGTATGTGTAATCTGCTGATACCTGAACCTGTATGTGTAATCTGCTGATATCTGCACCTATATGTGATGCCCTATTTTTTAGGAAATATGTGAGTATAATAGAAGAACCATAACACAAAGGCAGATAATCATGTTGCAGTCTACCAACCACTCACCTAAATTCATACAAAAGATTAATAAAAAACCGGGCCTTAAATGGTGCACACAAAATAGTCACAAAGTCAGGGCGACGTGTGGCATCGTGGAGTTCTTGGAGTTCAGTTCTTTTAGCGACAGTAAATGGACGTTTTTTCCGTGCTCTTAGAAAATATCCAAATGCTCCCGTTTTAATTCAAAATCAGCAATGATATCGTACTGATGAAGAATACATTATTTTCGCTACATTATGTGCTAATTTTCATTCACCTCGACCGTCTCTGCCGCAAGCTAGGAGAAGATAAGAATAAGAAGAAAATCTTAATCTTTGGCCTACTATCCTCTTTTCGTCGCGCATCTTTCTCCCAGATTTTTCTTTGTGTTTCACGTGTTTTTGTAAACTCCTTCAAGAAAAAAGCTTATACGGAGAGAAAATATAAATATTTCAGGATGGCTAATTTTAGAGAACAAGAAAAAAATTGTGAAAGAAAACATCAGCACTGGAGATTAAAGAAAACAAAAAAACGCAATAATTTAACAGAAGTGGAGCATGGAAATCAACACTGCCATAGACAAGATGGAGCACAAACACCGAAATTTATCAGATCGAAGACAAAAAGAATACAAAGCCGAAAGTTCTAACATTTTCACCCCAATATTATTTTAGATTAAATGCTCGAAGTGTGTGTGCAATTGTGTCTGTGCGAGTGTGTTTTTTTAACCGGTACCTAATCCTTGTCCTTATCCTTACTCTATCTGGAGGCTGTAAGCGCATGCACCTGTGGCTGCAGCGACCCCTCCAGGTAGAGTTCCATCCCTTTTATTCTCACCTTTCCTCATCCTTACCATATCCTTTCATAGTTTTTGATCACTTCATACTCATCTCGACAACGCTTTAAAAGCCACCTGAACAGGGTGAAGTGTGAGTAATACATGAATACATGAATGAATGAATGAATGGACACTTAAAGGGAGATACGCGAAAAAATTATTATTGTGGTTTCTTGCTATTTGAAAAGTCCTGATAACGAAACTATCAATTATTTTTGTATCTTCGGCAAAATTTTGGGAGGCCACTCACTTATTATCGAAATAGGTTAACAGTTTCGATAAAATGCCCATCACTTACCCATGCCCATACCCATCACTTACTTTTCGAAAACTATTTAAAGTTGAAAAATAATGTTTGTTTAATAATACAAATGTTTGCCCACCTGTATTTGTATTTGAATTAATTTTAAAAAGCTTTAAAAAACTACAAAATGAGTTAGTTTGCCCTAAAAACAGAAAAACAATTACTCAATTCTTCAGCGGTTTCGTACATCGGGTCTTGCGCCATTTTTGCTTCCGCCCCAGGATGACAAAACTTTTGCGTCAGATAGGTCACGTGACCCCGGTTTGAAAATTCCTAGGCTTCTGATTGGTTAATTGTGATTTCTTTTAAGTCCTATATTTCTGTTTCAGAAGAGTTTTTGAATGATGTTTTTCTAAAGTTATTTTTTCTGGAGTAGTCCAAAGTTCTACATCACTGATTAGGACAGAGAAATTGATAGCCTTAGCCATGTGGACGTCATATACATCGATATGAGGTGTACCGGTAAAGTCGTCTAGAAATGTTGACTTTGAGAGCAATTTTAAGGCATTTGCAGCCCGAATTAGCAAAAATGAGAATAGGACTTCTGAAACAACTTTTTATAACCTTTTGATATAGCCAATAAAATGTTTCACGTATCTGCCTTTAACACGCGCATTGACGGGGGTCTGAGCCACCTTCGGATTGACGGGGGCGGGTACCCGCCCCCTAAGATCTCGAGAACCACGGTAGGTAGCAAAAAACGGTAAACGGCGTTGGGTAGCCCATCCGCTTCTCCATCGAAAATATTTGAACCATTTTTTGTCAGGTCACATTTAAGGTCACCAGAGGTCAAAAACATGCCGTCATATGCCGTCATAGGGATAACATGTAAATTAAGTTTTTTGGTCATTACATTTGAACAAGTAAAGATAGAGCAAAACGACTTGAACTCTATGAATCCTCGCAGCAAGCCGAATCCAATGATATATGATTTGACCTGACCTGAGGTCAGGTCAGGGTCAAATTATATAAAATGTATATCATTAGAACTGCAAAGCCAAGGCGAGTCTAATGAAGCTAAAATAAACGCTCTATCACCATCTGTTACTGAGTTATTCAGTAAAAACCATATTTCCCATGTATTACCAATGGAGAGGTCATGCTTCGTACCTGACCTTAGGTCATCGATATCAAAAATACCGGAACATATTTTAGAGAACTCGGTGAGCCCATTATGTGATATGAGTTTCAATTGGATAAGTTCACCCTGCTCCGACTTATGCTATCTTAAACTTTTTTTGAGGTCGGGTCACTTGACCTGTACTGGTGACCTGACCTGAGATGACCTATCCTTAAAATTTTCACAGAAGTTGCAAAAATGATGAGGGAAAAGGCATACCAAGTTCTACTGTCTCTGAAAAACCCGAGGGGGGCGAATACCCGCCCCCCCGTCAATGCGCGTGTTAAGAGGCAATGACTGTGTTTTCGCGTTGTCTAGAGTTATAAATTGTTTCGGGCAAGCGCGTACATATTAGGGGCATGGATTAGTTTGTTTTGTTCTGTGAATTATATCTTCTTCAAAAATGTATTTCAAGATCTGATCTGGTAGACGAGCAAGCAATGGCCGGGAAGAAATGAGCAAGTTAGTGGTGTAATTCAATTTAAGACATTTTTTTCGACTTTTGGCGAAATCCGACCCCAGGCTCGATTTTCAAACTGAGCAAATCCTTTTCGCATGAGTCACCGGCTAAAAATAGTTAACAGCGAGGAAATATTTCGTACCTGATTCGGGATTGTTTTTCTTTAATGACCCAAGGTGAATGGAAGAAGAAGATTCATCAAAAGTTCGTCAAACATCAAAATAAATGACGTACCTTCCAAGTACATTACCAATCACAATGACTGCAGCATTACGAAAGATAAACAAGGTTGTTTGGAGCGAATTAAGATGCAGCAGCGGAGGCACAAGACAAAAATTTATACCGATCAGTACGCCACTCATACGACGCTGAATTATCTATTCGTTCATCCTCATCGTCTTTAATTTTGAATAGCGTGCGTGCGTGCGTGCGTGCGTGCGTGCGTGCGTGCGTTCGTGCGTGCGTGCGTGCGCGTTTGGGGTGTGTGTGTGTGTGTGTGTGTGTGTGTGTGGGTGTGTGTGTGTGTGTGTGTGTGTGTGTGTGTGTGTGTGTGTGTGTGTGTGTGTGTGTGTGTGTGTGTGTGTGTGTGTGTATGTGTGTGTGTGTGTGTGTGTGTGTGTGTGTGTGTGTGTGTGTGTGTGTGTGTGTGTGTGTGTGTGTGTGTGTGTGTGTGTGTGTGTGTGTGCTTTTAAGCCAATAGTCATTATTCCTTATCCTTGCTCTACCTAGAGGAGCGAGCGCATGCGCCTGTGGCAGCAGCGACCCCTCCAGGTAGTATCCCACATTCCTTTGTCATCACCTATACTCATCCTTTCATCTACCTCCTTAGCTTCTTGTCACCTCATACTCATTGCGACAACGCTTGAAAAGCCACCTTACAAGTGTGAAAATACTTGAAATACATGATAAAATACGCGATGAGGATGAGGGCAGTATTACAACGATACAATATGTATATCTTGACCTTCCCCGGGTGGGGGGTCTTTTCAGACCACCCCTCGGGTCTTTCCGAAGTGACCAAACAAACAGCGGCGCGCAGCACCCCCAGACTTAGTCAAGCTGTTCCTTCATCATTTTTGCATATTTCCTGAAAAATTTAGCTCAAAGTCATATCGGGTCAGGTCGCCAGGCTAGATGAAGAGACCTCACCTAAAAAAATGCTTAGGACTGCATAACTAAAAGGAGGTTTAATCGATCAAGTTGAAACTCATACCACATATTGGGCTCATCAGCAGCTACAAAATATGTTCCGGAATTTTAGTTTCCTGGTGACCTAAGGTCATGTGCAGAGCATGACCTCCCCATTGTAAATACATGGGGAAAATCACGAAATAAGCTTTTTCAGTAAGTATGGATGGAATCAACTTCAAACATCGGTTATGACTTTCTCTTAGCCCATTTCTGAAGTTGAAACCAAAAATTTTGTTTTTTGCCTTTGAATGTCACCGTAGAGTAAATAAGCGTTTTTGTTTTTTTTCTATAAATGTTGAAGAAATAAAGATATAACTTTTATTTTGTCACTTAAGTGTTTGTATAGTCACTGCGAGTCAAATGATATACATCATCATTATACCAGGTCATGTTGGGTCAGACCGTTGACCTGGGTCAGGTAAAATTCTTAAATTTGACCTGGCATAGCAATATTATATATAATTAGATTCTTATTGACGAGAGGATTTCAATGGTGTATCGACTATGGCTGCATCTTGCTTGGTTTGGAAGATAGCGAAAAAGAAAACGCCCTTATGCATGGGTGGATATGGATATTCCTAAGAACATTCCCAATATTTAGTGACCTGTAGCTCCCTAGGCTTTGACCTGACTCGAAAATTATTGCCACTGTAATAAAAGAGCAGCTCAAGACATTTAGTATAGTGTTTAATAAATGTTTTTAACTATCATAGTTGCAAAGATAGATGAGGTTTTCTTAGTACACCTCATATTAACGATTTTGACCTATTTTGACCTCTGGTGACCTTGATATTGACCTGACGAGAAAAACGACCGAACTTTTTTCGATATTATTTTTGCTGTGTTTTGCGCTTTTTTCTAGCTATCTAAGCTTTTGAGATCGTGGGGGTCTTTTCAAACTCCCCCACCAGGGCGAAGGGGGCTCGTACCCGCCAACGGGGCAAGGGTTAAAACAGAAGCCCAGAAGGGGTAACATCACTAAAACGAAATCTATGCCGGATACAGATAAAGAAGATTCATGATTTGAGTGATCAGGTATCTGATTCACGAATCTGATCCGGTCTGCGAATTAGAGTGGATCAGATTTATGTACGGATACTTGATCTCTGACATACTCTACATGGTGAGGCTCACCTTTCGTTTGTTGTTGAGAAGGACAGTGTCCCTCTGGTTGTCGGCGTTGCCCGGTGTCCGGGAGCCCCAGAGCTCGCAGCCCACCCTCGCATAGCAGTAGGTGATGACCACGAGCGGCACAAAGTACTGCAAAGAAACGGTGTTGGTGAAGACACCACCACTGCAGTGGCGGATACAAGGGGATGTGGGGGCTCAAGCCCCCTAGTGGCGGATACAATGGGAGGTGGGGGCTCAAGCTCCCCTAGTGGTGGATACAAGGGGAGGTGGGGGCTCAAGCTCCCCTAGTGGTGGATACAAGGGGAGGTGGGGGCTCAAGCCCCCTAGTGGCGGATACAAGGGGATGTGGGGGCTCAAGCCCCTAGTGGTGGATACAAGGGGAGGTGGGGGCTCAAGCCCCCTAGTGGTGGATACAAGGGGAGGTGGGGGCTCAAGCTCCCCCCGAATACTCAGAGTGCCTATCGTAATGCACAACGGAAGGCTGTTTCGAGGCAATAGCGGGGAGGCTGGAGCCGCCCAGCCTCTAGCCTCTAGCCTCTAGCCTCTAGCCTCTAGCCGCCCAGCCTCCCTCGAAACGCTGTCCTGGATCCGCCGCTCAAACAATCATCAATAAATAATCAATCAACCAATATCCTAACACCGTGTAACACGATTCTTGTGCACTGTTATTTTTCATTTGCTTATGCCTAGGAAGATTCAAAAAGTACCTTGTTTGTTTCAAACTTTGCTTTTGTGTCCAGGACATTGATTTATATGAAATTTACCTATTCCCATTGTTGGTAAGTGGAAAATTTGAATTCTGATTTGCACAAAGCTGATAAGAAACGCCATGTAATGCAGCAGAAGCATTTATTCACTCTGCGACGACTCACGCAACATGGTGAGCACTAGAAATGAGCAGTTTTCCTTGATTTACGCTTTTGCTGTAGATCCCTTTCACGAATGAGCCCTCAGTTATATGTAGTCTCCCATTATGTTTTCACCATACTACCCCTGGTAGTGGCGTTCAAAATCCAATATGTCCTGGTGAAAGCGCTCGCCTTGCCCTCAGAGTGCACTCCCATGTTCTTTTTAAATTCTCTATATGAGTATCCATGATGAGGACTTTTAATATTTTTTGCGTTCCCTTTGCCGGGAAAATTTTTGTGTTAATTGCTAGTCTCATTCATACAACGCACTCACACTATGTACAGAGCGGAAGTTTCCATTTGCCGGCACCCATGCGGGACAGCGGCACCGCATGCTGCGGGCCATAGGCTGCTCCAGTCTCCCCAAGCCGCAGCGCCCGGCACAGGCCGAGCCCTCACATGAGGGCCGCGGGTGGGAGACCAGACCGGTGGATCACTTTAAAGGCCGATCAGGCCCGTGCACCCACAAACAGGGACGCCGGCTGGCACGGCGTTGATTCCACTGCTGCAGCGCGCACTCCCCAGTGTACCGCTATCTCCTGGGTAGAAGGCGGCCGTGGAAAATGCTGCCATAGGTCAGCCTTGATCCAGGGGCCTTCCACACCAAAGCGTTGCGCCCTTGCCAGCTGCGCCACGGGGGTGGCAACCATGATGTGGACTTCACGGGATATCTTGCAACCCATCTTGCCGTAGTTCCTCACCAACGCCTGAACAAGCTCAACATGATTTTCCACAAACCATTGGAACAAAGCTGTCCCACGCTGTTTTTCTCCTTATTTGTGAGTTTCTTGGGAAACTCCTTAGACTCCATGATCTTTTACATTTGTGGACCGATCAATACACCCGCTTTAATTTGTGCTGCAGACAGCTTTGGGAAGAAATCGTATAGATGCCTGAAAGCTGCGGACTCCTTATTTAGAGCTCTGACCAATTGTTCCATAAAGTTCAATTTTAAGTGCAGTGGAGGAAACAGTACTTTTATTGGTTCTACCAAAGTCCCCCATACGTTGTTATTGATCACACTAATCTCGGTCCGCTGCGGTCAGTCCCGCTTGTGGTTGTGCCACGGTGTCTCTGCTGTCCCAAAGGCAACTATAGCAAGGGAACTGGGTGAAGCCACCTTGGAGACCCATAATAAAAGTCACCATTTTAGAGTCTCTGATAACTTCACAGCCGTATTCGTCATATTTCAAAGCTTCTAGCAAGATCTTTACACTGTGTTATTTCTCTTTAAGATGGACAGAGTGAGCGAAGGGAAGAGACGGATAGGGATTCCCGCTATGGAGCAGCACTGCCTTGAGGCTCTAGCATGAACCGTCAATGAACAACAGCAACTCTTTGGGGTCATAAGGGACCCCAATCACCTCGAAGAGAGCAGTCCCATCATGGCAGAAGCAAATCTCTTCTTTCCGAGTGTAAAAACGCGAAAAAAGCCGGTGCCTCTTTCTTTAACCTGGCACATGAACATTTCCATCCAACAAATTCCACTGCTTAAGTCTCGATTTAAAACGTTTGCCACTGGATTTCGTGAGGCCCAGATCTCAGATTAGGTCGTTAATGTCTTACTCTGGGTAGTGGGGTTTCTCTTAGTTGGATCCCTGAAACTACTGAAACAACTACTTCATCGTCTTCCGAGCTTCTTTCTGCCTGTCAGTTTGGCCGCTCTCTCTCTCTCTCTCTCTCTCTCTCTCTCTCTCTCTCTCTCTCTCTCTCTCTCTCTCTCTCTCTCTCTCTCTCTTTTTTCTCTTTGGAGATGTCTTCGGCTTTTGGGAAGAAAGAACGTATGGGGTGTACCCGGTGTACACCGTGCAACACAACATGTACACCGTGAAACACAACATGTACACCGTGAAACACAACATGTACACCGTGCAACACAACATGTACACCGTGTAACACAACATGTACACAGTGCAACACAACATGTACACCGTGCAACACAACATGTACACCTGTGTAACACAACATGTACACCGTGCAACAAAAGATGTACACCGTGCAACACAACATGTACACCGTGTAACACAACATGTACACCGTGCAACAAAAGATGTACACCGTGCAACACAACATGTACACCGTGCAACACAACATGTACACCGTGTAACACAACATGTACACCGTGCAACACAAGATGTACACCGTGTAACACAACATGTACACCGTGCAACAAAAGATGTACACCGTGCAACACAACATGTGCACCGTGCAACACAACATGTACACCGTGTAACACAACATGTACACCGTGCAACAAAAGATGTACACCGTGCAACACAACATGTACACCGTGCAACACAACATGTACACCGTGTAACACAACATGTACACCGTGCAACACAAGATGTACACCGTGTAAAACAACATGTACACCGTGCAACACAACATGTACACCGTGCAACACAACATCTACACTTTGCAACACAATATGTACACCCTGCAACACAACATGTACACCGTGCAAAAGCCGAAGACAGCTGACTCCAACAAAAACAATGCACATGTTCATCGCGGTCTTTTTGCACTATCTACCTGTGCGTACACACATTCCAGCTTTGATCACCTATTCAGGATCCTTCCGGGTCATTAACACACGCAGTAGAGAGCATTATATATTTTAACACGCGCCCCTGGGCTCCCTGGCATGACGCGCCCCGCTGGGGGCGTATTTCGCCCCCTCTGTATCCCATCCCCCGGAAAGATAAATAAAATTACGGACGTCGTTCAAAAGCTCTTGACGAGACAAAGCGAAATTATACGAAGCAGTTTTATGTCAGGTCAATTTGAGGTCAGCATAGGTCAAAGAAGGTTCCATGGGCTTACAACAGGGCAGTGTACGTTTCCCCCTCTGGATTCTTGCTCAGCAAAGCTAGAGAAAATATTCATGCACCTTTTAATTCCTCCCATTGCTGCGAATCTAATGATGTATAATATGAACTTGCTAGGTCAAATTTTGAAAATGGTCTGACCTTGACCTAGGTGGGGCATTCCAGGACAAATTGACAAGTCGATAACACCTTCATGTCAAATATTTCGGTGTATTTTTGTAAGGGGGCTATTGATGAAGCTGATGACGATTTCTGTATTCATTTGCTTCCCTGACTTACGGTTTGAAAATTATGGCCTCAGGTATTTTGACCGTACCCACTTGCATATCTTTTTAAAGACGAAATTTTACCTGTATGCTTCCACAAATACCACAAGAACTTGATTTAGGTATCTTAAGGACGAATTACAAATTCTGGTTCATTATAAACGTAATTCAAAAAATAAAATTTTAAATATATTATACATTCTTCAATTTTTCAAAATCTATGAAAAACTATTTTCCTATGACTATTTTAAACTTCTTAAGGCCCACATTACTCTTTATACTTTTCTCTATAAGATTCAGTAATACAAAGAATGAAGACTTTAACAGAAAGCAAGACCTGAGCTCCCAAACGTCCCGATTCCCACTTTTGTGAGGTTCGTGCGCCAGCGCGGCCCGCCGTCGCTGCAACTATCAAACGTCTCTGGCCATGAAAAAGGTGTCAGTGGTGGAATTGGTCGGCAATGAGGGTAAGGACTAGCGCCTTGGCTCGCTTCGCTGAACCCACCTCCCCTGTTGCAAAAAGCTGTTGTGAGGAAACCAAGCCGAACCATCTTTATCTGTCGCGATCCCTAAACTCAAACCCTATCTTGCTTTGGAGCGTTTCCCTACCTCATATTTATCCTTGCCATCCAACATAAAACCTCAGCAGTTTGTGCGTCGTTATCCCCAACCCCTTAAAAGTTGGCTTTCCCGTCGGTCCAAGGTTCCTCAATTACCTCCCTCTGTGCGAAGCTGTCATGACATCACCGAACCTTACCTAACTTTGTCCCTATGCAGCTAGCCGGCCTGCGGCGCACCTAACCTGCGGTGCAACGCTACGCCTTCGTCGGCCGCGGCTGCGCCGCGCCTCCTCAGGCTCCGGTCCGCGAGTTTCACTCGCGTACACCCCCGCGGCTTTGCCGCGCTGTTCGAAGCTGTCATGACATAACCAAACCTTACCTTAACTTGTCCCTATGCAGCGAGCCGGCCTGCGGCGCACCTAACCTGCGGTTAGGTGCCTCCCTAACCTGCAGTGCAACGCTACGCCTTCGTCGGCCGCGGCTGCGCCGCGCCACCTCAAGCTCCGGTCCGCGAGTTTCACTCGCGGACACCCCCGAGGCTTCGCCGCGAATATATTCCCTATCCTGCGTAGTATGCACCTCACTGTTTGAATATCTCTTCACCGAAAAAATAATTTATAATCATGAACATTATACCCATAAAACAGAATTCAGTAGCAGGTACTTGATGAAAAATAGAATATTGTGAGGTAACCTCTCCAACATGTTTTGTATTACATGCAATATTCAGTGTAAGCATCGGCCAAAAACACCGTATTTTGAAAACTTGTATTTGAGAGAACAAAATTGTACCTATTTCAAATCTTTAAGCATCTTTCAAACGTGGACCCCTGAGAACACGCCAGTTTAATTTTCCGACGGATATTTACAATGTTAAAACTTAATCTGTGGGTTTCAAAGGAAAATTTTGTGACGGTTTTACACTTTTGCCTACTACCTTAAAACTATTAGGTTATATGGAAAATAAAACCATATTATTGAAGGTATTTTTCCATCGTTTACGAATATATATGTTTCGGAATTTAAAAGCCATTAAAACGTTGACAATTTGAACAAATTATGTGACTGTTTTAAATTGTAAATTTAGACCACTGTAATCTTTTGAAGTAATTTTCTAAAATATTGTGTTTAGTGGTTAGTAGTCAATACCAAAAAGATGCACCTTTGCTCGGAGCACACCGTGCACCTTATTTCGTCTCTTTATCACTAACCGTTCTCAAGTTACAGTCGAAAAGCCGCAAAACCCAAAAATCGACAGTGCCCTGTTTGCCACAACCTCGTGACCAGCACGTGCAACCTACAGCCTGGGTCTTCCCTGCATCGTGTAGACGGTACATGGACGCAACTTTGACTCGTAGATACCCCACATCGTGCATCAATAGTTTCCGAGTTACAAACCCAATTTTGATTTCGACTTTTTTCGATTTTTCGTGTTTTTCGTGATTAATTTTCTTCTAAACGGAGGTTTTCATACAAAAAAGCACACCAAAACGTGCAGATCCCTGCGCTGCATAAATCTGTGCCGGTTTCGTGTCCGTGTCGCTCCTACTTTCGGAGCAAAGTCCAAAAAACCGTTATTTAAGAGGACTACCCCCACTCCGGAGAACGCACCCCTGCTGGTCAGGCAGCACGTGCAAACTTTAGTCTGCATCCACTGTGTAGCCAAAACCTGGTGCCACGTTTCAACTACACTTTTTCCCACATGGACCAAAGTGGGAAGTTTTGGTCCGGCTTACAAAATGACGCCCGTTTTGCCGTGTTTGTATTTTTCATCGCCGTTTTCCATGTTAAGTCAATGGGGAGAAAAGCTCAACTTTGAGCACGTGCCACGTGGAAACTATCCGCAACCAGAACTTGAAACCCCTCAAAGGCACTCCCCACAACATTTTCCGACACATTACAAAAGTTTTGTCTCAATATCGCCTTTATTTTTACCGGCAGGTAATCCCAATCAACAAAAATACAAAATACGACAGACAGACAGACAGACACACAGACGCACTTTACTCAAATAGTAAGGTGGACTAGCGCCTCGGCTCGCTTCGCTGAGCCCGCTATGCCTGTTGCAAAAACCTGTTGTGAGGAAACCAAGCCGAGCCATATTTATCTGTCGCAATCCCCAAACACAAACCCTATCTTGCTTTGGAAGGTTTCCCTACCTCATATTTACTTTTGCCCATCCGGCATAAAACCTCAGCAGTTTGTGCGTCGTTATCCCCAACCCCTTAAAAGTTGGCTTTCTCGTCGCTCCAAGGTTCAGAGGTCAGAAAAAGTAATTGGTTCCCAACGTAGACCAGTTGATGCCCCAAGATGAAAGGAACGTTCCCCAGAGGCGGTTATCTGGCAATTATAGCTTGTGGAGCAGAAGCCGACACATGGCCTTTATTTGTCACATTCAGGTCATAAAAGTTTAGTACTTATTAGAGGATATTGTTCAAAATTAGCCTAGATGGTCTTCAGGCTATGAACTTTTTCAGGTGTAAAATAATCCAAAATTGTTTAACACTTAAATTCTTGGGGTCAAACTATTTCTCTATATACACATATTCTCAAGTAACATGGGACACTGATTCCAACGAACAAAGGAAATTTAACACGCGCATTGACGGGGGGGTACCGCCCCCTCGGGTTTTTCGGAGACAGGAAAAAACGCGGCGCGTAGCGCCGCCGTACTTATACCTTTTCCCTCATCATTTTACAACTTCTGTGAAAATTTTAAGGTTAGGTCATCTCAGGTCAGGTCACCAGTACAGGTCAGTGACCCGACCTCAAAAATGTTTAAGACATCATAAGTCGGAGGAGGGTGAACTTATCCGATTGAAACTCATATCACATAATGGCCCCACCGAGTTCTCAAAATATGTTCCGGTATTTTGATATCGATGACCTAAGGTCAGGTACGAGGCATGACCTCTCCATTGGAAATACATGGAAAAATGGTTTTTACGGAATAACTCAGTAACGGATGGTGATAGAGCATTGATTTTAGCTGCTTTAGACCGCCTAGGCTTTGCGGTTCTAATGATATGCATTTTATATAATTTGACCTGACCTGACCTCAGGTCAGGTCAAATCTTTGATTTGACCTAGCAAGGTCAAATTATATATCATTCGATTCGGCTTGCTAAGAGGATTCATATAGTTCAATTTGTTTTGCTTTATCTTTACTTGTTCAGATGTAATGGCCGAAAACGAATTTACATGTTATCCTATGACGGGCATGTTTTGACCTCGTGACCTTAAATGTGACCTGAAAAAAAATGGTTCAAATGTTTTCGATGGAGAAGTGGATGGGCAGCCTAACGCCGTTTACCGTTTTTCGCTACCTACCGTGGTTCTCGAGATCTTAGGGGCAGGTACCCGCCCCCGTCAATGCGAAGGTGGCTCAGACCCCGTCAATGCGCGTGTTAAAATCTGTAGGCAATTTCAAAAGTTATTGGCATATAAATGTTTGACACACTTGTAAAGGCTTCCATGTATAAACCAATATCTCTTGTAGTTCAAGCTCAATTGCTTTCAAAATTTGTATTTTCTTGTTTTCTGACATTTTCATTCAAAATCTGTGCATGAAATATAAATTTTATCTGGAATATAAAAATTAAAAAAACAAACCGGATCACATTTTCAAAATTTAGTTTTGGTCCAAGAATTTCAAAGGCAGTCTAAAACGAATTCAAACACCAAAAAATTTCAAATCCTCTAACAATTCTAAAATTTATACCTACATAAAATGTGTAGTCCCGACAAGAGTAGGAGCGAATCATTAATTTCTTTAAAACCTATAGTTCGATTGCAAAGTTAAGTTTAATCTTCCAAATCATAGAACTAAACTGGCTGGTTTAAAAGTTTGCAAGTTTCAGCTTGATGATAAATGGTGAGCAAAAGACCACAGAAAATTAAAATATACAGGCACTTCCTACACACGGCGTGAGATGCTGACTGTAAGTTTCAGCTGTGCCCATTGAAACACTTAGGTAAGCTATCAAAGCAAACTTGAGTTTTACTTGCAAGAAGGTTGAGGTAGGCACATAGGCGGATCCAGGGGGCAAGGGGGCACGTGCCCCCGATCGACCCTCGGCGCCCCCTGAAAGGTCGATGGCGCCCCCTGAAATGTCGCTTCCCACCCCCCAGGATGCGAAAGTCGGCACCCACCGATAGGATTCGGCGCCCACCTGATAGCTTTTGCCGGTCATAAGTGGCGCCACCCTGGTCCGGATGGCGCCCCCGGGAAGGTGCCCCCGATCGGCAATCCTGGATCCGCCTATGGGTAGGCAGGTACCTAAAGTACCTAATGCATGCTTACCTTGAGATGTTACCAAATGTCTAGTAGGTAAATCATTTTATCATGCTCCCCTGTCACCCATTTTGAGCATTGGTCAGTCAATACCCAGCTAAAAGTTCACTCTAGGCCCCACTTTTTAAAGGTTCTGGAAAAATAACAGGAACTATATGAAACCAGTATGGACCGCGTGCCACGCGTGGGCGCATCAAGTATGTTCCCCACAACCAGTCCCAGTTTCCTTACTCTATTACTACCAAGGCCATAATAATAATTCTTCACCGCGAGGTTCAAATCCCCAACCAAAGCAAAAAAGTCCACGAATCCACATCCCAAGCAACTATGTAGACGAGTCCGGCGCACTTTTTGCCTTGTGCTCTATAACAATTTGCAACGCGTGCGGCAGCTTGTCAGCCGAGCTCCAACTTACCCCAACGCTTCCACCGCGGTGCGAACGGATTGACTTAAACACATCCCCAGCTTCCCCAGATGGACCGCCCTCGAAAAGTTCCCCGGCTTCTGATTCGTGTAAAATGGCTGAAAGCAGTTTTTTGCTAGTGCTAGCGCCAGTAAAAATAATGAGGCAGAAGGACTACAGATTTGTGAATTCAAACGATGTTAAATAGTCAACTTCTCAAATAGTCCACATTTTAATTCGACGTCGAGAACAAAGTGTCACGGCTAGAACGTCCCCATGAAGAACTATCTCAATGTTCAATGGTCAAATAGTCCACAAAGTCATAAAATCCACAGCTCAAAAGCACCACATAAGTAAAAGTAAGACATAATGTTCACATGTCAGAAGACCAGAAATACTGCAGCAGAGGAAGAAGGATAATGCTTAGACTCCCTGGGAGCTGAAGATCTTCCCCAACTTTGTTGGCACGTTCGGACTTTTCTGACCTCTGCCAAGGTTACTCAATGACCTCCCTCTGTGCGAAGCTGTCATGACATAATCGAACCCTAACACGAGCACTGGAGGGGGGCCTCGGAGGCCCCCACCTGTTTTTCCAAGGTGGCCGGAGAACCGCGCGTAGCCGAGAAACGATACTTGGCCACATTTAAAAGAATTTAATAGCGCGTCGATTGGTGAAGACTTTTTGAAAATCGATCGAAAATTTTTTACTTATAGGCTTTCAAAGTCAGACCTGCATTTTGAGATCGCCGTAAATGCGCGGTCGGACCAGTTAGCTTGCATTGGAGACCGAGTGGTGACGTCATAACTCCATATAACCGGGATTATATGTCAAGGTCACTTCACATGAAAGTCAAGGTCAAGGTCAAAGGTCACAGGTCAAGCTCATATCTGCACTTTCAAGGTCACTGACCACTGTGCGTCCGGCTGAATGACGTTACCTGGTCTGACATATATTATGCTATGACGTCATCGATAGGGTACCCCAACACAAAGGTCAAGGTTAAAGATCAAGGTCAAACGTCATTTGCAAAGGTCAATCCTCATTTCCCGCCAAACAGTGGCTATAGTGTTAGTCGAAGTGCACATTATAAGTAGTATACTATATTGTGACCTTGAATGACCTTGACCCAAAAGTTGTGGGGAAGCCTCTTTGAGACCTCTTCTCTATGAACCTTATCCGCCTTTAACTTTTTCCCGCCATTTTCCCGCAGAATCACAGCATTTACCAATCGATCCCCATCATGGCCAATATTTGACCTTTAAGACCTCGTTTGACCTTGCAGATATTGACCTAGGTCAATGAAAATTTGTCATCATGTAGATCACCATAGCCCCCACCTACCTGCCAAGTCGCATTTTTCTACACCTCTTATTTTCCGAGATCTTAGGGGGGCCTACCAGGCCCCCCTCCAGTGCGCGTTAGTGCCAGACCCCTCTCCAGTGCGGGTGTTAACTAAATTTGTCTCTATGCAGCTAGCCGGCCTGCGGCGCACCTAACCTGCGGTTAGGTGTCTCCCTAAACTGCGGTGCAACGCTACGCCTTCGTCGGGGCTACGGCTGCGCCGCGCCTCCTCCGGCTCCGGCGGACACCCCCGCGGCTTTGCCGCGCTGTTCGAAGCTGTCATGACATAACCAAACCTTACCTATCCTTGTCCCTATGCAGCGAGCCGGCCTGCGGCGCACCTGACCTGCGGCTAGGTGCCTCCCTAACCTGCAGTGCAACGCTACGCCT
Organism: Lepas anatifera; assembly: GCA_034440635.1. Classification (NCBI taxonomy): domain Eukaryota; kingdom Metazoa; phylum Arthropoda; class Thecostraca; family Lepadidae; genus Lepas; species Lepas anatifera. The sequence goes on along the minus strand of JAOTON010001679.1, from coordinate 740,932 downwards.
TCGTCGGCTGCGGCTGCGCCGCGCCTCCTCAAGCACCGGCCCGCGAGTTTCACTCGCGGACACCCCGAACGGCTTCGCCGCGAATATATTCCCTATCCTGCGTAGTATGCACCTCACCGTTTGAATATCTCTTCACCGAAAAAATAATTTATAGTCATAAACATTATACCCATAAAGCAGAATTCAGTGGCAGGTACTTGATGAAAACAGAATATTGTGAGGTGACCTCTGGAACATGTTTTGTATTAAATGCAATATGAGGTGTAAACGTCGGCCAAAAACATCGTATTTCGAAAACTTGCATTTTCAAGAACATTTTCTAATCCTTGAGCATCTCTCAACGGAGGACCCCCTGGACACATGCGAGTTTTATTCTCCGATGGATATTTACAATGTTAAAATAAATTTGGCACCTTCACAACGTGATTTTAACTGAGATAGCCAAGTTGTAAACCAAGTCAGAAAACCCGGTACTCCCATATTTCATTTGTCTTGGAACTCGATGTTTCCGTAGAAAACAGCTTAAACCTACCTGACACCAGCCCCCTCCCATCAGCCCGTCGCCGGGGGGCCATTGTTGTGAGCTACTGGTGTGACGACATATGCTGACGTCCCGATGAGCATCAGCCAATCGAAGCCCTTGAAGCGTCTCAAGTATGGTAGTGGTTGCCAGATCGTGACATCATCCACAGGCTGATATTTATTTCTTTTTCTAGAGGAGTATTTTTAAAAACAACATATTGGGCTTACTGTACATTTTTCAGAGAAACCATGAGTGGTTTCATTATTTTTGGCTAAAAGTACGCCTAATTTCACTAAATTCCAGGATTCGACCAAGGTGCCACCTTCCCTTTAAGACCGATTTTCCGTGCTTCGAAGGGAAATTTTGCAACTGTTTATCACTTTTGCACATTACTCTGAAACTATTAGGGTTACATAGAAAATAAAACCAGATTATTGAAGGTATTTCTCCATAGTTTGCGAATATATATGCTTCGGATCTTAAAAGTCATTAAAACATGGAAAACTGAACCATTTATGTGATTGTTTTAAATTGCAATTTTCGAGTACTTTAATTTTTTGGAGTAATTTTCTAAGATATTGTGTTTAGTGGCAAGAAGTAAATACAAAAAAGACGTGTCATTGCTTGGAGCACATCGTATGTCATATTTCTTCTCTTTATTACTAACCGTTCCCAACTTACAGTCGAAAAACAGCAAAACCCAAAATACGACTTTGATCTGTTTGACTCAACCTCGTGACCAGCACGTGCAATCTACAGCCTGGGTGTTTCCTGCATCGCATAAACGGTACATGGACGCAACTTTGACTTGCAGATTCCCCATATTGCGCATCAATAGTTTCCGAGTTACAGACTCCATTTTTATTTCGATTTTTTGTTGATGTTTTTCGTGAATTTCGTGATTAATTTTCTTCTCAACAGAAGTTTTCTTACAAAAAGCCCACCTAAACGTGCAAACTTCTGAGCTGCGTCTATCTATGCCAGTTTCGAGTCCGTACCCCTCTTACTTTCCGAACAATGTTCAAAAAACCGTTATTTTAGACGACTACCCCCATTCCGGAGAACGCATCCCCTGCTGGCCATGCAGCACGTGCGAGTTTTATTCTGCATCGACTGTGTAGCCCAAACCCGGTGCCACGTTTTGGGTACACTTTTTCCGAGATTGGCCAAATTGAAACGTTTTGGACTGGCTTATAAAATGATGCCCGTTTTGCCATGTTTGTATTTTTCATCGCCGTTTTCCATGTTAAGTTAATGGGGAGAAAAGTTCAACTTTGAGCACGTGCCACGTGGAAACTATCTGCAACCAGAACTTGAAACCCCCCAAAGGCACTCCCCATAACATTTTCCGACACATTACAAACAGTTTCGTCTCAATATCGCCTTTAGTTGATCTGCAGCTAATCCCAATTAACTAAAATACAAAAAGTTGACAGACGGACAGACAGATACACAGACGCACTTTACTCAAATAGTAAGGCGGACTAGCACCTTGGCTCGCTTCGCTGAGCCCACTACCCCTGTTGCAAAAAGCTGCTGTTAGGAAACCAAGCCGAACCAACTTTATCTGTTGCGATCCCCAAACTCAAACCCAATCTTGATTTGGAGGAATTCCCTAACTCATATTTATCCTTGCCATCCGGCATAAAACCTCAGCAGTTTGTGCGTCGTTATCCCCAACCCCTTAAAAGTTGGCTTTCCCGTCGGTCCAAGGTTCCTCAATGACCGCCCTCTGTACCAAGCTGTCATGACATAACCAAACCTCACCTAACTTTGTCCCTATGCAGCTAGCCGGCCTTCGGTCCCTAACCTGCGGTGCAACGCTACGTCTTCGTCGGCTGCGGCTGCGCCGCGCCTCCTCAGGCTCTTCACTCGCGGACACCCCCGCGGTTTCGCCGCGGATCGTTTCCCTCCCCTAGGCATTGGCCAAAAACATAATATTTCGAAAACTTGCATTTTTAATAACAAAATTGTGGCTATCTGAAATCCTTGCAAATCTTTCAAGTGGAGGACCCCTGAGCACACGCGAGTTTTATTTTCCAACGGATATTTACAGTGTTAAGACGTATTCTACGTGTTTAAAAGGGAAATTTTGAGACCGTTTTACACTTTTACCCATTACTTTGAAACTCCTCAGGCTCCGGTCCGCGAGTTTTACTCGCGGGCACCCGCCAGGCTTCGCCGAGAATTATCTCCCTCCCCTGCGTAGTATGCACCTCACTGCTGGGGTATTTTGTCACCGAACAAAAGTTTATTAATAGTCATGATCATTATATTCATAGAACAGACTCACTGGTAGGTACTTAATGAAAAACTGAATATTGTGAGGTAACCTCTTCAACATGTTTTGTATTAAATGCAATATTTAGTATGAACATCGCCCAAAAAATTCCATTTCGAAAACTTGCATTTTCAAGAACAAAATTGTGGCTTTTTTAAATCTTTGAGCATCTCTCAAGCCGGGGACCCCCTGAGTACGTGCGAGTTTTATTCTCCGACGGATATTTACAATGTCTAGGCGCATTTTCCGTGTTTCGAAGGGAAATTTTGCAACTGTTTTACACTTTTGCTTATTACTCTAAAACCGTTAGGGTTACATAGAAAATAAAACCAGATTATTGAAGGTATATTTCCATCGGTTACGATTATATAGCTGGGGGATCCAGTTGCGCGTAGCTTCCGCCCGCGCTCTCCTTACGCCCGCGCCGATTTGAGCGGAAGTCAGCGCGTAAGTGATTTGGAGGGATGTTCAGGAGAGAGCAATCGCGCGGAGCTCCGCGCCCGCGGGAATTAGCACGGTGCATGGAGGGCAATCCGAGGCGGCGGTGAATACCTCCGGCGACCTTAGTAAATGGACGTTAAGGCTCAAATTCCCATAGAATACGGTGCTTTTCTGGCCGTAGTAAACTCTCGTCATAGGTTACAGCCTGCTGACTGCTGAACGGTGTCGGATTTCCTGGCCGACTGTGGGGGGAGGGGATGAGAAGAAGACACGGCCCCACGCTGGGAGGTGAAGTGATGATAAAAGTGCTTGGATCGGATAAAGGGAAAAACTTTAGCCAGAAACGACAATTATACTTATATAGTGACCATTATAAAGTGGGATTTCCACATAAAGGAGACATACATGTGAAAACGATGTAATTTGCCTAAATCCAAATGTGTTTTCATGTTAAACCTACCTCAAGTCAATTTATATGAGCAGGACACTGGCCACACGAAATTGGATTAGTCAGAGCAATGTGGGAGAGATGAGCCGGGCAGGCCCCAGGAAGCCTGGCTCGGCAAGTGCAGCGCAATTCAGTTTGAAATTTATTCACGAATCGAACCGTTATTCGGTGCATTTTCTCAAACCTATTCAAGTCATGTTCACTAGCGGATCTAGGGGAGGGGTTGGGCACAACAGGCAATTGCCCCCTATTATCATCTATCGGCTCCGACGGGGGTTCGCCGCCTGTCTTTAGCCTGTCACGCGTATGTTAAGACTGATCTTTTTGACAGTGGCCTTTAACCCGCGCCCCACCGGGGGTCCAGCGCCACCTTCGCCCCACCGGGGGGCCATCGATGGCCCCCTCCCTCTAACTAAAAAAATATGGGCGTTAGCGCAAATCTGCAAAGTGCAATAGAAAGCTCGCGTGAATTCAGTAAGAAATCACTTCACATGTTTTAGTGCTCAGGTCAATGGTTTGACCTCCAGAGGTCAAATTAGGTCAAGATCGGCTATTTTCACTCAAATATGCAATGCTTAAGCAAACTGGGCATAACTCTTATGCCATTAAAGCTATTGAGGTCTGGTAAAGTACATTTGATAGGACATTGTCAGTACTTTTTCCGCTATGTGAAACGTAAAGACCTCCCGCCAGTGGTTTGACCTCCAGAGGTCACCTCGTGACCTAAGATGACCTGAGGTCACGAAAGGTCAGAAAGTGACCTTGCCGTATATCAAATAAAAGCCAATGACAAGACAAACACGATGGTGTTTGTTTCAGCGCTCTAGCTTATACAGGTCAGAATTTATTGTCAAAATACTGTTTTTGACCCCTGGTGACCTTGGATGACCTTGGAGAAGTCAAAGAGCAAATATGGCCCCTGGAATCCGTGAAAACGATGTCCAAGAACGCTTTTTTGATCAAGCTGAGCATTTTCAATCGCTTTTGTGACTTCTAGATCACAAGACAGCTTTTCCCCATGCTTTTTCAATGGGAGAGGTCACCTCGTGACCTGACCTCAGGGCACGAAATCGAAAAATCCCGGATATACACCTTGTAGACCCTAAAGGGGCCATAAACTGTAGGAAGTTTAAAATTGATCGACTTTGAAATGTAGCTCTTACAGAGCTCTAAATTTGAAGTGAGGTGACCTTGGTTGACCTCGTCTGGTGACCTGACCTTGGATGACCCGGGGTAAAAAATTTCAGGGATGGTGGCAAAATGATGCAGTGAGAGGTAGAGCCGTCAACCGTGGTGCTGCGCCTCTTCATTTTTCTGCTATCCCGGAAAAACCTTAGGGGGGCCATCGATGGCCCCCGGTGGGGCGAGGGTTAAGTCACGCCAAAGATGTTGCAAGTGGTTGGGTGACTTTCTATGGACACGGGGACATTTCTATGGATATCCTCACGCTCACAGTTCTCAGGGTGAACTGGTTTATCGCTGGCGTTCCATATAATCCTCGACGAGACCGCTCGGGAACGGTGAGTGTTACGAAACATGAGATACGTCCTGGTCCGAAAAAGGTGTATTGGAGGGCAGTTAGCATTACGGCTGGTGGTCCACTGGCACATCTGCAGTGATCTATGTTTCTCTTCGCCTGTGTCTCTTCTGAGGATTTCCCAGTGAGATGCTGGGAGTTGGTGGGCCTCGATTATTATCATAAAGACATGTTTTGTCGACTGCAAGTCATATAACTTGGATTCATTAACATTTCCAATACCTTGTCGTTGCTTTAAAAGGATCATACAGGCTTCCGCGCTGTCTTCCGCGCTGTTGAGAAGACGCGGGAAGTTAGCGCGTAAGACGGCGAGTTACGACACTACTTCCGCCACAACTTAGCTGCGCGCTGATGGATCCCTCCAAAAGCCGCTCCGCGTTAACTTACGCCCCCCGCGCAGCTGCGCGCTGTCTACCGCGCGTCCGGATCCCCCAGTCTATGTGTTTCGGAATTTAAACGTCATTAAAACATAGAAAATGTGAACAAACTATGTGACCGTTTTTAATTCTAATTTTCGAGCACTTTAATCTTTTGGAGTAATCTTCTAAGCTATTGTGTTTAGTGGCTAGGTGTAAACACAAAAAGATGCGCCTTTGCTTGGAGCACACCGTGCGTCTTATTTCGTCTCTTTATCACTAACCGTTCCCAAGTTACAGTCGAAAAACTGCAAAACACGAAAATCGACAATGACCTGTTTGACACAACCTCGTGACCAGCACGTGCAACCTACAGCCTGGGTCTTTCCTGCATCGAATAGACAGTACATGGACACAATTTTGACTCGCAGACACCCCACATTGCGCATCAATAGTCTCCGAGATACAGACCACATTTAGATTTTGATTTTTTTGTCGATTTTTTTGTGTTTTTCGTGATTAATTTTCTTCTCAACGGAAATTTTCTTACCAAAAACACACCAAAATGTGCAGATTTCGGCGCTGCATCGATCTGTGCCGGTTTCGTGTCCGTGCAGCTCCCACTTTCGGTGCAATATTAAAAAAACTGCGATTTTAGACGACTATCCTTATTCCGGGGAACGCAACCCCTGCTGGTCAAACAGCACGTGCAAACTTTAATCTGCATCCACTGCGTAGCCAATACCCGGTGCCACGTTTCAATTGCCATTTTTCTCACATGGGCCAAAGTGGGACGTTTTTGTCCGGCTTACAAAATGACGCCTGTTTTGCCATGTTTGTATTTTCCATCGCCATTTCCCATGTTAAGTCAATTGGGAGAAAAGTTCAACTTTGGGCACGTGCCACTTGCAAACTATCTGCATCCAGAACTTGAGACCCCTCAAAGGCACTCCCCACAACATTTTCCGACACATTACAAAAAGTTTTGTCTCCATATCGCCTTTATTTTTACCGGCAGGCAATCCCAATCAACAAAAATATAAAATACGACAGACAGACAGACAGACACACAGACGCACTTTACTCACATAGTAAGGCGGACTAGCGCCTTGGTTCGCTTCGCTGAGCCCGCTATGCCTGTTGCAAAAAGCTGTTGTAAGGAAACCAAGCCGAACCATATTTATCTGTCGCAATCCCCAAACACAAACCCTATCATGATTTGGTGGGTTTCCTTACCCCATATTTATCCTTGCCCATCCAGCATAAAACTTCAGAAGTTTGTGCGTCGTTATCCCAAACCCCTTAAAAGTTGGGTTCTCTGACGCTCCAAAGTCCCTCAATGACCTTGCTCTATACGAAGCTGTCAGGACATAACCGAACCTTACCTAACCTTGTCCCTATCCAGCTATCCGGCCTGCGGCGCACTTAACCTGCGGTTAGATGCCTGCTTAACCTGCGGTTAGATGCCTGCTTAACCTGCGGTACAACGCTACGCCTTCGTCGGCGTCGGCTGCGCCGCACCTCGTCAGGCTCCGGTCCGCGAGTTTCACTCGCGGACACCCTCACGGCTTCGCCGCGCTGTTCGAAGCTGTCATGACAGAACTGAACCTTGCCTAACCCTGTCCCTATTTAGCGAGCCGGCCTGCGGCGCACCTAACCTGTGGTGTAACGCTACGCCTTCGTCGGCTGAGGCTGCGCCGAGCCTCCTCAGGCTCCGGTCCGCGAGTTTCACTCGCGGACACCCCCGCGGCTTGGCCGCGGTTTGTTTCCCTCCCCTAGGCATCGGCCAAAAACATTGTATTTCGAAAACTTGCATTTTCAATAACAAAATTGTGGCTATTTAAAATCCTTGCACACTTTTCAAGCGGAGGACCCCTGAGCACATGCTAATTTTATTTTCCAACGGATATTTACAGTGTTACCACAAGCATTGACGGGGGTCTGAGCCATCTTCGCATTGACGGGGGGCGGGTACCCGCCCCCTAAGATCTCGAGAACCACAGTATGTAGCGAAAAATGGTAAACGGCGTTGGGCTGCCCATCCACTTCTCCATCGAAAACATTTGAAGCATTTTTTGTCAGGTCACATTTAAGGTCACGAGAGGTCAAACATGCCGTCATAGGGATAACATGTAAATTCAGTTTTTTTCGGCCATTTCATCTAAACAAGTAAAGATAGAGCAAAACAACTTGAACTGTATGAATCCTCTCAGCAAGCCAAATCGAATGATATATTATTTGACCTTGCTAGGTCAAATCAAGGATATGATCTGACCTGAGGTCAGGTCAGGGTCAAATTATATAAAATGCATATCATTAGAACTGCAAAGCCCAGGCGAGTCTAATGCAGCTAAAATAAATGCTCTATCACCATCCGTTTCTGAGTTATTTTGTAAAAATCATTTTTCCCATGTATTTCTAATGGAGAGGTCATGCCTCGTACCTGACCTTAGGTCATCGATATCAAAAATACCGGAATATATTTTAGAGAAATCGGTGGGGCCATTATGTGATATAAGTTTCAATCGGATAAGTTCACCCTGCTCCGACTTATGCTTAAACTATATCTTATACTATATATATATATATATATATATAAAATATATATATATATATATATATAATATATACTATATATACTATATATATATATACTATACTATATATCTTAAAATTTTTGAGGTCGGATCACTTGACCTGTACTGGTGACCTGACCTGAGATGACCTAACCTTAAAATTTTCACAGAAGTTGTAAAAATGATGAGGGAAAAGGTATGTTAAGTACGGCGGCGCTACGCGCCGCCGTTTTTCTTCTCACTCCGAAAAACCCGAGGGGGAGCGGGTACCCGCCCCCTCGTCAATGCGCGTGTTAAGACGTATTCTGCGTGCTTCAAAGGGAAATTTAATAACTGTTTTAGACTTGTGCCTATAACTCTGAAACTATTAGGGTTACATAAAAAATAAACCCAGATTATTGAAGGTATTTTTCAATTGTTTACGAATTTATGTGTTTCGGAATTTAAAAGTTATTAAAACAGAAAATTTTAACAAATTATGTGCCCGTTTTGAATTGTAATGTTGGAGAACTTTAATATTTTAGAGTAATTTTCTAATATATTGTGTTTAGTGACTAGGTGTAAATACAAAAAGATACGGCTTTGCTCGGATTACACCGTGCGTCTTATTTCGTCTCTTTATCACTAACCGTTCCCAAGGTACAGCAGCTCCCGGCTATGCATTTACTAAAGGGACTCTGACATTTCGGGGGAGGGGCTTGAGCCCTTGAGCCCCATTGTATCCGCCACTGGTTCCAACTCACCTCGCCGAATCTTATCATGCCACTGCGACACACGCAGGCAAAAGTTCCATGTGAGCATTGCATCTTGTGTGCTGGGCTATTCTTGTGCCAAATGACTGGCCCACGACTGTTTACTAGAAGCGAACGCCAGTTGCTGACGGTGGCGGAGTGGGCCCCACATGAAGCCGTGCCACCGACCTTCCCTACTACTGCCTTGGTGGCCTCTGTCACCACCTTCACCGTTCGCTCCACCGCCACCGTGTGAACCGGGTGGCTTCCACTTTCAGCGGCTGGCTGCATATCTTTTCCAACTCCCCGTCGCTGAGGTCATTTGTGAGGGGCGGCTCAGTGATGAGTTCACGCTCCCAGTCAGACAGCTCCGTGATGCTGTCGGCCACGAAGTTTATGAATGGCAGCATGGAAGGCCGGACCTTTGCATTCAGTTTTCGGCGGTACTCCTGTATGGCCAGCCCGGCCCGACTACGCACTGTCTCCTCCCGGTAAGTAGCCATCGCCAGCAGCACCGCCTCCAGGTGTGCCCGAAAGGCGTTGCGCTGAACTACTGGTCTGATGATATCCTGCAGCTGCCGCGGCAGGTTTCGGACCAAGGCAATAGAGTAAAGGTAAAACGGAGCGGGCCGCTCAGCCATGGCCAATGACAGCAATTTTTACAGCTGGCACAGGATAGCTGACTGCTGGAAAAGCATAGGGTGGCTGCAGAGCCAGAAAGTTTCCATCAATACATATATCTACTGAGGAGGTTACAGGTGAATATAATATTTTATTATATTTATTTATCCTATTTTGTAGACACAAAAAGAGTTTCAGTAAATTTTATTGTCAACTGATTGCCGCCAGGTCCCGAGCTGGCGGTGTGTATTGTCTATGGAGCTGGCGGTGTGTTGAAGAGATAGGGACTTTTTGGCGTACAACTTGGCGTGAAAGAGACAATTTACAAACAACGTTCATGTACCGTTATTCTCACATCTACCAGTGTCTTATTTTGAAATAAATTTGAGACGTTGGGATGGATTGATTTTCTGTTTGTGTGTGTGAATTTGTGTATGGACGGAAAGCTATTGACTTTTTAAATTACCTACCTATAGTGCCAACTTCTTTGGTGTGATACTAAGCGCTGTGATCACCGCGGTGCCCAAGAATCATATCAGGCACAGATGTGTGCTCAATGCCTGGATGTACGAAGACCAAGGAAAAGGATCGTGATCTGCCATTCTTCAGGGTCCCAAAGGAGCCAACTAGGTAAGAAATATGGCACAAAATGATTTTACACTTTTCAAAATTGTCTATGGGGCTGTGGAAGTTGGGCGGCTCTCCTCCTTGCCAGTCTGCAAAGTATGATAATTCTGACCAGTTTTTGGTGTAAAGTGTACCTCAAGACTGGTCCACGCAAAGCAAATTTTGGAGAAAATGAAATGTTGACCAGTATTTACCAATACTGAGTGTATAAATGAGAGTGGCAGTTGCCAATACTGAACTCACATAGAATTTGCAGCGTATAGAAACTGGACGAAAGAATATAAAATACCATATTGTTATTCTAAGTTAAACAATAATTCATCACATTCATATTTCATGCCCTAGGGCAGCTGGGGATATAGTACCAGTTGTGTGGTTGGAGTACCAGCCAAATTGTTTGGAAATAAGTAGAGGTCAGTGTGATTTTATGCCCATTTTGGTTCCAATTTTAGGTGAGTGGTGGTACGATCATTCTCAATAGCTGGTGCAACTTCTTTGGCATGCTGCCATACTTTACCAACTGGCCGTCTTACTGGATGGTTTCCTCTTATCAGTACTGACTGACTGCCGCTTGATTCAGCTGGTAGAATTTGACAGATTTACACAAGATCTCATTGGTGTAGCCTTTGGGCAGAATTACTGGTTTGGGGCAACTCTTGTCATTCTTTGTGGCAGGTACAACAATATTGGAGCTGAGTGTGACAGCTTGGACAGTGCTGACCCTTGTTAAAAGTCATAAATGTGTCAATAAGTTAGTAAAACAGGTAAAATTGATGAAAAAGAAAATGTCTGCTTCAGTGTACAAAGGACTCTGGCCCAGCTGCTGAATTTCTTCCCCAATTGGGGTAGGATTTGAGCTACCCCAAGCATATTTTCCAGTTTCCTGCCACATTCTGCAGATCAGCCCTTGACTAAATGACATTCCCGTCATAGGTGGATCCAGGATCACCGATGGGTGGGGGCACCGTGCCCGGGGTGGTAAGAATTTGATGCCTGGCTTCATAAGAATTCAAGTCCTGTCAGCTGGTGGGGCACTAATAGCCGTTTCATTAATATATTTGGACAGGCTTCAAAAGCCTTATTCATCAAAATGATTTGATTATTTATAATACCCCTCAGTACGGATTGTTAGTTATTTGGGTTTTCGGGCGCACGAACCAATATTAATTATAGCCCATTTGGTACCCATTGTAATCGTGTTGTATTGTGTTCTTTTCCAGCGCGACTGAGGTAACCTGGACATGCGAAACCTCTTCGGCCGCGAGCAGCAGCGCGCGGCGGAGGCAGCCTGGACTTGCGAAACCCTTCGGCGGCGAGCAGCAGTGCCGGCAAAGCTCGCGTGCAGCAAAGCCGTCATCCAGGCGCTGTGCTACCAGTGCTCTCTCTGATATGGTGGCGTGTAGCCGCAGTTCAATTGATAGCTGGATTTGTCAATCAATTTGGAATTCTTGTCTCTGCGTTTGCAAGAAATGTTCAAAATAAATACCAATGAGATATTGAATAAGCTACGAGTGGTACTAACGGGGTGAACATTTATCCCATGCCTTTTTAGATTAGATGAGTATTTTTATTAATACTGTGTCCCAGTTCCCACAGAAGATCTATTGGTGCCATGCGGGACTTGGCTCGCAAAACTTTCGAATACCTACTTTTGATAACTGCAATGGAACTCTTCACTGTTCTTGTCATTTGGCCTTGCTCAGCGACCAACTCCTCTAGATTTGTCATCTACCTAGGATGGCAAAGTGACTTTGAGTTATACGTATGGTAGAACAGTGGCCTACCAATATAATTGCACATTTACGGTGGACTCATTTTGCACTGCCAAATTTCGATATTTTCGTATGTCGCACCGGCTCCCCGCCATTGGATTCGCCATTCCGCCATTGGAGAGCCATTTACCTTTCATAGTGGTTTGATGGGCATTTCAGGAAGCTTCGTATAGATCGGCCAACAAGTGCTCCCTCACCCTCTGAATCTGTTCATTGTCGGTGCCAATATCTAAAGCCATTTTTAGGCACAGGGGCAACACGTTTGAGAAAGGTGTTCGGCGATAAATTGCCGCAAGCATGGTGTTTTATAAATCAGCTAGAATAGTCATTTGAGGAGACCATGGCCTCTCAACCTCCGACAAGATTTGTATTGCCTACGTACACATGGACGTCGAAAGCGGGGGGATGATGAGACGCGTCCCCCTACTCGCGGATCAGAGGGGGACGGTCCCGCAAAAACTTGGTGACTCGTCCTAGGTTTTTATTTGGATCCTCTTATTATTTGCGTTTACCTTCGTTAATTGCGTGGAATTCTGCAACCCAACTCGCTAAGTTTGTCGGTGAAGTATATTGCCAGTATCGTTTTCAGATACAGCCCATTCGCTCCAAATTTTGCGCCCCAGCGCCCCTCCCCGCCTCTGATCGTCCCGAGTCATGGTCCATCCCCACCGGTAAAAATTCCGTGGCGACGCCCCTGCCTCTGCACCGCAGTCTCACATTTTGCGGCGCCCGTCATCGAAGTGATCGAGCTTCATATGTGTAGGTGGGGGTGGACAGGGGCGGACGCACGAGTGCTGTTTGGGGGGGTGGGGCAAAGCAGGAGAAATAGTACAAACATAGTATTGTTAAAAGATCGGTAAAAAAATGCCATTTTGGGGGCATGGCCTCTGCCCCCTCCGTACGCGGATCCAGGAGGGCAGGTGCCCCCCATCAACCCTCGTCGCCCCCTGAAATGGTCACGGCGTCGCCTTGGAAGGCCAATGGTGTCCCCTGAAACGTCACTTCTTACCCCCCCCCATTGATGCAAAAATCCGTGCCCACGGATATGATTTTGCGCCCACCTGATAAGTTCTGCCGGTCAAAAGTGACACCCCCCTGGTCCGGATGGTGCCCCCCCTCACCCGATCGACAATCTTGAATCCGCCTAAGCCCCTCTGCGTCTGCCAATGGGGGCAAGGAGGGGTGGGTAATGTTCTATTCACTCTCCTCCCCTTGGAAGTTGGATCCGTCGCTGCTCCGGACATTTTTTACTTTTACCCGATTATATGATGACGGGAGTATGGTCACTGGCGGCGGAACGGGGGAGCACCGGGGCACGGTACCCTCCCTTAAATCATAAATTTTAACAATAACCCAATGGCGTTGACTGGAAAGAAATGGGTTGAAACATAAGCGGATCCAGGATTGCTGATGGGGGGGGCGTTTCCGGGTGGGCGCCATCCGGCTTGGGGGTACCACTTTTGACCAGAAAAACCTATCAGATGGGCGCAAAATTCTATCGGTGGGCGCCGATTTTCGCATCCTGGAGGGGGGAACAAGCGACATTTCAGGGGGGCGAGAGTCGATCGGGGGGAACGTGCCCCCCTTTCACCCCTGCATCCGCCTATGGGTTGAAAAGCTCATGGTGCCCGCCCCACTTACATTTGGACGTTCCACCGTCGCTGAGTATGGTAGAAATCCGTCGGAATATATATATTTTCCACCGTTCCGCATATCATTTCTATGCGAATGCTACTTTTCCAAGGTACTATTACCTTTCCAATTTTTTATCAAGCGTCGGTGAAAATTCAGTGCACTAGAATAGTCTCCGCTGATGGCATTGCTAAAATTACGTCGAACTGCATCCTTTACTTTACGTTTACGCTCTTTGCTTGTCCCATCTGAGCATCTCCGGAATACGAGGTCCAATCATCAGCTGGCATGAAATTGTTTTGATGTCACGTGACCGTGCCTCCCTGGTTTCGGACCAGCTGTAGACTGTATGCGAGGCTTGTGGGTCCTTCAGCACAGCAGCTGCGGCTTCGGATCCGAAACCACATCGGGACATAGCCCAATCACGAACTACACGATCCAACTGAGTTAGTGAAGCTGTGGCCATGCCCAAGCGCAGCATTATTGAAGCCATTATCAACTACCTGCGTAGAAGGAGTAGCCAGGGAAGATGAAGGCAAGGTGTTTACGATATGTAACTTACAACATCTCTCTTCGTAGGAGGCAGTCTGACGGGCAATGAGGCCGGGAACCCCGAAGGGAAATGTCTAGGTTACTTCACAAGGGCATATTAAACGGTACCAGAAACTGGAAAAGAAAGGGTACAAAGGTTAAGAGTATGGAATGGAAACATGAAAAATAATGTTTCCACTAGACACCACGAAAGGGGACTAGAAAAGAATAGCTTGAGGAGAGTTGGAACTTACTGTATAAGTCCAAATTATCTTTGTACGAAACATTCAAGTCAAAGAAGCGAAAATCCCATTGTGTTCGATCCCACAATTCCAAGCATAGCGTTGCAAGGGCTGTAACATCAATATTTTAAGGTAGTTACTGGGTCTTGTCTCCGCCAGTTTCACTCAACAAGATGTTTCAATTTGCGTCCTCGTACAGTCTGAAAGTAGGCAAAATGATTTCATATTCAGCTGTAAAAATACCGAAACCACGTTTCAAGGACACTCACACATAAATATCTGATCCAAATGCATCAGGTTCAGACCCTAGTGCAATCTCTCTGAAGAGGATGCAGCATGCTCTATCCCCTCACACGCCTAACTGGATGAGAGCTGGTGGTACCTTTCGTCCTGTGTAAGTGGTGTGCCATTAGGCCTAACAATGGCTTTAAAAATGAAGTGAAATGCAGCGTTTTGCTGCATTTTCTACCACTCAGTCAGAGAGATATTTGGCTAAAAATATGCCGATACGCAGTGGCGGCGCTCGAACATTATGATACCCAAGGCACGATTAGCTTAGAGGGAAGGACGTCGCCCAGGCTTTTTACCTGATATTGGACAGGGGTGGGTCCAGCAGGCCGACGAGCAAAAATAATATTTATGTATTAATGTTTAATATAACGAAAATCAAAATGTGTATATATATATATATATATATATATATATATATATATATATCAGAAACATATGCTAGTGGATTGTGGAAACGGTTATGTGGCAGCATATGAAGGTACAAGGCTAAATTCGAGAAGGATTGGTAGGTAGGTAAGTAAGTCGGGAAGAACAATGTACTCACGAGAGCTTCCCATTTTAAGGACAGCTTCGGCATTTTATCTTTTTACGTCCAATTTCTCGCTGTAGGATTGGTTTGTGAACGAATTTTTTTAATACATCCATCAGATTTTGTGCAATGACTCACGTTCTTCATAAGGGTTTCACAAATTAAATATCTTGCTAATAATAGCCAAACAACTTTCCCGCTCTAGAGAAAGCTAGAAATCCGCGCATACAAGACTGTCAATAAACGAATCCGCTGTAATCAGGGTCCTAAGACGCGGCATCGCACGTGCTAGCTTCTAAAGCAAGCCTAGTTGGCTGATTTCACAAGCGATACTCGCGTTGGAATGAATGAGGTATTTGAGATGTCTATCAAAAATCTCACGTTAGGTTTGCCACGGTGTTGGGCAGATTCAGCGAAATCGCGAAGTGCCTAATCTCATACTTGTTGACGGTAAGAGCCCCGAACGTGGTTTGTCAGAGATGCAAATCATTGGCTCTTTGACCCAGTGATCCGAGGACGGAATATTCTCTGTAACTTAAACATCGAGTCAAATTAGATTTATTCCATATAAAATACATACCTACTTCGACATTTAAAAGTGGCTAGGCAGTGCCTAATGTGCCTCTATGGCAGCGCCGCCACTGCCGATATGGGGTCTACCTATGTTTGCATTGGCATAAGCCTGGTCGTATTCTAATGCGTTGGTAAGAATCCAAAACGTGTGCAGTCCAGGAATATGAAGAATGGACATTTTCCTGTAAGCAATTCCACCATTGCCGAAACCACTCCCCTTGCTGTCTCTGTTTCAGCGGAAACACGAGACCATCGGTGCTCCGTCTCCCGGCAGAAATTCGAGAGGGCCGTGGCGCCTACGCAAAAAAATCGACCAAAATTGGGCTTCAATCGAGTTTATATTCGTATGCTCGCTTATCCATACATTAAGAATGTTTTAGGCACCAAGATAAGACCAGTGACGATGAAAATAGAGCGTAACGTCGTTAGTTCCTCTGGCCGCCACCTGGTGAGAGTATCGCCCGTTGTTAGAGATATTGATATATTGAGATATTGAGATGATTAGCGACTTCCTCGGCTCTGCAACTGATGGGTTTTACAATTTCATGGAAATGAAGGCTATTGTCGGGTTCCTTTGTATTCAAGGCAAAATAAAATCCATGCCGATGACCTTTGACCTCGCCAATCGCCCCGGGCTACTGCGTGCGCCGGTACCTGCTCCAGCAACTGTGCCTGGGCATCGTGGGAGTCGAAGTGGTGGAGCTCGACGTCGGGGTCGGCGCGGTGGAGTCGACTGGAGTCGTCATGGTGGTAACGGACACGAGCGCTTCATCATCGGACATCTTAACATCCAGTCGCTTAAACCCAAGTTGCCGGAGCTCCGAAATCCCATCTTCGGAACGTATCGATTTTACATTCTAGCTCTGCGAAATGTGGCTGTCGGCGAATGTGCCAGGTGGCTTTGAATGTTGTTGGTTAAAATGGTTAAAATAAACCCAATGCGATTGGGTTGCATTGTTGGTTGGGAGCATTGGGTTGACGGGACCGTGTGTGTTTAGCGGTGCTACTTCATCTAGTTGGTGGATGAATTCAGAGCAAAAACTATTCCACTTGTCGGTCGGAGTATCATAATTGAAAAAAGTGACCAATCAGTGATGTAAAGCTGTTTGTTTAAAGCAGTGGCATCTACCTTATTGATGGCACGCTATGCACATTAGAAACACGGTTGGTGCCAACATTTGTTTCATGTGCCAAAACAATACGACTGAATTCATGAGGCCCACCAAAGTGACACCTCGTGACACCGGTACGTACAAGGTCAGGACGATTTGTGGCTACGATTACTAATAAACTACAGGCCGATTGATGTGTAGCACGGACATTATTTGCAACTTCGATATTATAAGCCTCCAACGAAGTTTTTACATCCGAATTGCTATCGTGTTTTGCTTTCAAAAAACAGTGATTAAAGTCTCCTGTTATGACCATGGTTGACCAGAGATAACTAGCTAAAATGAACTGAATTTGGGATTCTAAATCGTCAAAGTCAGAACAAATTTGACGCGCAGTGTTACCAGGCACTCTGTGCGCAGCTGCAGCTAGAACAGACTATCTATGCGGACTAAAACCCAAACAATCTCCAAATTAGAACCATTGATGTCTGTCACTGGTACAAGTTCACTTTCCAGGTTATCTCGGACTAGTATTCCCACCCCGCCTTTACCTTTGGGTAAATTCAGCTCAGTCGGACGATCTCGGCGAAACAGCCTGTAACCAACAACACTTAAAGCCATTTTAACCAACAACATTCAAAGCCACCTGGCACATTCGCCGACAGCCACATTTCGCAGAGCTAGAATGTAAAATCGATACGTTCCGAAGATGGGATTTCGGAGCTCCGGCAATGTAACGGGGGTTTCTCGGGAAAACGGGGATTTTCGCTTCTTTCTTGTGCGGGCCTGGCACCGGTGTTGTTCTGTGCGGCCATTCCCTCCACCACCCGTTACGGAATATTTTAGGGAGACAGGCGATGCGGTCAGGAGCTGGGCGCGCCTCCAGGACCGTTAGCGGGACACATAAGACACGCAGGTACAACAAACAATGAGCCATTTCATGCACATAGCCAAATAAGCTCCCAATGTATGAGCCAACATGCGTATACCCCCCCTTTTTGGTGATTTTAGAATATTCGCGTTAGGCCAAATAAATATCTGCGTAAATTAACATCTTAGTGCCGCCGGCCCCGGAGCGCTCCTTCCCAACTAACCCGCATAGGAGCGGTGTCGGGGACCGACTATGTCTCCTGAATTTACGAATAATACGTAGCTTCCTCCCTGTCCGAAACAATAATAAACGCCAGTTTCCACCGCTAAGCTTACGGGGCACGCCTCATCAATCGCACATAGGGAGCTCCTCACCTCCGTAGGCTCTCCCCAATCGCAAAGGCCCGGATTGGTGGCAATCGGGGGTCCCCGATATCAAAATATCCCCTCCGCTACTATGTACCCCATGGTATATTGCATAGCCACAGCTGACTAATTATCGTTATACTTTTCTCGGTTTTCTCATCGTCGTTATATATGTATATCGATATAGTATGCATAGCGATGGGATCCAGGGCCGCCCTACCGTCGACGTGATACCCAAAGGGAAATAAGATTTGCGGTCGAGCCCTACCGCTGCACGGCCGATCTCCGTCGAAGCGACCGACCGTGTTCCCCCCTTATAAAATATAAAATGCGTAACAATCGAGTGTAATCGTCATTACGACTCGTCTTTATTGAGGGAACAGCCTCGGTCGGCTGCGCCAATATGGGTCGCCACCCATACCGGTCCGGGAGTAGTCGTCACTCCCCCGGCCTCCACCTCATTCATCTTCACCGGAATAGCCTGACGGCTACGCCAGTACGAGCTGCCACCCGTACCGGTCCGATGGGGAACGCCATCCCACCGGCCTCCGGACTTATCTTCATCTTCACCGGAATAGCCTGACGGCTACGCCAGTACGGGCCGGAGCCCATACCGGTCCGGTGGGGAACACCATCCCACCGGCCTCCGGACTTATCTTCATCTTCACCGGAATAGCCTGACGGCTACGCCAGTACGGGCCGGAGCCCATACCGGTCCGGTGGGGAACATCTTCCCACCGGCCTCCGGACTTATCTTCATCTTCACCGGAATAGCCTGACGGCTACGCCAGTACGGGCCGGAGCCCATACCGGTCCGGTGGGGAACATCATCCCACCGGCCTCCGGACTTATCTTCATCTTCACCGGAATAGCCTGACGGCTACGCCAGTACGGGCCGGAGCCCATACCGGTCCGGTGGGGAACACCATCCCACCGGCCTCCGGACTTATCTTCTTCGTCTTCTTTGTGGCAGTCGTCACATCGAGAGGCTCCCCGGCTCGGCAGCGCCGTAGTGTGCCTCCCCGTCCGATGTACTTGACGCCGACTGAAGGTGCCGTCGCCCGTCTTCAGCCCATCAGCGAGAGTCGTCACTGCTCCTGGAATCTTCTAAGCTCTTCTTCATCGCGCACGGTGCGCTTTTCGCCCGGTCCGGTCGTCACCTCCTGGACCTTAATCGATGTCTGAACAGAGTGGGACAGCCAGTCTGTTTAGGGGCTCTAACTAGTTTTTTTGTTCGACTTTCCACCCACCTCTAATATGGCATGGCCCCTTCGATGACGTTTCGGGGTCGTATTTCATGGGTTCACTGGGTTTATCCCCCTTTTTTAAATGAATTACCACAGAGCACCACGCACCTCTGGCCAAGGTGCCCACCGGCCTTAAACTAGCACATCCGTGTCTCCATTCGAACAAACACGCACACTCCTTCAATCACCATTCATCCATTCCCCATCCTAATGGCCAGCCCCACAACAATGTTGCTAGTAAATTTTTCCCTCCCGTACCCTTCGGTGGGGGATGCTCCTCGTGGGACACTCTGAAAAAAAAACAGCTACCTTTCCGGGAGCTTCGCCCTCCGCAGAATTTCGTAACCTTGTCGAGGCCAGAAAGCGTTGAAAGTTCGGCCTCTCCATTATATGTATTCCCCTTTTTGGCGCTCGGATTTGGATCAGAGGCGGAAGAGCCCCACCTCCCCTTTTTCGAGACGTGGTGAGACCGCCGAAAAGTCACCTTAGACGTGGAGATTTGGGTGCCATGCTCACATCATTAGGTGATTGGATACGCCGTTAATTGTTTTAGAAAAATCCTTTCCACCCCGGCCCTGGTCCATGCTATGCAACTTCAATGCTGATACCTCTCACCTAGTCCTAGCATCGTTATCTGCTCGCGATAGCCTTCACTAAAATCCTATCTAAGTGGCCTCACGTCTAATGTGCCCAGGCCTGGACATGTCATTAAAATCTTATCCGATCCCTTCAAAGATGGTGTCAAGTTTACGCGTACATTTTCCACTGCAGTGCACGCCAGTGATTATGCATCCATCTAACAGTTCGGTAATTTAGTAGCATTCGGGTGAGACACACCGATAATTTCCGTTAAGTTACAATTTCGAATTAACAGCTGACGTTTCGCTCGAACTTACCCTCATCAGTGTATTGAAATAATTGCATTGTACAGAAATCACCGTCTAAAACAACAATCAGGTCTCCGAATCCAGCCCGTCAGATGTGATCACCGAAAGTGACTACAGGCTGTGGAAGATGTCTGGTTGATTTTCTTGTAACGTTACCCTAAATACAGTCACCGAAAATAATGTTTCCCTCAAAACTTATTCAAGCAAAAAAAAAACAGTGGCGGGCAAAGTTTGGACCTAGACAGCCAGATTCCCCGTTCGCATGTTTTTTTGTTGCAAATTTGAATTCGACGTTCTCTGGATGGTATTCCTATACGCATATACCTATCCCTTCCCATTATCCAGGGAACCAATCTGTGGTTCAGGCATTGTACGATATTGTATGAATGAAAATGCCGGATAAACGCGAAATTCCTAACCCTGGGCACAGCCGTCATCTTTGTTTAATCCTCCCCCGAAGTGGACTGACTGAGCACTCCGCTAATTGCAGATGAACCCCGCGACGGACTGGTGGCGTGACCGCACGGGCACTAATACATTCGTTAAGGTCGAAATCATACTCGAAAAATCTATGATTCTAAAGTTGATAACTTGCGCTCTCGATTCGAGACCTAATTACCCCAATCGCGTACCCTGCGGCGGTCCCCATTCCTCCGACAGTGTACTCGATCAAAACAGGCCACCCTGCGAACCCGCTCTGTCCAGCCGCCTGGGCGGATGGCGGGCACGGCGCCTGAGGGCACAAACACCCCTCCCGGAGCGCCGGGCGACTGTATCTGGCAGGCCCGAGACGGTCACGCGGCCGGCCAGGACGCGGTCAGGCGGCCGGATCTAAAAGCGGGGCTTTATCCCTTCCCCAAGTTGTAATTTTTATTGCATGTTCGGGGTTCTGAACTAAAACCATAGAATTCGTTTTATTGCCGAAATGGGGTGATTTCGAAGGACTCCTTCAGGATTTGAAGGGTGGTCAGACCTGTGCACTCACTTTCAAACTAAAAATCGTGCGGACATTTAATCCAGGAGGCTCTGAGCGAGACAAATTAGGCTAGAAACGATTTCTCAACAACATCTTCACAATTCCCTTTTTTGGCCAAAATTATTCATGGTTATGAAACACCCCTTTAAACTATGCCGGTAAGTGGCTCATCCTTACTCTGCAGATATAGAAAGAATGCCTACGTTCATCCCACAATTATTGTCGCCACCTGCGCCGCCGCCCCGTGGACACAAGCGTCACAACAGAAGCGACCGAGTTCGGCCGCTCCCCTTCTGCGACGACCGTGCCCGCGTGAAAGGGGGGGAGAGACGCACAAATATGCGCAAACAGCTATTTAGAGCGGCGGCGATCTACAACAGAAACGAGGGTGACCCGCTTTTCTCGCGACTGGACGACTGGCGGACGTGTGGAGCGCAGAGCCGTCCCTGCTTCATACTGGGTTTTCCGGTTTTTGCGGTGCACCGGTATGGAGAAGAAACTAATCAACCTTCCAGAATTTCGGCTAAACTTGAAGTTCATCTCTAAAAATTAATCAAGAGGAGAAACGTAATCGTACGAAAATAGTTGGTTCACATAATTTGTCCTTGATAGCCATAGTACAATCTGGAATAAATTACACCCTCGGCCTAAGAAAGTTTAGAAGCGTGTACGAACATGTTTCCTTTAATCACCTTCTATTTATACTATAACGTCCGAACCTCACAACGTTAAAAACAGAAATTGGTACGATAAGAACGGAAGCACTATCCAGCGTTGCCGCGTAGAGCTGGTTCTAGTAACAGGCGCCATCTTGTCACCTGCTCATATCCGTATAACTCATACTGATTCGCTGCTAATTTCAATTGCCCCTTTTTGTCTGAACTGCCAATTTAATTCTAGCATGAAATATCTCGGTACGGTTTGCAAATACTAATTTAAACAATGTAATAATTCCACGAGACCCTGTTCCCAGACAATAATTATGGGAATACACTGACGTTCGATAAGTACATAATGATGATTACTCTAAAAGTCGCCCGATAAAACTTAAGTTGAGTGGATTTCAACACACACAAATGTCGCAGCCAATCTCCAGCCGCAAACGTAGTCTGAATTGCATGATTAGCCTGCGTTTTGGCGCCCATGAAAAAAAACATTCATAAGGAGAAACGAACGTACCCAATATGTAGTGTGATGTTCAGCTAACCAAAGCATCGAAGGATTCCTCTGTGTACATGTCGGCTAAATTTACTTTACATACGAATGTGCCGGCCACGAGCAAAGAAAAAAACATGGCGTCGAGAATTCTGTCCCCAGCTAGGAACCCTTTTAAATTCCGACAGATTTACTAGAACAGATGGCAAGTAGTTAACTGCTATTCTGTGGAAGAACCATAGAACTCTGTCCAGGCATTGTATAAATTTATATACAACAAATTACCCTCCGTTAGACCATATTCCGCTCAGCTCGTTATATTTCATTTCGTCCTTTCTCCCAAACTTTCAGCGGCATCTGCGAATCAGTAGACAATCTGGGAAATTCTCCATACCCTATATTTGTACACGTTTCTCGAGCAAAACACACATGTTAGCGGAATCACTTTAGTACACTAGCAAAGGGGCAAATTGGAATCGAGTTATCGTTATTTTGGCGCCACTGTGCCTTCGTCCTCAACTAACTCCATAATTTGGCACATTCCTAACTAATCTTGCCGGCTCACAGATGCCTGCCGCGGCATACACTCACATAATGTCCTCCCCTGCCCTGATTTTTCCTGATGTTAACAATTTAAACAATGCATGTCCTTTGGCTCGGTGGGAGAGAGGAAATGAATTTTGAATTTTGAAGAAACGGCTCATCGTTTCTTGTACTCACATGGCTGCTGTGTCAGCGCTGGCGCGTCCTCCCAGCCTGCCCTCCGGCGTGTGTCCCCTGGAGTCAAGCCTCCTTCCTCTACGGCCTCCGCACCACGAGTTCTTGGTGTCTCCTCTCTCTCCCCTCTGGGATCCAGACACCTCTCTACTGAGCCCTCATTGGCTCTCCTCCCCGCGTCTCCTGTCCCCGAGCAGGGGTGCGGGTCTCTGCTCTGGTCACCACTCTCTTGTGACCCATTTACCGCCGCCTTCAGCGGCCAAAACCATGTGAACCATGGCATCCCGAAGGCTCCAACCCACGGGTGGAGGCCAAAAAGTCGGTTGTTCCAGGGGCACTATCTTATCTGAGGCCTGGGACTCAGTGCTGCATCAGCATCATGTGAGCACCTCAAAAAAGGGGGACAGAGTGCGGTGCCTCGGCTGGAACTGGGAACAGGGGGGAACCAATTTGTCACCTCCAGCGTGCGGCATATCCGCAGCGCTGATCCTGAAAAGGGGTTGGGGGTGCTGTTTACCTCCCACACCGAGCCAATGGTACAGATCGTGTCTACGCAGCTAAAGATAACCCGGGACTATATCGGCGCAACACAGTAACATCAGCTTATATATACACTGAAAGAGTGAGCGAGGCAAAAAAAGCACTACATAGAAAAAATGTCGCCACAGCAACTTGGGTTTAAGCGACTGGATGTTAAGATGTCCGATGATGAAGCGCTCGTGTCCGTTACCACCATGACGACTCCAGTCGACTCCACCGCGCCGACTCCGACGTCGAGCTCCACCACTTCGACTCCCACGATGCCCAGGCACAGTTGCTGGAGCAGGTACGGGCGCACGCAGTAGCCCGGGGCGATTGGCGGGGTCAAAGGTCAGCGGCATGGTCGACCGTTGAGGCCACGGTGAAGGAGCAGGTTTGGCGACACGCACGACAGTACCAGGCGTGCAGCATAATCGCAGCGCCGATCAACAATTCATCTGGTCTGATGGTTTGAAAACTGGCCATCACTGATGGCATATGAGAGGCGACGCTGCGATTAGCCGCAGCTGTGCCAGCACTCACCTCAGAATGTTCTCAGAAAACACCCTGTAACCCGCGCCCCTGTGGGCCTCCGAGCCACTTTCGCCCTGGTGGGGGGTGTTTGAGCACCCGCTCGCACTCAGCCCCTATGCGCTATGCGGGATAGCGAAAAACGCGAACGCTGGTGGATAGATCATACAAATTCATGAAGAAACTATATCAGTCATGTTTTGCCTCAGGTCAATAATGAGGCCATGACAGGTCAAAGAAGTTGGAAATTTGAGCAAAGTTTTTGGGCTCTAGCATCTGACAGAGTTGAGTTATAATCATTTTGTATGCACGATTTGCTTCCTCCCGTCACGGGAAATAGAATGATGTATCATATGAACGTACTAGGCAAAAACACAAAATGATCTGACCTCAGGTCAGGTCAAGGTCAATTTTTGACCCAGCAAAGTCAATATGCATATGAATCGACTCGCCATAGCAATCCAAACGCAATGGTATCAAAATAAAAGCTGTATCACCACTTCATGCGAAGTTATTGACCTAAATCTGTGAACTGCTTAAGGGAAATGTGGTACCTTCATAACGTGATTTTAACTGAAATAGCCAAGTTGTAAAGCAAGTCGGAAAATCCGGTACTCCATATATCATTTGTCTTGGAACTCGATATTTCCGTAGAAAACAGCTTAAACCTACCTGACACCAGCCCCCCCCCATCAGCCCGTCACCGGGCGGCCATTGTTGTGAGCTGCTGGTGTGACGACATATGCTGACGTCACGATGAGCATCAGCCAATCAAAGCCCTTGAAGCGTTTCAAGTATGGAAGTGGTTACCAGATCATGACATCCACAGGTAGATATTTATTTATTTTCCTAGAGGAGTATTTTTAAAAACAAAATATTGAGCTTATTGAACATTTTTCAGAGAAATCATTAGTGGTTCATTATTTTTGGCTAAAAGTACGCCGAATTTCACAAAATTCCAGGATTCGACCAAGTTGCCACATTCCCTTTAAGAAGCTCCAGATGACCTCTCAGAGCTCATAGGTCACAAATTGCAACAAAAGCCTGGAAAGGGGCCCAGAATACTTCGATTTTGAGAATATGAAGGTAATAATCAGCTTTATCTACACAAATACAGCCCAATTTTCCTATGTATTTCCAATGGAGAGGTCATGGTCCGTACTTGAACTCAGGTCATCGATATGAAAAATCCCGGAACGCATTTTTTAGAACTCTGTGGGGCCATTATGTGTTATAAATTTCAATCCGGCAGGTATAGTATATAATAAATACATATATATTATATATTATGTTATAAGTTTCACCCATGTCTTACTTATATAACTTTAAATATTTTTTGAGGTAAGGTCAAGTTGGCCTGCATTGGTGACCTGACCTGATATGACCCAAACTTAAAATTTTTGAAAAATTGCGGAATCGATCAAGGATAAGGTGTGCCAGGTACAGCAGCGCTTCGCGACGCCGTTTTTTCGTGCCGCCGGAAAACCCCGAGGAGGTGTTCAAACACCCCCGCCCTCCCCACCGGGGCGGGGGTTAATACTCGTGGTCCATTCAAACGCAACACTCCTCTTTCGTATCCACGTATGCTATCAAATCACTTTCTTACAAACAGTTCACTCGAAGCTTCCCCTCCAGCGCACTTACCTACACTGACAGGACCAAGGCAATGGACTTGGGCGGTGACCAGGAGCGCCCGGAGCGCGTCCGACCCAGGGCGACCCAGGGCGCGGCGCTGGCCCGACTGGGTTTACATTTGACCCATTTTGCCCGACTGTGAAGTCGCGGGTCAACACAGATGGTCCAAACTCGGCTCTTGAGTAGAAGCCAATAAGGAGTTTTTTTCGCATCATTTCCACTTCCCGAGATTGTAAGGGGTCCGATCGGACCCCAGGAGGTGGTGTGTACGAAAGAGCCCAGGCGGTGTCTGGTAAATAATGAAATTATCCCATCATTTTCATAATACCAAAAATGGAAGGGTTTGTATATGCATGTTGGCTCGTAAAAAGTGCGGGTATCCGGCTGTATGCATGTAATGGCCTTTGGTTGGTTGGTTGTGTGCGTTTTTGGAGGAGGGCCCAGCGCCTGCACTGGCAGGGAGGGAGGTACCTGACGTCGCCAGTCTGCCGAACGTCAGGCACTGGCAGGCAGGCGCCCAAAGTCCACCGTAAGGCCCCCCAATACAATTGAAACTTCCCGTCACCAAATAAATTTAACTCAAATTCATACTTGACTCGCCAAGATTGTTTCAACGCAACGGAACACAAGCCTGCGTACAGAATGATAGCATCTGCAGCACTCGTTTAAACCCCTTGGATTATCCTACCAAATCCGCTTTCAAAGCATGTTACACGTGCAGTAGAGGGGTCTTAAAACGCCCCACCTATTTTTCCGAGGTAGTAGAAGGACCGTTCATTGCCAGAAAACGCAGTTGGCCACATATGACAGAATTTTTAGCGCGTTGATTAGTGAAGAAATTTTGAAAACAGGTCAATACTATTTTTACTTATAAGCTTTCAAAGTCAGATGTATACTTTGAGACCGTTGCAATCGTACAGTCGCACCAGTTCGCCTGAGCTGTAGACCAAGGTGTGACGTAGCAGCGTCATATAATCAGGTCATATGTCAAGGTCAACCTGCATGAAGGTGAAGGCCAAAGGTCACAGGTCAAGGTCATTGACTCTATCATTCCAATCAATCAATCAATCAATGGCTTTTTATTAGGCGTTCTGTGCATAGCACCTTTGCCCGCCTCTAAAGGAGTGCGTGGGAGAATTTTAGAATTTTGTGTGAGGGCAAGCTACGTTAGTCTGTTAAAGCAATGGGAGTTATTTCAAGTAATGGGTTGCAAGATGTTTTAGCTTGCGAATGGACGGTCGTGGCAATGGCATAGCCATGCCAAGGGAGGTCTTTTAATAAGTTTAGACCCGCAGAGTGCGAAGGTTATTTCTGTGGTTGAAGACCTTAAATTTAGAATTTGGAATTTAGAATTTAGAATTTTGTGTGTCAGCTACTGATGTCCGCTTGTCTACGTTACTCGAAATCCTCCGTTAACTCAATAATTTTCGTATTTTAGAAAGTGCGCTCAACACCTGGCCAGGGTGCCGCGAATTTACCCTGCAACCCGGAGGTGAGGTTGCAGCTCCCCTCTCCGGCTGGGCAGCCGCCGCGCAGAGGAAAAGAAGTGTGAGAGGATAGTTAGATTGTTAGTAAGAGTAAAGGTGTGGTTAGCATAGACCCGCAGTGAAAGGTATCACTGCGGTGAAGAAATCTAACCTATTTAACCTAACCTGATTTCAAAGCTAGCCTAACATAACCTATCCTTAGCCTACGATAAACCATCTAAAGGTTAAACAACTATTGCTTAAATTTTGCGGTGGTTCATCTATGATTGGAAAACAGGCAAGTCCTACTTTGGGGGTGCACCATGCACCCTCCATCATATATACTGGGAGGGGTGATTTATAGAAACTTCTCTAGCCCAGAGTCCTTTAGAAATTTAAAGACTTTTTCGAGTAGCTCAGGATGGTCGTTACCGAGCAGAGTTTTTAGGTCTACAGGGATGTTTTGGATTCGGCAGTAATCTAGCATGGGTTGCCGATGGGTATTGTGCTGGGGACAATCGATGAGAATGTGATAGGGATTCTCCATTGCGTCGCAGGTACCACAGGTACCCGCGTTCCAATAGGCATTTAATTTTGTGTGTCCATTTCTGAGTCTGGTTAGAATAACCTCGCGCCGGCGACTCTTTTGGTTGGAACTGGGCCAGTAGCCGATGTTAGGCTTGATATAGAATAGGTGGGCGCTGTCTATCATTCCAGTTAGATGGAATTATTCAGTATGAAGCATGTTCAAATATGACTTTACCATTAATACTGCACTCAGTGCCAAGGTCAAGGCCAAAGGTCGAGACCAAAGGTCTATTTCCAAGATTGAGCCCATATTTCCGGCGCAAAGGCTGCTATAGTGTCATTTATATTGTACATTATCGGGATATGTCATATTTTTACATCAGATGTCAGTGCCTTGATTGACTCTGACCTCAAACTTTCAGAGAACATTGATTGGAACTTCCCTCTATAACTTTAATGCGCTTTTGTGTATTTTTGGCCTTTTCCCGCATGACCGCGGCATTCCCCGATAGGTCTTCAGCAAGGCCCACATTTGACCTTCACGATTTCATTTAACCTTGAAGATATTGACCTAGGCCCACGTTGACGCCAGGCCTATCTCCACTGCACTTGTTAAATACATTACTGTACGAGATATTGGGCTTATAAAATGTTATGCCAAAAAACTATCATGATGTATCCAAAAGCGGCGAATTCGATAATATGATTTCGATAGCAGATACTCGATTATCGAAGATCAGGAAAACGTTATCGTCGAGTCAGTTTATTTGGGTACATCCCGCAAAACAAGGCTTTTCATGCACCACGTCAAGTAAGAGAAAAAAATCGAGTGGTTGTGTAAAACATGCGTGTCAGAGTAAAAGTGTAGACAACTCCATACACTCATTAAATCAGACATTCAAAACATCGCCTCTTAAAACCCTCAATAGACTGTGTCTGAAGCCTGAATGACTAACAGAGTGACGTAGTTCAGGCGGAAGAGCACTGTAGCGGGCTGCACATGCAAAACTCAACCTGCGCTTTCTCGCGTTCGTCTTCGCTCGTGGGGGACGTAGGTCACCTATTTGGCGAGTTTCATGATGATGATTAACACATCTAAGCATTGTTCTCAGAGCGTGTGGCTCACCAGTGGTCAGAATATTATGTACAAGACACTGTTGATGGTACTCGGTGAGTTCATGAGAATTGAGCAGACCAAGCTGCTTCACATCACGAGAGATATGGTCAAACTTGCGCTTTCCGGTGATTACGCGGGCACTAAAGTTAATGAATTTTTAACACGAAGCAGTTGTGTGGTCCCGCATGTACCATAAATAGAAATACAATATCTTATGACAGATATGACGTGACTTTCCACGACTTGTTTCAGAACTGACTTTGGAATGAGGTGGCGCGCATGAGTAAGTGCAATGGGGACTCCAGTGCATTTAGCTGTCATATGATCAATATGGTTCTGACACGAAAGATGACGGTCCATGTAAATTCCAAGGTTTTTTACTTCACGTGACTCTGATACGACTGTATCGCCCACACGTATGCTCACCTACGGAAGGCCCCTGAGCATAGCTCTGGTACCCATAACTATGTCCTGTGTTTTGGACGCATTTATCTTCAGCGAATTTAGAGAGAACCAACTTAGCAGGACGGACAGATCTTTTTCAAGAGATGAAATCATTCCGGGCAGGTTTACTTTATGGCCTGATATCAACAGCTGTGTATCATCGGCGAATTGAATTATGGAAGTCTTCTCGGTGTACAGACTTAGTTTGTTTGCAAAGATAGAAAACATCAGACAAGAAAAGTCGAGAACGACTTCGATTCTATTCATCGATTAAAAGCTATTAAAGTGCAATGCGCTGGTGGCGTGGTATAGCGCTCCTTGTCGAGCCTTCCGGCTGCAGCCACCACTTCTGTGGACTTCACAGCCTGAAGTTAGTTGTTATAGCTAAGCTTGGAAATTTTTAATTAATGAAATGAGTAAAAAAGCAGGGCTTGAACACTGTTTTCAAACATTCTGTTTTTGCAGTCTGCGCCCCAGTACGCCTCTGTTCCCTTTAAATTGGCTGGTGTGAGCTTCCACAACATATGTCGGATGTAATGCACTTGCTATAACCGGGCAGTGTGATTAAGTGCCAAATTACACTGCCAGACACGGCGTGTGGCATAATTAGGGCGCGCTGACCGCTCCTGACGCACATTTAATTAAGTCATTTGTAAGCCCTCATTTCCGCAACGGTAAGGTGACTGCTCAAATAATGAAAATTAAACACCAGTCTAACCATGCAGTCTTATGACCAAGTAATCACAAGTTTTAGTTTCGATGTTTATTGTTAACCCGCGCCCCGGTGGGCCTTCGAGCCACCTTCGCCCTGGTGGGGCTTGTTTGAACACAAACCCCCTCGAACTCGGCTCCTATGCGGGATAGCGAAAAAAAACGCGAACGCTGGTGGATGGCACATACAAATTCATGAAGAAACTATATCAGCCACTTTTTGGCTCAGGTCAATATTGAAGTCACGACAGGAAAGAGAAGGTGATATGTTGGAGAAGAGTTTCTGGGCTCTAGGGTTTGATTAAGTTGAGTTAGAATAATTTTAGGCACCATTCGCTTCCTCTTGTCATGGCGAATCGAATTATCTATGATGTGACCATACTAGGTCAAAACACAAAAATGACCTGACCTCAGGTCAGGTCAAGGTCACTAATGACCTAGCATAGTATATATATATATATATATATATATATATATATATATATATATATATTATAATATATATATATATAAATATATATATATATATATACACAGAGGCGGATGCAGACCTGAGTTTTGGGGGGGCAAAACTATGTCTCCTCCTGGGGGGAGTGGGAGCGAATATTTTTTTGCTCTACAGACCTAGTGTAAACACCTTTTTCAAAAAATTTCCGGCGTTTGGGGGCCAAAAGATAGTTTGGCCCCCCTCCAGCGCTTTGGGGGCATGGCCGGAATGGCCCCCCTGCGTCCGCCAATGTATATATATATATATATATATATATATATATATATATATATATATATATATATACCAAACGACTCACAATAACAATCCAAATGCAAGTGTATGAAAATAATATCATCATTTCATGCAGTTATTGACCTAAGTCTAACAACTGCGTAAGTAGCTCCAGATGACTTATCAGAGGTCACAGGTCAAAAATTGCAACATAAACCTGGATAGGGGTCCAGGATACTACGATTTGGAGATATGAAGATATTATCAGCTTTATCTACACAAATACAACCCAATTTCGGTTTTTCCCATGTATTCCGAATGGAGAGGCCATAATCCATGCTTGACCTGAGGTCATCAATATGGAAAATCCCGGAACATTTTTGTAGAACTCGGTGGGGCCATTATATGTTAGAAGTTTCAATCTGATAAATTCACCCATTTCGTACTTATGCCACCTTAAGCATTTTTTCAGGTGAGGTCACTTGACCTTCACTGGGAACCTGACCTGAGATGACCCAAACTTAAAATTTGGGGAAAGTTGCGGAATCGATCAAGGATAAGGTGTGGCAATTACGGCGGCGCTTCGTGCCGCCTTTTTTCGTGCCGCCAGAAAACCCGAGGAGGGGTGTTCAAACATCACCCCCTCCCCCACCGGGGCGAGGGTTAAAGCTGTCGATGTGGATCAGGTGAAAATTTGGGGAAGAGTTTAACGGTATGGCTTATGCCAGTGACGACGGAACGTCCGAATTTAAGAGGGGAGCCATGGACTTTTCAACCAATTTCTTTCCCGTCAACGCCATAGGGGGTTTTAACCCTTACATGTACAAGGGGGGTTGCAACCCCCCTCAGGCTTTTTTAAGAATTGAAAACGAGCTTCTTAAATTAGAGTCTTGAAACGCTGTATAGCCTCTGACGCATTCATTGCGGACATCTTGCAAAGAATTGTTCCTACTCTTCAAGGTCACGGAGATATGACCTCAAGAGTGGAGGCATGTTGGGGTCATTTGGGCGCCTGTACCCGTTTTCACGTGAATTCTCCAGACTCTTGTCGTTCGTTTGCATCACTTGCTCATGAACTGTCCCAGGATATTTTCTTCCATATATTCACTAGGGAATATTCATGGCATTTCTTGAAACGATTTCATGGCTAGCAATTAAACTGGCAATGCACGGGGTTACTATCTTGGGAGTACTTACCTTGGATCCAACTGACTTAATATGTAAAGGGAAATTTCACCCGTTGATTATTTGCAGACAATAAAATTATTTGAAATCGCAACACACCTAGATTTCACCACGTGCGCATTGTGGCACATCTCTGGCGGCATAGCAAAGTAGGTAGGCTGATGCCGTCTTTACTTTTGCGGCCGGCACTTCCATTACAGAACCATCGTCCATTCGGTGCCAACGTGCGGCTGGCTGGTTCCAGCAGAAGGCGGTGTAGTGGCCGGTCTGGGCGCTGCCATGGTGTTCTACTACAGCGTACAAACTATATACAAAGCTGCCAGAGAACTGCGAAGGCCTGCTAACCATTATACTGAGATCAAGGTCACTAAGAGGGAAAGAAACATGCGTCTTTGTCTTGTGTAAGGCGTTTTCGCTGTAGGAAAACCGCTTCAGGTGTATAATCACTACAGGTGGCAGTCGCTCTATGCCGAACTTCTTGTAGGTGTCCTGTTGCCGCTGACAATTTGAACATGTCCAGCCTGAAATGGAATCGCCATCCATATACTGCTGGATACATTGGTGGAGACTGATTTGTGCCAGCGGGTCCGGATTTGGAGGCAGCGCTAACGACAGCAGAGTAAAGTTCTCGAACGTGACAGATTCGTAGCTGCAAAAGGTGCAGAGAAGCACAGACTTTTCCTGCCCGTAGAAAAGTCGGGATATGATGGAATCGTTTGCCTGACAGAACTGATGCCAGGCAATATCACCAGCGCTGTAACCATCCAATTCTTTGGGGACTGGTAAAGGTTTTTCGGAATGAGCAGCAGCATTCAAATCTTCATGTAGCCATTCCAGCAGAAACAGTAGAAACTCATGTGCGTCATGCATGCGGTCTTCACCGAATTCACTTCGATGGGTACGAACCACATCACGGATCATGTGTGGCGACACAAACGGATATTTCTGCGACCAAATAATTACCAGGAGACGCGCTGTTTCCTCAGCAATGTCACCGCGAGTTGAGGACCGTGAATTCAGGTCCTCTCGGTACAGGCCACTCGTAATATGATGGACAAAATCATTAGTATGCGCTAAAACCTGCAATACAACGTTCATGTAGCAAGTATTTCCAAGATTCTCTAGGCCAGTGACGCCGGCCGGCAATGGTGACAGTCGTAATTTACACTCCGAACTCTTCTTTGACCTTTCTTTTTCCCTTCTTTTAGCCCGAATGAAACATCGTTGACGGGTGAGAAATTACTTGTGAGTCGCACACAAGCTGCGTTCCCTCTTACCACCGCCGCCGCCAGTCGCTGCCACAGCCAGGCCATCTCCCGCGGGTCACCGCTTGCTGTGCGCAACTTGGCACCCAGCTGGCGCAGGAAAGACTTTGTTGCTGGGCCACAGGCCCCACTGGTTTCGAAGGCAACAGGCTGAACTATATGGCGGTCCGAAAGTGAGGAATATTTCCTCACTTTGGCGGCTTCCACTTCCTTGGCTGCTGCGCCGGCAGCGCTGGCGGCGGCCAGCAGGTGAGAAGCTGCATATGTGTTGATGCAGGTGGCGTCCCACACCAACGACTTCCCCTCTGCGTACGGAAACACCGTCATGCCGTCCGGTCGCCTGCCATCACCGCGGTCCACGCCAGTGGGTTCGAGAATAGAGGGGATGCCGGCGGCTTGTAGAGCCCGCCTGACAACATCGTTCAGTGCGGTGTGACGGGGATGGCGGCCCGCACTGAAACGACAGGTCAAGGCATGATGCCCTCTGCTGTCCGCCTGTGTTCCACATCGGCATATGTGTGGTTCGCACACAGGGGCACCGACTCGCAGCGCCACGGCGATTCTCAATGTTTCGGGGTCTAAAAGCGTGCCTAAATTGGCCGATGGTAGGGCTTGGAGCCAAGCGCTACTTTCCGAAGTGCCAGCTGCCAGAAGACGGGCATGATCCAGTTGGTTGGCAGCAGCTAGGAGTAAAGAGCGGGACTTTTCAGCCAGCACAGAGTCCCAAGCGCGCTGATTTCGGGAAGCTTCATCTGCTGGCGGCTCCTCCCGTCTGCCGCAACCCGCCAGGCAGCCACGGCCATTTTCTGCTCGGCTGACAGACGAGGGTGCAGCTATTCGGGCAACATCGACGCCACCAGCTGCAGGCAATGGTGGAGAGATGCCACATAGCTGGGTAGCGCTAGATCTACTGTGCGTCGCAGGCCCAGTCCGCCGTATCTGGTAGGGAGAACAGCCTGCTGCCAATTATCGGCGTCGAACCGCACGTTGGGGATGCTGGTTACAGCCGATTTCACCATGTCGTCAATCTGCTCCAGTATGTCGGGCTGGCGGTACACGGGCGCGGCACGAAGCAAGTACTGTAACCTCGGGATCCCCAAGCAGTTCTTCAACAAAAACAGTGCAGAGTGGGCGTCTACGTACTGCAGCCTGTCTATCATCCGTTGTAAATCATTGGCCTTCGTTGTAATCACTGTCTCTGTAGCTGCGGCTGTGAGAGGTACACCCAACATAATGGGCATGGGATTTACAGCAGCTCCTGGTAACTGGCGGTGCAGCCTGGCAGTGTTAACCTGTTGCTCTGATTCCGGGATTGAGTTGGATATAAAAATTTCACACTTTTCATTATTTACTTCTAGACCCAGGTTGGATAAAGCCGGAATAATGCGCTCAATGTCTTGACAGACAGCGTGCACATTTCCACCAATAGTCCCATCATCCAGATACCAGGAGTTAAATGCTGCACAACTCCCCCGTGCCGCCGCGTCTATTGCCAGAGAGAAAACGGCAGGACCGGCGGGATCACCCTGCTGCAGATCTGTGGATGACATTATCTTGGTGGTGCCAAAATAAAGAGGAGTTGGAACTACATATGCTTGCCACATTAGTCGGTACAAGGACGGAGCGCGGGTACGGACGACTCGAAGAAAGCTATCTCGGCGGATTGAATTAAATGCATTCTTCATGTCTATTTTAACAAGTACTTCGTCCTTACTCATATTCTGTATGAAGAGCCTGGACGCGTGCGCTGCTGCCTCGCAGCCACCTGGAGTGCCAAAACCGAGCTGCACTGGCCGTAGCTGCTGCCCGAGCTCTCCGGTCAGAGGCTTGAGAGCAATTTTTGTGGCCAGCCTTCTGTAAACAGAGCCGACGGCTATAGGTCGAACACCACCATCAGTCTTCCTCAAAGCGGTCAGTGACGCCGTGAAGAATATGTCCCGTGCTGCAGCCGGCAACTCGCCTAGCAGGACTTGGTCAACCAGACCTGTGAGCGCCGAGACCAGACGCACGCCAGCCTCACCTGCTGATTTGCCGGTGAGATCTTTGAGGTGCGCCGGACGCAGGCCATCTAAGCCACCACTGGAGCCGGGGTTGAAGGCAGAAATGACAGCAATGATCTCGGCCTCAGATACCTTCAATGGCAGCTCCACTCCCTCATCGGGGCACTGTGGTAGTTCCAGGTCTGAGGGGGCTTCTGGGTGCTTGAGTCTAAGACCGGAGATGGTCTCTTCAGACGGCGACACCGCCTCATCGCTGGACGTCAGAATCCTTAGGGCACCCTTGATATCGCCGTCGCAGAGTTTGGCGCCGACTCGCCTACGAAATATATTGCCTGTTAATTGCAGTCTCCTACGTCGCCGCGTTGATGCTGATTTCTTGTTTACTGCAAGTACATTGTCTCCAGTGTCCATATATGCCAAAACCTGACGCTTTATTTTCGTTGTAAGAGAGGTTTCGTCAGAAATTGTGTCCGCTCTGGGCGGCAATGACAGGGCCAGTAGTGGGAACTTCAGCAGCTGAGACCAGGCAGTTGCAGACCTCTCCCTCGCAGCGGTAGTGATCAGCGTTGCCAGAGCATCTGCTGCCGCGATTCTGGCTCCTTTGGGAATCCTTGAAATCACTCGATATCTCCTTCGCAGCTCGGCTATATCATCAGCTAACGCTTCGTTTAATTGTTTTTCTGCAAGGGCTGAGTCATGTGTCTGGAACCGAGTAGACTGCGGGCTGTCGCCTACGCCCATACAAGTGGGACACCACCACTGTGCCAGGGCAGCTGCCTGGGCTTTCGTGATCTGGACGCATGATAGATGAAACCAGTTGTTGCATCTGTTGCACTGGATGGTCCGTTTTCTCGCGTTAGCCCTTGAGCACTGGTGACATGCCTTAGTCGGCTTTTGCCCTGGATTGGGCCCTGGATGGGGATGCACGTCTCCGGCTGTTAGCAAGAGTAGGCGGAGAAATAAAGACCTCCTGTGGGGGCTGTTGGGACATCTAGCCGGCTGAGTTGGACGCCGAGGGTCTAAAACAGTGCTAGCTGCGGCGATGCTGAATGTTTTATAGCTGAAGGTGTCGGTCTGATCAGTTGGTGGTGTCCACCAGCGTGTCACGATGACGCACAGAAGCAAAGCGGTCTTCATTGTCATCAAATAGATGTCATCGGAAGTTATAAGTTCTGGTATATTTCTCCATTGGACTGTATGCTTCACTTAAAGTATTCTGAACATTCGTTGAAAAATCGTTGAAAAAACAAACCTGTCTTTTAATATCTTCTGAATTTTATTCCAGCCTTCGAGGCTCAGTTTTATCAGGTTAGACATTCTATGACCTTTCTTAACATTCAATGACCTTGATGATTAGATGATGATTAGAAACTCATTAAATTGGCGTAAATGATTCAGAATAGCTTATGAATAGTCCATTTAAATGATTTGGACTTAACAAGTTATTTTCACTTCTAAGGAGTACTTTTGAGATCTGAACCAGTCCCATGCAATGCAATGCACCACTAAAAGTCACGAATGATTTGTTTTTAGTGCCTAAAACTTCTTCATCATAAAATAGCTAAAATAATGAGTATGCTGAGCAAAATTCGCTACGAGATTACCATAGGTCAAGTTTAAACACGTTTGAAAATACCACAAGAGATTACCAAAGGCTATAAAAGCCGAATTGAGGTTATACCATGTTTTAAATTCAAGCTACGTCCGGGGAACGCGACACAAAGCCTCAAAATCCAAAAATCTTCCTTAATCCTCGCCCCACCTACAATAATGAAGGCGATGGTCCCCTAAGGTTTTTTCGGAACAACGGAAAAACAACGAGAGGAAGCACCGCAGTTGATGGTTCTACCACTTACCTCGTTATTTTCCCATCATCCCTGAAATTTATTACCCCGGGTCACCCTAGGTCAGGTCACCAGTCGATGTCAACCAAGGTCACCTCACTTTATCTTTTGAGCTCTAACATAGCTACATTTCTAAGCCGATCGATATAAAACTTTCGACACTTCATGAACCCTCCGGATTCTACAAAATTTATCTTCGGAATTTTTGCGATTTGGTGACCTGAGGTGAGGTCACCAGGTAACCTATTCCATCGAAAAAGTATGGGAAAAGCTGTCTCATGAGCTAAAAGTCACAAAATAAACGTAAATGCTCAATTTGCTCAGACAAGCGTTCTTGGACACCCTCTCATGGATCCCAGGGTCGATATTGCCCTTTGACCTATCTGAGATTATCAGAGGTTACCAGACGTCAAAAACAGCATTTTGACGACAACTTTTGACCTAATTAAGCTACAACACTGAATCAAAGGTCATCGTGTATGTCTCGTCACTGGTTTTTATTTGATATACAACACGGTCACTTTCTTACCTTTCGAGACCTCAGATCATATTGAGGCACGAGGTACCCTCTGGAGGTCAAACCACTGGCAAAAGGCCATTATGTCCACATAGAGGAGAAAGTCCTGGCATTTTCCTTTCAAACTATTCTTGCTCGACCTCAATAGCTCTAACGGCGTGAGAGCTATACTCAGGTTTCTTATGGATTGCGTGTTTTACTGAAAATTGCCTATCGTGACATAACTTGACCTCTGGAGGTAAAAACATAGACCTAAGCTCTTAAACCTGTTAGTAAAATCTTACTGAATTCACATGAGCTTTCTAATGCCTTTTGCAGCTTTGCGCTAACTTCAATATTTTCGGAGTTAGGGGGCATTGATGGCCCCCCAGTGGGGCGAAGGTGGCGTCGCACCCCTGGTGGGGCGCGGGTTAATGCTTCTGGAAATGATATCATAGTTCGGTGATTCAATGTGACTGGAACACATTTATTTTCAAAAGATGTACAATGATCCAAACAACCATACATGACATTTACAACAGCTAAGCTCATTCCCAAAGCGGCAATAATGTGAATTCAAAATAGGGGAGGGTAACGCCCTATTCCTGTGCTTGTGTTAAAATGCTTCAACTCTAGGTTGACTGTTTGCTTTTGATTATTCAAATGTTTTTATTTATAAGTTGCAAGTCATATAGAACATGAGTTACGATAGCAAAAGAAAGACTACTACCATATGTCAAAGCGCTTTCAATATAATTTTTGAATTTCACTGTACTACGGGTCAAGGTCACCGTTATAAAACTAGGTCATGAGGTCACCAAACATTTTTTGTTTAACTTTCGAAATTGAAGGTAGCCAAAATGTTGCCCGTAGAACGTACATCCTAAAACTATAAAATTTTCAGAAACCACTTGAAAACTTTTTGAGCTATAGGCATTCTAATCAATGCCTGTATAATGAACTTCCGAAATTACCAGAGGCCATTCCTCTCAAACCAATTTTTAAATAATTTTTAGGGTGCCATGGGTGGATTATACGCCCTTGCGAGTCCCCTTCTACCAATTTTGGAGGAAACTAAAAATAGTAGGGTTTATACTCTGGTCGATTTATGGTGGAATGACCCAGCTATTTTTTAATTTCACACCCGCTAACCATTATCGCTACTTTTTAAACGGAAGCGCTACAAAATATTAACAAAATATTGTTTGGATATTTTTCAAGGAAACCTGCTGTTTTTCTCTATTGTATGCAAAATTTTTGTCATTAAATTATGAAGTGCGGAAAGAAAATCACCCCG
Source organism: Lepas anatifera (assembly GCA_034440635.1). Classification (NCBI taxonomy): domain Eukaryota; kingdom Metazoa; phylum Arthropoda; class Thecostraca; family Lepadidae; genus Lepas; species Lepas anatifera. The sequence continues at coordinate 702,132 of JAOTON010001679.1, read as the reverse complement.
CAGAACTGTAATCCAACATGTTTATATTTTTCTCAATGGGAAAGCCATCTCTCCCACCCTCCATCCAACATTTGCTAAGATGGCGACATAAGCGTCGCCACCGGCAACAAAGTGAGGGGCCAGCTAATTTTCCCCTGTTACTGACAAGAAACTTTCCACGCTTGGACCAAAAACTCATCGAATTGAAACTTCTCATTGCCTTACGCACCGGCTGACTATAAAATGCGTCGGTTTCCTCCCAATTGGGCTGAGACGGGAAATTTTGGGAATACAAGTAGGGCAGCCCCCGGGGCCAGACATGTTTTCCCAACTAACAAAGCTAGAGAGCAAAAACATGTTTATCTAAAACCGCGAAGGATAAATACTTCACACTTTCAGCAGTTGAAAATATCTGTATATCTATATTGAGTGTTGCGGATCGGATTAAAAATATTATATATACATTTTGTGGTAGAGAATTGAAGATTTTGGTTCACATCCTTTTTTGCAAGATTGTACCGATACCCGCTACCAAGCATCTCCAGCTGTGAATTGTGGGTGGTCCTCAGTAATAATCTCCCTACATTTGACACAGGATTGCCGTTAGAATTTGCTCAGAATTTCCTGAATCCCTCATTACACACATTAGCCCACTCATCAAAAAGTTCAGGTTTTTTTGCATTTCACTATTCATGTTGGACTATGCAATGCGTTCAGTGTTATTATCAAACAAACATTTCACCATAACACAATCATTTAATGCCTAATTTTGTCTTGCCAAAATTTTTCACGACACGATAACGACACGACATGGTAAAAGACCTCAATATTCACTAGAAAATTAGAGTTTAAACATATATCATTCAGAATGCATACGTGGTTCTAAGATAGGCGCACTTGCAGAGCTGCCGAAACAGGCCAACTCAGCCAACGGGGTAAGTGACACATTTGCATTATTTAAGGTGCATGACGGTCAAAAAACTGCTAAAATGCTATTAACTTCACCTATAATTGGGTATGTGTCTATTGGTGGTTAATACATACACAGATAACTTATTTAGCACTAGTACACGTGATACTAGATCTTTGTAATGACTACAAACTTTCCCATTTAATTCAGCTTGATGCTATCTTTTACTTTAAATGCCTCGCTCGAATTATATAATTAAGATTGTACTTAGTGGTCAGGGTCAACTTATCTCTAAACTCAATCCATTGCATAGTATTAGTTAATATGGTTTATAATTGATAAACCCTTTTCCCAGCCTGTACCTTTGGCCCAACGTTAAGCGTCGAAAGTAAGGCACAAACCGGAGAAGTTGATAAAGTATTCTCTCAAGCAAGCAGGAAGTTTTCTCTGTTGGCCCTCCACAGGCGGATATGACTGGTCTGAGAGGGACTAATGGTTTATGATCCTTCGATAAGCCATAAAATACGGGGGTTCTACTATGCGCAGGGGTTAGATCTGTTACTGCCCTATCCCACAGTTTTCCGCTAGTGATGCTCTTGAGCGTACGTTTGGTTTTGGCTTCCACATCCTGTACAGGATTCTTTCTTAACTTTTCATAGCTCTCTGGGTCATTTAAGATAGTGTTAAACCTTGTTTATATAAGTATCTTTGTCTAGAATTACAAAACCCTTACATTTGCTTACACCTTTCCTCATCCTTACCATGTCCTTCCATAGTTTATAATCACTTCATACTCATCACGACACCACTTTAAAAGCCACCTCAGTAGTGTGGAAGTGTGAGTAATACCTGAACTTTGTTTCTCTGTTTAATTATTACATTTTCGTTTTTTGCGAGTTCATAGACAGGGTCACGTTGCTCAGCTGTTACACTTTGGGTAGCTACTCTGTGACTTTTATACGTACGCAGAAGATCATCTTTGAGTTTTTGAAGGCTAGACTCTACGATCCTGTTCGAAGGTTCTGGAAACGTCTTCCCGGTATCAGGAAATCTAAAGGAGAGGTTTCGAAAGCGACCAGCCCGCTGTTGGTGCACACCCCATCAGGGTCGTCCGCCACAGAGTATACAATCTTAAGCGTTTTTTACATCCGGATTCGAGGAGACAGGCCAGTGAACACCTCATCAACTTATCATCATGCTCCTCGCCGCAGCACTCCAAAACATGTCAACGATATAAATTCTTCATTAGTTCTTATGAGTTATTCACCAGCGTTCGCGTTTTTTCGCATATATAGGGGCCGAGTTCGAAGGGGGTGTTCAAACATCCCCCATCAGGGCAAAGGTGGCTCAGAGGCCCACCGGGGCGCGGGTTAAGGAAATAAGTTGGTGAGAAATATCTGAATGCTTTCCTTATAAAATTGTCTACGGTTCTTTGTACTTGTAAGATAGCTGACATATCACACCTTATTACAACTCGGCCAATTAGTGCGGCGTGCAAAAATATATCAAAGGGGCTTATTTTCATTCCTTGGGCGGAATATCAGCAGATTTGCCGATTTTGCACATTTTCAGCAGATAGCCGAAGGCTTTAGCTGTCCGTAGGTATAACAATATAAATCCTGTTGTCCTTAGGTATAGTATAAGTGATCAAGAGACAAAACTGATAAAAATCACCCTCCTCTCATCCCTACACTTCTTTTCTATATTTACATTTGTAAAAGCTATTGCATGCTCGGGGGATCTCGTTAGCCAAGTTGGTTAGCGCGCGCACTAGGCTTTCTCGTGCACACGATGACATTCTGTGTGCGCAGCGAGTCGTGAGTTTGAGCACACCCATAGGTTGGATTTGGAGCCCTGCCCTAGCAGAAGCCTATCTCATTCCCTTGCCCCTCCGACGCCATATGACCTCAGCAGTTGGTGCGTCGTTAACACCCGCACTGGAGAGGGGTCTGGCACTAACGCGCACTGGAGGGGGGCCTGGTAGGCCCTCTAAGATCTCAGAAACTAAGAGACTTAAAAAAGGTCGTTTGGGGGGGGTGGGAACTATGGTGAGCTATATCATGATCACTTTTATTGACCTAGGTCAATATATTCAAGGTCAAATGAGTTCTTAAAGGTCAAATCTTGGCCATGTCGGGGATCAAATTGATTATGCGGGAAAAGGCAGGAATTATCTAAAGTCGGACCGGGGTCATTGAGGGAGGTTTGTAAAGAACCTTCCCTAAAATTTTGGGGTAAAGGTCATTTAAGGTCATTGAGATTTAAGGTCACAGTATGGTATACTACTTATAATGCCCAATATGACTAGCATTATAGCTACTGTTTGGCAGGAAATGAGGTTTGACCTTTCCCAATGTCATTCGAACTTGACCTTTGAACTTGACCTTTGCGTCTAGGATCCTTAACTATGACGTCAGAGCATAATATACGTCATACCGGGTAACGCCATTTGACCGGAAGCAATGAGGTCAGTGACCTTAAAAGTTCTAATATGATCTTGACATGTGAACTTTGACCTTGACCTTTATGTGAGGTGACCTTGTCATATCATCCAGGTTATATGACGTTATGACGTCACCACTCGGTGTCCAATGCAAGTGAACTGGTCCGACCGCGCGATTACGGCGATCTCAAAATGCAGGTCTGACTTTGAAAGCTTATAAGCCAAAAACCTTTCGACCGATTTTCAAAATCATTCCACGTGCGCTATCAAATTTTGTTAAATGTGGCCGAGTATCGTTTTGCGGCTACGGGCGTTTCTCCGGCCAGCTCGGAAAAACAGGTAGGGGGCCTCCGAGGCCCCCTCCAGTGCGTGTGTTAAGCCCCCCCATTTTCATTGCGTGGTCGGCTTTTGGAATCGAGGTCTAACTAAAGTAATCCGGAGACTTGTAGCAGAGACTCACACCTCACCAGGTCGCAGAGGCCCGGCAGTGCAGCGGCCTGGCAGAGGCCCGGCACTGCCGTGTGCAGCGGCCTGGCAGCGGCCCGGCAGTGCCGTGTGCGGCGGCCTGGCAGCGGCCCGGCAGTGCTGTGTGCGGCGGCCTGGCAGCGGCCCGGCAGTGCCGTGTGCGGCCTGGCAGCTGCGGCCCGGCAGTGCCGGGCCGTCAGCAGCTTCAGTGGCACATTGTTAGGCCGGGTGGGACCGCAGACACTCGCGCGTGGTCTCGATAAAACCATAGGGGAACCATAACCAGAACCATACGGCAACAATAGGGGGACCATAAAATTCCATTCGCCCTCATCTCATAGGGGACCTGTAGTACGTACGGATCTCACTAGAAAAAAACAAGGCCCGCTGACCAGGGTAGTTTCCACATTGATTCAAGCAAGCCTAATGGAATTAAAACAGAAGCGAAGAAAAAGTAAAATATCCATATATTCCAGCATATCTAACTGCACGAGCTGCGAATAAAGGTTCAGGTTTAGTCATTGAAACACCCCATTCCTAGCCTCCGTCCGAAATTAGCCAGCACCAGTGGCGGATCTAGCCGGTCGGTTTGGGACGGGGCAAGCCGAAGTCGAAAAGCAAAAACAGCGTCACGCAGTGAAAACTCTGCCAAAATATAACCCGACGGTTGTTTTGGGTATAACCAAGACGAAAAGCAAAATAAAAACACCTCAGGGTAAAAGATATGGGCACAAGATGCTTGTTTTGGCTATCCAAGGCCCCATGCTTACACTGAAGGTGATTGGTTCTATATGAAGTTTAGAGTTCAGGCACCAAAATCTTGCTTCCAAACTAAAAAAAGAGTCCGGTCAAAAGGAAGGTCGACCGCTTTGGGGGATTGCCCCGAGCTTTTACCGTTGGGAGGAATGTAATTTTGGTTGCCCTGGATCCGCCACTGACCAGCATTGCTCCGAGGGAGAAGGAGGACCAAGCTAAAAATATCCTGCCACATGTGCCCTGAAAGGTGCTGATGGAAGTTATGGTTCCGATTTCCCAAGAAACGGGAAATTCTTCCGTCTTGGGATAAGGTTCTAAAGTTTTTATCATTATAACTAAACACAGCCAAACTCTTGGAATAAAAGCTGAGCATATCTCATTTCAAGCATCCTGTAACTTTATTTTACGTATTTCAAGATTGGAAATGTTTGAGAGGAGTGCAATCCGCACAAAAATATGGTTCCACCAATTGAAAAAAGTCCTTGCCTTATCAGAGATGAGGCAGAAGCTATGCTCGTGAACCTCCACTCAAGTGCATGGAAATTCCATTCCCGCTCAACAAAGGGACTCTTCGCCTAGCATGTGCTCTACAGATTTTCTGTAGATAGTTACCTGTTGCAACACTGGTGTGAGGCCAAGTTCGTTTCATGAATAGGTGATTGTGCAACGAATGGACGTGAAACAGGGCAGCTCATGTTTTGTTCACAGGCCTGCAAGAAAAGTCGCATTTGACAATTCTTGGTCCGCCCATAAGTTGCCACTGATTTGGCCCACTGGAGAGCAGTGCCTTTTCGGCATAAATAAGTGGCGAATAATTTTTGCTGAAGGGCTTTACGGCTCTGAAAGTGGGTCGTCTTTGCCAAAATGGAAATAGTAGTGCATTATAGATATGGTGTTATTTTGATTTTTAGCGTGCCACTTCAAGCAAAAAAGTGTTATTTTCATTCCCTGGTCACCAGAGAAAAATAATGAAACAGGGAGTGAACACCAGTGATATTTTCAGTCCCTGGTCAGCAGGGAAAAACATTTAGGGCGCGAATGCCACTAATCATTCCATACAAAACGGTGAATTTTGGGCAAGAGCTTGGCAGATTTCCTTTGCTGAGGCTGAGATTACGTCACTAGTTTTGAGTGTTCAGTGTAAAACTGATTTAATCAGGCGCGAGGCCGTCCAGCTGTTTAACCCTCGCCCCACCGGGGCCATCGATGGCCCCCTAAGGTTTTTTTCGGGATAGCAGAAAAACGACGAGAGGCAGCACCACGGTTGAGGACTTTATCTTGAATCCCATCATTTTGCCACCATTCCCGAAATTTTTTATCCTAGTTCACCCAAGGTCAGGCCACCAGGTGATGTCAACCAAGGTCACTTCACTTCAACTTTTGAGCTCTATAAGAGCTACATTTCTTTGTCGATCGATTTGAAGCTCCCTACACTTCATGATTCCTCCAGGGTCTACAAGGTGTATATCCGGGATGTTTTAATTTCGTGACCTGAGGTCAGGTGACGAGGTGACCTCTCCCATTGAAAAAATATGGGAAAAGCCGTCTTATGATCTAAAAGTCACAAATATGATTGCAAATGCTCAGCTTGCTCAGAAAAGCATTCTTGGACACCCTTTCACGGATCCCAGGGCCATATTTGCCCTTTGACTTCTCCAAGGTCGTCCAAGGTCACCAGGGGCAAAGACAGTATTTTGGCAATACATTTTGACATAATTAAGCAAGAGCGCTGAATCAAACATCATCGTGTAGGTGTCGTCACTGGGTTTCATTTTATATATCACTTTCTGACCTTCGTAACCCAAAGTCATATTAGGTCACGAGATGACCTCTGGAGGTCAAACCACTGGCGGGAGGCATTACGTTCCACATAGCGGAAAAAGGTCTGGCATTTTTCTATCAAATGTCCTTTACCAGTTCTCAATAGCTCTAATTGCATTAGATTTATGCCCAAATGTCATCAGCATTGCATATTTTAGTAAAAATAGCCTATCGTGACTTAACTTTACCTCTGGAGGTGAAACCATTGACCTGAGCGGTTAAACACGACCAATTATTTCTTACTGAATTCACGCGAGCTTTCTAATGCGTTTTGCAGATTTGCGCTAACCCCCGTATTTTCGGAGTTAGAGGGGGGCCATCGATGTTCCCCGGTGGGGCGAAGGTGGCGCCGGACCCCCGGTGGGGCGCAGGTTACTTACCTGAAGACTTATACGGAGATAGAAGTAGGCGTTTCTAGAAAGCTCCGATACGTCTCGGTAGTCGCAAAAGGGCTGAAACAAAAAAAAACAGTGTTACCATTCAAAACAAGATGCGCTGAATGGTTAACTAGAGGAATCATCAGAACATCGGAGGGTCAACGATGGAGTTTCAAAGAACGTTGAAGTTGGTGAAAGAAGTTCGGATCCGCTCTCAGTCCCCATCAGAAGATTTCCAGCCAAACCCAGGCAAATACATTCGCGCACCACCACTCTCAGTCCCCATCCGAAGATTTCCCGCCAAATCCAGGCAAATACATTCGCGCACCACCACTTTCAGTCCAAATCAGGTCCATATTCTAAAAATCTAGACAAAATATCAGTCCAAATCCATATCCAGATCTCTAACTAGTCAAATAAAAATAATGTTTCCAAGATGAATGTCCCTGTCAGCTTTCAAAACAAAGTCTATATTTTGGCATCGTTGCAATCGCACGGCGGCACCAGTTTATCTGGTAGCAGTTTATCTGGTACCAGTTTAGCTGGTAACAGTTTATCTGGTAGCAGTTTATCTGGTATCAGTTTAGCTGGTTGCAGTTTATCTGGTAGCAGTTTATCTGGTAGCAGTTTATCTGTATCAGTTTATCTGTATCAGTTTATCTGGTAGGGTGGCATGGTGTTACCAGAAAGCTGGATATATATGCTGGTACTCCCCAAACGGTAAGCGAAGAGGATGCCTCCCCAAAACTGTGAAATCTAACCTTTTATTCTAGCGTTGACTTTTGCTCGTTATCGTGGACAAATATGTATTCAAAATGTATTGTAGATAAACTTCCCAAGATCGGACTCAAGAATTTCCTCTAACCTATCCTCCCACCTTTATCGAAATGTCGACAATACTATAAAGGCGAGCTGAGGGACAGGCAGGCAGGGCCACCCTCCCCTAATCAACCACGGTATATAGACACTAGGTAAGGTACGGGCTCTGCTTCCGGCTGAGGTGAAGGGAATGACCTTAGCCACCTGGCTTCGTTGTGAGAAAAGCAAGAAGACTAACATTACTCGTTCCAACATTTTGCTGTGATTTTGATTGTTTTCTTGATTTTTCCTCACGACTTTCTATGTGGATACAAATATTTGTATAATTTTATAGTAACAATTTCCGTTCATTTTCCTAGGTAGCGGCAATGGATAAGGAATGGGAGAGTTTTGGGGAGTGTTGTGGCGCGCTAAAGATGATTTGACAGACATATGCAATTTAATATTAACCTTCGCCCGGGTGGGGGGTCTTTTTAGACCCCCCCGGGTTTTCCCAAGTGACCAAAAAACGGCGGCGCGCAGCGCCACCAAACTTAGTCTAGCTGTTTCCACAACATTTTTACATCTTTCCTGAAAATTTTAGCTTAAGGTCATATTAGGTCATGTCACCAGGCCAGGTCACCTCACCTCAAAACATGTTTAGGACTGCATAACTAAAAGGAGGATTAATCGATCAAGTTGAAACTCATACCACATATTGGGCCCATCAAGAGCTACAACATATGTTCCGGGATTCTTTATATTGGTGAACTAAGGTCATGTGCAGAGCATGATAAAATCTCTCTCGCAGACTTCATAATTTCTCAACCATAAATGATCCAAAAATGGCAGCTGGCATAATTCAGACAACCCTAAAGGAAGAGATTAGTAACCTATCAATTCAGAAAACCACACGCAAAACAGTTTCTATTCGTCCATGGATTTCTCATGGACTTCTTAAATGCATTAATAAGAAAGCAGACCTTTATAAGAAATACATTCACTCAAAAGCAAAAGCAGATGAATTACTATATAAGAGATGCAAAAATGTCCTCACAACTGTTATTAGGAATGCCAAAAAGTTATACTACCAGAGAAAGTTAGAGGAAGAGAAAGATGACCCGAAGAAACTTTGGGAGACCTTATTGAAGCTGACGTATAAAAACAAACAAAAGAGAGACCTTCCTGAGATGTTTAAGCAAAACAATAATACAATAATAAAAAGAATAAATTTTTAACCAAGGACAAATCATGACTCAGAACTCGCCGTCACCTCAGATCCGCTAGAACCAGGAAACGTGCCGATACACATTTGAGTCAAGTGGTGAACACCAGAATTATCCAGCAGATTATCGCTCTATTGCAACAAAGGGTGGATAGATGGGGTGAGCAAACATTCGAAACAATAAGCCACTATATCTGCATCAGCTCACCCTTAATCTTTGTCTCCGCAGGAATATTTCCTGATGAATTCAAAATTGCGCTTGTTCCAACTTTAAATCTGGTGAAAAACAATCTTCAAACTCCAACCGATTCAACTCCCAATATTGGCAAGTGTTTGAAAAAGTCTTGTCAAATTATAAATATCTCAATGAAATGAACATCATCTCTAAAAATCAATTTGGCTTTCGTAAGGGTAATAGCACGTTCATGCCTTTGACACATCTTTATAATGACATCACCTCCGCCATGAGCTCCAAACAAAGTTCAGGAGCTGTATATCTAGAACTGAGCAAGACATTTGACACTGTTAACCACCAAATTATCTAGTCCAAATCAAACTTCTATGGAATCCCCGGAACACCTCACAGTTTTTTTCAATCATATCTGGCTAATCGTATTCAGTATGTGAAATTTAATGGGATCCTCTCAGACAGTTCGCAAATAAACACTGGTGTGCCACAGGGGAGTGTATTAGGCCCAGTTCTGTTCTCATTGTATGTTAATGACATTCAAAAAGCTCACTAACACCAAAATTCTACCTGTTTGCAGATGACACGGCCCTCTTGTATTCCGCTGATAATTTGGAAAGTCTCGAACGAAATATACGCACCAGTCTCTCTGAAATTTCAACACGGCTCTGCGGAAATCGGTTGTCCCTTAACGTTAAAAAGTCTTGCTGAGGTGCAGAAAGTATGCTGGCTGTCACAAACTCAATGCGACGTACGCCTCCTCCGTCACACAGACCTGGAAATCATAATTGTATACTTGAATACTATTTCCAATATGCTGAATGTGCTCTACCTGTCTCTTACTTTTTGCAGCAGACAAGGTTCTAGCACCAAATCATTACAGCATGAAAGTAGTAAACTGTGTTTTCATTTTTAGATCATGTTTTTGTTTTTGGAAGGAAAATTTCCAATTATGGGTCATTTTTTCCAGTATTTGGGTCATAAATATTATTGGCCACTCTGACCGCAGTTTCCCCCAATGACATGCATTTCCCTTTTTGAAGAAGATTCCATTTTTCGAAGGAGTGTTTCCAATTATGGTACTTTTCCACATGATAAAATGTAGCAATTATCATGAAAATAGTTATTATTGGGAACATACTTATCTATTAGTGGGAGCGTACATGTACACTAGGGTGCATCAAACGCCCCATGTGTTTTGTTTTTGGATAAATCAGTTTAGTGGCCCATCTTATTTTGTTGTGTTTGACCCAAAAACTTCAAATCCCATTTTTTTAAAAATTGATGATGGGCTAGGGGTGCCACCTGGCGGCCAAAATCTCACATTTTTGCCATTTTTCACATGTTTTAAGTTGGCTGTGGAAATTTTGTTAAGATAAAATTGAACCCAGCAGTGGTTAAATACTGTTGCCCAAGTTCCAAATAAACTGTGTAGTCACTTTCACTAACTTTGGACCACAACTAGGGGTGCTACCTGACGGTAGAATTTTGCAACTTTAGGCGTTTTGGTGAGTTTTTCTCGAACATAAATGTTGAACCATCCTAGATTTGAACTTCGTTGCATTTACGTACTGCTATACCTGTAGGTCCAAAGTACCTATTAAAACATATGTGTAAGATTTTGACAACAAAGGGTGACACCTGGTGGCTGAAATTGAACTTGTTTCAAATTCTTAATAAGTCAATTGTCCGGAAAAGTGAATAAAAGTTTTAGTTGAGTTCAAGGGATAACCTGAGTCACGAAATCTTCTCAAGTGACATCACCATAAAATTTGTGCACAAATAATTCATTTTCCTTTTTTAACATTTAATCTGGTTTCTTCTTTACCATTCCAAAGTTTTTTCTGAGTTTTTGCACGAGCTCCTCTCATTTTGGTCATCCATTAGGTCATAGTGGGCGCCTCAGTTAGGGATATTTCATGAAAAACCAGTAGTCCTTTGAGCTGTAGTATATATTACAATACATTGTCAGTTATACAATGCTGAGACCCAATTATCTTGACTTCGATCTAAGAAATGATTGGGGTTTCAACTTACCTCGCATTGATAGCACCGTTGTGGGAGCTAAGGTCCTGTACCATAATTAACGCCAAGAGGTGATCTTTCAAAGTTGACGCGAAATGTCTCAGATTGTTGTTGAGTCATGTTAACACTGATATTTTGATACAACATACGATATTTGCAGGAGACATATATCACAACTCACGATCTCGACAACACATCACGCCATATTCAGGTGCGCCAGTTTTCGACCGCTGATAGTCACGCTTGACTGTTTCCATTTGCATTATTCAAACAATCTCACTTTCTTTAACACACAGCTCACTCGTGCTTCCGTTTCCTTGAACGTAGATCAGGTTGACTTTTCCGGCTTTTTTCGACCACCTGCAGAATGTTCTGGAAGTGTTGCTCGGACCTCGCTGTCACTTGAAAGTCCGAAGCCATCTTTACTCCCCTTTCGGCGGGATCATTGATGACATGTATGGCCCCAGGCCCTTGCTCTAGATGCCTGGTATGCTGATGAGCCGGACCACTCACTCACAGCCAGCTCTAGGAACTCATCGTCTAGCTTAAGGAGTCTGAATGTAAACCACGAGTCAGGCCCAGCCAGCTCTGCCAACTTGGTTTCTTTGCTCAAACTTTGCGGAAAAGATGGTTTCCCGAACCCGTTTCCCTGGCGACTGAGAGGAGCCTCGGGTATGATCTCCGGCTTCACCTCCAGAAGACGTTTTGCAAGCTGACTTCTTTCTGGCTGAGGTGTTACGTTACTGAACAGAGCCAGAGGAACCATCTCTGAGGTGAGGTACCACTGATGCCGGCTGAAAGCCTGCAGTGCACTGGTGCCGACAACTTCGTCCACCAAGTCCCTATAACAGAGCAAGTGCTGGTAAAGATTCAGGTCATGCCATGGGGAATCCACCGCATCCTGGCATGTCATCCACCACAAGCCATAGACGTGGGTGATGAAAGTTACGAATCGTCGAAGCTTTGACAGCTGTTCCTGCGTGGGGGCTTTTTCGTCTTGAACGTTGAGAATGTGATGCTCTGACATGCACATTTTCATTGCATAGAGCAGTTTGCTCATCCATCTAGCTCTATGCATTGCTCCTGGTCGCCGAAAAAATACATCTGGAGCATTTGAGTCAAGGAAAGTTATGCATAGTTCTCTGAACTCCTCGTAGTCATCACGGCTCTGTTTCGGACAGACAGTTTGAAGGAGGCTCTCTTTGAGTTCCATCAGAAACGGGTGACTTTCTGGTGGAGTTGAGTTTATGTCGAATTTTGATTCCTGGGAACTTGAATGTGGCAGACCCTCAAAGTTTCGTTGATACCAGGTGAAAATGGTAACGTTAGGCGAGCAGGATTTCTCAATACCAAGTTTGTTGAAAACACTGGTAAGGATAATTTCCCCGACGTGATGCCTGCACGCAGACCAAAGCAGAGCCTTGTTCAGCCGGTCTTGGATTTGGACGCATGCTGCTGATAGATGACCTGTGTTCGACGCTGTTGTGTCAAACACCATATTCACCACTGCGTCTGAACACTCCCACCGTTCTAGCAGCTCAACCGTCAAATTCGATATGATGGAGCCGCATTTTTCGTTCGCTCCCTTACTGTACCGCGGTGTACCCAACAATTTGATTTCGTCTCCGCTCCCCACCATCAGTGTTAGTCTTTCCTCGTTTTTAGTCTTGTGTGTAAGAGAAGGCATCAACTTGGTATCCCAGTGGAGTGACACTATTTCAGGTGGTTCCCAGTCTTCGTGGCATGCTCGTGCCAGCTGTTCTGCTTGACTACGTCTGCCACGGTCTGCAGTGGAGTAAGACATGGCTATTTTCGTAGCATCTCCACCAGTTTCTTCTAACAGAGCTGTCATGAATGCAGCCTGCTGTGTTGGTGTTATTTTGAGGCGTGCAGCAGCCTCTACCATTTTCGGGCGACTCAGTATATCGTGAGGAAGGAATACAGTGGTACCGGTCCGGACTTTCCGATGATGGCTGCGATACTTCGCCTGTTGCTGCTCGGTCGACTCGTCAACTTCTTCTTCCGATGATTCAAGTACTGATTCTGCGAACTCGCTGCTTGATCCGGCAGCTATGCTGTCATGTTTGGACAATATTTCAAGGCGGCGGCGAGCTTCCTCTCGGTCCTTTCGTACCTGGCGACGTTTTACTTTGTCACCGAACTTCTTGTCAAGCGCTCCAATGGATGATTTACGGTCCGATTTCATTGAGTCTAGGAATTCCAAATCTTCTTTGATCCTGACTAAATGTTCAGCATCATGTGTCCACGCTGGGAACGTTTTGGCCAACTTCTCTTCCATGGCTTGTATCTTTTGCATGGTGACTTTGCTCGATCGGCGGTTCTTCGGAATCTCTCTTAGGGCTTTGTTCTCTGTGAGAAGGCACATCATCTTATCGAAAGCGCGGACTTCAGATATGATGGGTATGTGTGCCTTTCTGTAGAACTCAGCTACCTGGGAATATACCTCTTTCGAAGCTACTCTCTTGCTCTGTTGTTTCCCTCTTTTTCGAGAATCCTCAATGTTGTACATAAAACATCTAAGTACTTGTTCATTCGTGGGAAGGCGAATACCTGTGATTGCACTGTCGCTTTCTGTTACTGCGTGTCCTAATCCAAAAACTGCCGTAGATTGTCGTGTTGCTGGTGGATTAAGGACCGTTTCTTTAGGACCTGGATGCCGACTCATGATGGATTAGGTATCACCTGCAGGAAGGAAAAAAGGAAGGTAAGTATAAGGAAGACAGGATCTTAAAAAAACACAGTTGAGAGGTTCAAATGCTCAAATAATTTCATATTCAAGCATTTTGATTGAATAAGTGATCATAATAGATATCTCACCCACTTTTCTGGTAGCTAACTTATTCTTATCATACTCAAAGCTCAACCAAACAAATCTAACCGAAAACATGTGAGGAAGAGAGAAAGCAGGGTGAAGATCTAATTGCGTTTTAGGGGATTACTGAACCTGACCAGGACTATATATAGCATTCGCAGATGTTTGAGCGTCCTGATTTTGTATGGTAGAAATCCTGCTTTTGATGTCATTCTTCCCATATTTGCGTTTCATAAGTTTTTTTAACCAGGTAAATAAGCGGTTTACCCGGAAAGATAGAGCACACTTGGGAAAATAAAGCAGCAGTTTGAGAACTGACCACTAGGCGGTCATAATAAAAAGCAGGCCCAAGGTATTCGAACTTGCTAGTTGCGGAGCAGAATGTGTTCCCAAGGCCAACAGTTATACAAGCATAACTCCGTTCATACATAAAATGCATCCTGAAAACTCTTTATGCAAAGACATGCGAAAATCTGGAGCAATCCGTAATTTTAAAATGTATACGAAATGCTTGGTATTTTCACCGCCAGGTGGCACCTCTCGCTGCTTTCCAGCACGCATGTTATATGCGTTGTGGGAAGTTTGCAGCAGATGAATCGGTAGCTTATGATCAAAAATTGACTCCAGGCAGGCCCGATGTCTTCAATAAATGAGAATATATAAAATCTAGATAAGTTTGAAACTTCGACCGCTAGGTGGTGCCGTAAGAAGAAATCCAAAATGCATGAAATCTGTCTTGCAAGTACCTTAAACTCGGTTATGCGGAATTGCCTTGAAACTGCTCCAAAAAACAAAATGGTTTTGGTCATGCATTACATGCATTAACTTGCGAAAGTCATCAAAATTGACTTATTTTCACCGCTAGGTGGCACACCTAACGACATCCAAAATCCATGGAATTGGGTGTGTAGGTGCTTTTAACCACGTACAACAGTGTTTGATCACAAAACAGTCTACTATTAAAATGAGGTGAGTTCTAAAGTCAATGCAAAATATCTTAAAAAATGGTCAGAATTAAAAACTTTTACCGCTAGGTGGCACCCCTAGCGCCTTTCGAAATGTCAAAATATTTCAAACTTGGACTAACTAGGTCCAATACGAAAAACTGGGACGGGCCGCTTAACTAATTTCAAAAGTCGGGGCGTTTGATGCACCCTAATGTACACACAATTGGGAACCCTAACCACAGCTACCCCCCCCCCACACTAAACTTCTATCTCACATATCAACAAAAGGGACAAAAATGTCAATGTTAACATAGTATTTGGATCTACCTAAAATGTGCTGGTAAAGTGGACCTAAGGTAGCATTTTTATAAACATACCAAATGCTTAAAATTTGCCTCCCACTCACGATTATCACGTGCCTGGTCATTCCTTCTTGCAGTAAAAACTCTGAGGCAACTAGCCTGCATAGATGTAAAAATGTCTATTGGCCTAATAGGTACAGAGGTATTGGAATTCACATACCAAAGAAAGATCCAGTGTAGTCATAATCTTGCTTTAACTCCATGCAGTTCAGGTCCTGTGCGTTGATTACCACCACTGGTAGTAAGCAACACACCCTCAACCAGCGTTTTTCGAAGTCTATTTCTTTCTGAGATTTGCTGTGATTTTCTGAGATGAGAAGGGGGTCTACTCGGCCCCCTCCAGTGTGGGTGTTAGCACTTTGTGGAGGACTGCATTGGCACATATTTGCTATCTGTACAATATTGATTTGATAATTTAATCATGAAATCTCACCTGAATCACTGTTGTTGCCAGCCTGTTGTTGGCGCCAACTCTCCCTACTTCCTCCAGCTCCAAATCTATCTAACCACTCTAGGGCACAAATAAGCTATGGCACAAGCAAGCCAAAGAATGAAAAACCAAGTTTGATATGGGAAAGTGCATCAGTCTTACAGTATGGGCCGCAATATTTATTCTAGCTAGTTTTAGCCTGCACTTATCTCAGATATACCTAATAAATATGCCCTCAAAATAAGTGACTTCCCGCCTGTTTAAATTTTTGGCAGGCTCTCTCTACATCACATAAACATTTCTAACTTGTCTTGTCGCTGTTGCGCAGTTTAAGTAGAATTGCTGCACAGCTATGTTTATTTTTTTCACTCATTTAGTACTTTTATAGTAGCTTTTACGCGTACTTAATACTAAATTCGAAGAAATAGGGGCCGCTAAATCGAAGAGACTCAAACTGTAGATATGATTTAACCTGAAAAAAATGGACAGAGAAGTACTTGATAAAGTATCTGCTTTATTGGTAATGCCTTAAATATGCCCACAATTGTGTATTTCTCGAAAAAAATTGACTGTCACATTTCGGGTATCTAGGCGATAACTTTCTGGCAACTACTAACAATCGGCACCATTGGGCTGCATGTTAAAATCTGGCAACTGTGACAGCGGTTTCCGGGTTTTCTGCAGCGGGGGTCCCTCGTTTTAGTAGAAACTGAACACAGTACCAATATTAATAAGTTTTGAAGTGCTGCGGCGAGGAGCATGATGATGAGTTGTTGATGTTCCCTGGCCTCTCCCCTCGAATCCGGAAATGTAAAAAAACACTGAAGATTATATATTCGGGCACAGCCCTTCATCAGAATCGTGGAGTAAATATCAATAATTCTCAGTCCTAGTATAGCCAGACCTCGAATTGAGCTTCACACAAAAATGCCTTTTAGAATGAATCGTTAAAAATAAGATTGGATGTCGTGACAACAACCATATTGGTACCTCTAACCTAAAAGTAATGCCGACAATACGACAAACCTAGGGCAGTAATTGTGACTGTCTTTTCTATTATTTCAGCCAAACACTAGCTTTTGATTAACAGTGAAAAACTCGCTGAAGTACCTTAATCGGTTATTCTATTTTACTATTTTTCCGTCGACTGCAGCTAAAATGCTAACCAAAAACTACCTATTAAGCACTAGTAGACGTGATACTAGATCGGTGTAAAGACTGCATACTTTCCCCTTTAAGATGATGCTATATTTTTACAATAAAAGCCTCCCTCGAATTATTTTGTTAAGAAAATAATAATAATAAATAATAATAAAGAAAATAAGAAAATCTTAACAAAATAATTCGAGGGAGGCTTTTATTGTAAAAATATAGCATCATCTTAAAGGGGAAAGTATGCAGTCTTTACACCGATCTAGTATCACGTCTACTAGTGCTTAATAGGTAGTTTTTGGTTAGCATTTTAGCTGCAGTCGACGGAAAAATAGTAAAATAGAATAACCGATTAAGGTACTTCAGCGAGTTTTTCACTGTTAATCAAAAGCTAGTGTTTGGCTGAAATAATAGAAAAGACTGTCACAAATACTGCTCTAGGTTTGTCGTATTGTCGGCATTACTTTTAGGTTAGAGGTACCAATATGGTTGTTGTCACGACATCCAATCTTATTTTTAACGATTCATTCTAAAAGGCATTTTTGTGTGAAGCTCAATTCGAGGTCTGGCTATACTAGGACTGATAATTATTGATATTTACTCCACGATTCTGATGAAGGGCTGTGCCCGAATATATAATCTTCAGTGTTCTTTTACATTTCCGGATTCGAGGGAGAGGCCAGGAACATCAACAACTCAGTACCAATATTGTATCACTGATGGTACGCTGTGCAATTGAAGAACAGAGCTGCTAAATTAACACGCGCATTGACGGGGGCGGGTACCCGCCCCCTCGGGTCTTTCGGAGAGAGCAGAAAAACGGCGGCGCGCAGCGCCGCCGTACTTGGTATACCTTTTCCTCATCATTTTTGCAACTTCTGTGAAAATTTTAAGGATAGGTCATCTCAGGTCAGGTCACCAGTACAGGTCAAGTGACCCGACCTCAAAAAAAGTTTAAGATAGCATAAGTCGGAGCAGGGTGAACTTATCCAATTGAAACTTACATCACATAATGAGCTCACCGAGTTCTCTAAAATATGTTCCGGTATTTTTGATATCGATGACCTAAGGTCAGGTACGAAGCATGACCTCTCCATTGGTAATACATGGGAAATATGGTTTTTACTGAATAACTCAGTAACAGATGGTGATAGAGCGTTTATTTTAGCTTCATTAGACTCGCCTGGGCTTTGCGGTTCTAATGATATGCATTTTATATAATTTGACCCTGACCTCAGGTCAGGTCAAATCCTTGATTTGACCTAGCAAGGTCAAATCATATATCATTCGATTCGGCGTGCTGCGATGATTCATATAGTTCAAGTCGTTTTGCTCTATCTTTACTTGTTCAGATGAAATGGCCGAAAAACTTAATTTACATGTCATTCCCTATGACGACATGTGACGGCATGTTTTTGACCTCTGGTGACCTTAAATGTGACCTGACAAAAAATGGTCCAAATATTTTCGATGGAGAAGCGGATGGGCTACCCAACGCCGTTTACCGTTTTTTGCTACCTACCGTGGTTCTCGAGATCTTAGGGGGCGGGTACCCGCCCCCTCGTCAATCCGAAGGTGGCTCAGACCCCCGTCAATGCGCGTGTTAAAATATTCGCTACAAGCTTCATTCTGTATTTCGAAAATATGTGGTTTGATTTTGAACCATACAATCAGGATCGCTATTTTGTCACAATTATGCACCTCAATTTTCGTAAATGTGTCACAAACTCCGGTAGCCGAGTTGGCAAGTTCTGCACCTCTGAAGTCTTGTGATCAGCTCTTTTCCACCACCCCCAAAAATAACCTCAAAATTGAAATAAACAGTGGTATCTTGCAGCGCAAATTCTCTACCAAATACCTGGGTGTTGTTATAAGTGAGGATCTGATGGATCGCGATAAAAACGTTGAAAATACGAAATCTAGGAATATAGGCGTAATACGCCGGTGTCATTATATCCTGAGCCCAACTCATACTCTCCTCCTGTACAATTCCCTGATATTACAATTTCTTAATTACTGCCTTCCTGTGTGGGGAAGCACGTACACCTCCTTGCAATTGAATCTGTACGCACTAGGCTCGACCAGTTTTAAGCTCATTCCCTAGTAATACAACAACATTGTCACAATGTTGTGGAAATTGTATGTATATATTGTGGCAACATTGTCCAACAATGTTCCCAGAATATTTTTTGTGGAAACGGGACAATGTTGTAACTATATTATCAGGACAACATTACGGGAAGTCAAATGTCGGTATAATTCCTGTAGTTAATACAAAATCCCTAAAAACATGTTTTTATGGTATTATTGTTACGGACGGAAGAGTTTCCAAATACTCCTATGTCTCCTTTTCCAGACAAATTATTCCTTGCCACAATGCCTTGTTGTGGTAGCAATGTTGCAGAAATATTGCAACAATGTTATTTGGGGCATTATTGCTTGGCAAATATTGCTACAACATTGCTGCAATATTATGTCAATGTTGTTAACATATTGTGGCAATATTATATCTGTTGTTGTGACAATGCTGTTTAAACTTTGCCTCGACTTTGCTACAGTGTTGTGGATATGTTGCGGATATGTTGTATAGATATTGATATGACAACATAACTGCAATATTGGTTTCAATATAGATGTAATATTACTTCCTAATATCGTGGAAATGTCCACTTTACTGATCGTGGTCACATTTGTTCAAGTCCGTCAGGAAGAAGGCTGGAGTTTCCGTCGAGCAGTTCATTACAGTCGGACGATATGAATACACTGCGGCCGGCCAGTGCTGCGCGCAGACGACCCGACCCGTGAGGCATTGAGTAATTTATCGCAGTCGGACGATGGGAACACACGCAGCCGGCCAGTGCCGCACACAGATGGCCCAACCCATGAGGCGAAGAACAGTTTATCGCAGTCGGACGATGTGAACACACGGGGCCAGCCAGTGCCGCGTGCAGAAGGCCCGATCCATGAGTGTTATAATCCCGTTATGCTCTGCGGCTTCGTCTCGCGCACACGTAAATGCTCTGTGCAATAGCAGGCTGTATTAGGCTCGACTCCCGAGCACCGACTGCCGTGATCACATGCATGCAAACACACCCGGCCACGGTCGCCGCCGCCGGCCAAGCCCGGCAGGGGCAGCGCAAGCACGCCGGCCGGCGGGGATCACAACATCTCCCCCAAGACGATTGCTGCATATAATTAGTCTGGCGCTGGCCGCGGTCGAGTGCGGACGTGCCCAGTGGCGCTGCGAGGTGGATCGGCTTGACCCGCTGACCGGCTGCTACGATCGGGGTGCGGCCGTGCGGGCGGTGGCGGGCGCTGGGCTCCTTCCTCTTTTTTCCTCTCCGAATATCTATTTCTAATTTCTTGCTTGTATCGACACTATCGAATTCATTTTGACATATTCCTACATTCTCAAATATCCTGAAACATATGCTGTTGTTTCTTTCCGGTTCAGTTTTGGCACACATTGGATTGGTTATCAAGGCAGTCTGGCAGCTTAAGGAATTTTGAGTGGTCTAGTACCGGCAAGGATCCTTTATTTGGTTAATTAACTGCTTATCTAAGTTTCGGGAGCAATGTCAGACAAGGGTGATTTGAATGTGCTAAAAAGACTGGTGGAGGAACAGAGGGCTCATATAATGCAACTGGAAGCTAAGGCTGAAGTGGCCATGCAAATGGCAGAGGATGCTGAGGCCTATAGCTGCCAGGATTGCCTCATCCTGAGGGGAGCTCTTGACCTGCGTGCCGGGGCTAGTTTGAGAAGCGAGGTGGCGAGAGCAGGACTAATACACTTTCACACGGGAGTAACATTGGAAAATTGGCACATAAACGCGGCTCATTGGCTGAAATTTCGAAAGTCTATCATCATCGGATTCAACAACAAAGAAATTAGAAACACTATCTACAGCAAAAGAGCTCCGAAAGACAAAACCAAGAGAGGACTATACATTCACGAATCTCCGACAATTTCAAAGACCAAGTTAGTGGAAAAGTGTGTAGCTCTAAAAAAGGAAAAAACATCACCTCATACTGTACCCAACAGGGACAAGCGAGCATTTTATCCCTACGTACTTTAACCCGTACGAACTTTTTGCATACGAACTTCTTCCATTACGATTATTATACACGTACGTACTTAAGCCATACGTATTTTGCGTAGGTTTTTTATGCATACGAACTGCTTCGTTAGGTACTTAGGCCGCGACCCCTCACCGCCAGTCGGTGACCGAGCGAAGCTCGCGCCTCTCAGCTCGGCCTGCTTCGTTTCAAGCTTCGTTTTCTTTCTCAGCCCGGTCCATTAACCGAGCAACGATTGAAATACTAATTGCTATAGCAATTGTTTTAGGAAAGGGATGATTGAACGTTACTAACACTGACCCAGTCTGCAAAGTATGGCAACAGGCCAGACGAGTTGCGCCAGCCATCTAAAGTTCTCGCACCAATTCGCACCGCCAGCCACCAAAAATTTGCACCAATCTGCAATACATTATGGAGAAAAATCGCACCTATCCCTACCTAAAGGATGCAATGTTACCTTTTTCATCCCCTTCCCGTGTTATTATATCCGTTCATTCATCCCCCATACGCCTTAGGCGGATCCAGGATTTCTAATGAAGGAGGGGGGCACATCTGCCCCAGGGGGCGTCACTTTTGGCCGTAAAAACCTATTAGGTATGGATGCTAAATCGTATCGATGGGCACCGATTTTCGTGGGGATGGGAAGCGGCACTTCAGGGGCGCAGAGAGTTGATCAGGGGAGGGGGCACGCGCCCCCTTTGCCCCCTGGATCCGTGTATGCCCCATACCCTGAAAGCTGTCGCATTACCAGCACTCTTCAGCTGACCTGTTTCCTCCTCGCCCGTTCAGGTTCTGTCCTTCAGGGCAACCAACGAACCAGCCAACGAACTACTATTGTACTACTACGAACTACTATTGTATTACTTCAACAATAAAATGATCTTTGCCGGAGCTGTGTACTAAACTCAATTTCCTCTCTCAATACAAAGGTTTGCTATTGTTTTTGCTATTTGCTTTTGCTATTTGCTATTGTTACAAAGGACATGTTGCCCATCTCTGTAATTAAATTGGTTTAATTACGTATGCTCCTGCAGCACAGAGCAACATCGCTATATCATCACGCACAAGGCAATTGATCACGCCCGGCAGCATGGCAAAGTCTTGGGGCACAGTAATTTGAAACTGTCCTTTGGGATGGATAGCACTGAGAGGAAAGCTCGGCGTTCGGCGGGACAGTATCGCTGAAAGCTTTCGCTCATTTTAAGTTCACGTCCTACCAAAAGACAACTATACATAATGAAAGACCACTAAAAGTAGTGCCGTCAGAGCCGTATGACGAAATCCATGGAGCGAAGCGCATTGAGATTTCTCAAGCGGCTCTATTCTGGCCGCTCAGACGGGTCTCGTCGTGGTCTGTTGTTGTCAGAGCCGCATGACGAAATCCATGGAGCGAAGCGCATTGAGATTTCTCAAGCGGCTCTATTCTGGCCGCTCAGACGGGTCTCGTCGTGGTCTGTTGTTGTTGTTGTTGTTGGCGTCTGTCAGTCCTGAGAATTGATGTCAGAGCTCTGGAATTTTGTAGGGTGATAGCCCTTCTGCTCCAGACACCCCAACTGAAGCCCCGAGTCGAAATCCAAAATAGTTTTTGAGAAATTTTGGCTCAAACTTTTTCTGTTTTATATTTTCCTAATTTTTACTTCTTAACCTACGAACTTGAAACTTATGTCCTTTTCGAAAGATAAAAAGGGCCGGCTAGGGAAAACGAATTGAGCTGATCCGACAATATTTATTGCGCGAAAACGCGGCATTTCTCACGCGAGCAAAAACCTGCTAAAAGTTGATGGCCGACTTGTGCGCTCGAAATGTCAGAAGACAGGCCTCAGTTAGCTGAAAGGCAGTTACCTAGGGGTAGCTAGGCAAATTTTGTAGTGCTTAGGCATAGTTTTGAGTGCAAAACGCAGAATTTTGACCTACTTTGTACAGTTCTTCCGGAAGACTGAATTTTGGTTCATTTCATTTCAACGTTAATATCTCACAATCTAATTGACCGATTTGAGTTTTCATTTCAAATAATGAAAGAACATTGCTTCCGCCTGATAATATTTGGAGATGGAAGTTGTGAATGTGAAATTCTTTGTTTTATAGGCATAAATAGAAATTGAGTCAAAAAACTTTTTATTTCCATCTTCCTGGTTCCAAGCTCATGTCACTCACAAGCTCAGAACTGACATGGCTGAAGAGGAAAGTTACTTGCGGTCATTTCGCTCACTTATACTACCCACCTATCTCTAATGGCTTTCGAGTAATTAGTCCAAAATGTATTACAAGATGCTAAAGTTCTCGGACCACATTTGCTTCTCACCATGGTTTGAAGTCCTTAAAATGGATGGAAGTGGAAGTAATTTGGCATGAAGCTAGCTTACGATCCTAGCTCGACGATACAACTAATTTCAGCCCAAAGAATGTTTGGTTCGTCTTCTAGAAGCACCTTTATATCGTGCCTTTTCGGGACAAGCACAGCACCCGGCGCCAGCGGCCCGGCATATTCGGCGGAGTTGAACTAGCCAGTGACCTCCTGACGGGTCACAGCTGTTCAGCTAGTGGGAGGATTAGTAGTGTGGCACGGTGGTCTAGTGGTTAGAGGCCCTGTCTCTTGATCAGGTGGGTCCGGTTCGAATCCGGTGGTGACCACGTACTCTTTATTGGTTATTTCAAAGAAAACAATGATAAAACTGACTTGCAGGCTTATGAAGAGATACATTAAGAACGAAATATGGTTTGCTTTCGGCACATTGTCATGCGGCTCTCCTGCGCCGGTGGGGCGTTAGCCCAGGCCGCAGGCCGAGGTTGTGGTTGTTGTTGGCGTCTGTCAGTCCTGAGAATTGATGTCAGAGCTCTGGAATTTTGTAGGATGATAGCCCGTCTGCTCCAGACACCCAAACTGAAGCCCCGAGTTGAAATCCAAAATAGTTTTTGAGAAATTTTGGCTCAAACTTTTTCTGTTTTATATTTTTCTAATTTTTACTTCTTAAGCTACGAACTTGAAATTTATGTCCTTTTCAATGGATAACAAGGGCCAGCTAGGGGAAAAATTGAGCTGATCCGACAATATTTATTGCGCGAAAACGCGGCATTTCTCACGCGCCAAAAACCCGCTAAAAGTTGATGGCCGACTTGTGCGCTCGAAATGTCAGAAGACAGGCCTCAGTTAGCTGAAAGGCAGTTACCTAGGGGTGGCTAGGCAAATTTTGTAGTGCTTAGGCATAGTTTTGAGTGCAAAAATAAAATTTTGACCTACTTTTTACAGTTCTTCCGGAAGACTGAATTTTGGTTCATTTCATTTCAACGTTAATATCTCACAATCTAATTGACCGATTTGAGTTTTCATTTCAAATAATGAAAGAACATTGCTCCTGCCTGATAATATTTGGAGATGGAAATTGTGAATGTGAAATTCTTTGTTTTATAGGCATAAATAGAAATTGAGTCAAAAAACTTTTTATTTGCATCTTCCTGGTTCCAAGCTCATGTCACTCACAAACTCAGAACTGACATGGCTGAATAGGAAAGTTACTTGCGGTCA
Organism: Lepas anatifera; assembly: GCA_034440635.1. Lineage (NCBI taxonomy): Eukaryota > Metazoa > Arthropoda > Thecostraca > Lepadidae > Lepas > Lepas anatifera. Next base: position 677,822 of record JAOTON010001679.1, on the reverse strand, counting down.
TTTCGCTCACTTATACTACCCACCTATCTCTAATGGCTTTCGAGTAATTAGTCAAAAATGTATTATAAGATGCCAAATTTATCGGACCACCTTTGCTTCTCACCATGGTTTCAAGTCCTTAAAATAGATGGAAGTTGAAGAAATTTGGCATGAAGCTAGCTTAGGATCCTATCTCGACGATACAAGTAATTTCAGCCCAAAAGAATGCTTGGTTCGTCTTCTAGAAGCACCTTTATATCGTGCCTTTTCGGGACAAGCACAGCACCCGGCCCAGCGGCCCGGCATATTCGGCGGAGTTGTACCAGCCAGTGACCTCCTGACGGGTCACAGGTGTTCAGCTAGTGGGAGGCTGAGAAGTGTGGCACGGTGGTCCAGTGGTTAGAGGCCCTGTCTCTTGATCAGGTAGGTCCGGTTCGAACCGGGGGTGACCACGTACTCTTTATTGGTTATTTCAAAGAAAAGAATGATAAAACTGGCTTGCAGGCTTATGAAGAGATACATTAAGAACGAAATATGGTTTGCTTTCGGCACATTGTCATGCGGCTCTCCTGCGCCGGTGGGGCGTTAGCCCAGGCCGCAGGCCGAGGTTTCAGTTTGGACTGTTTATATTTCCTAAATTTACCTCTCAGTATTCAAAAATGTATTTCAAACACATTATTTTGCGGAAAATCTGGCGCACCTAGCCTAAGCGGCGCCATTACGTTCAAATTGTTTATTCTTAATTAGTTATTCCCTTCTTCATTATGATTTCGCTGGTTGTTGGTGTTGCCACCCTCTCACCAGTCTCGGAAATTCGCACCGGGATAGTAAAATTCGCACTACTCGCTCCTGCTTCGAAGGAGGCTACCAACATTGACTAATATTGCCAATGTACTTGGGCTTAAATTTCCATCCAGAAAAGATCATCAGATACAAAAACAATGCCCTATTTTAAATGTGGAGCCCCATTCCCACTAGATCACACACACACACACACACACACACACACACACACACACACACACACACACACACACACACACACACACACACACACACACACACACACACACACACACACACACACACACACACACACACACACACACACACACACACGCACACACACACACACACACACACACACACACACACACACACACACACACACACACACACACACACACACACACACGCCCACGCCCACACACACATACACAGAGAATATGTAGAACCAGGATGGCTGGAATTCAGAACTACCTAACTTTGACTAAAACCTTATCCTGTTTTCTTTTGCAGCTATTGCGCTGTGTACATATGTATGTAACCCCATGAATATACCACAAAGGAGCTCTTCTTTCAGTAAAAATTTTGTAAATAGTTTTCCGAAATATTGGCTTGGGTTCTTGAAAAATATCAATTAATTTTTTCACTTTAAAAAATAATTAGGCTAATTTCAAGCGCTTCATATTCTTCACTGATTTGTATCGCTTTTGTTGTGAGGAGAGCACACGACAAAGCGCCCTCGGGCACTCCAAGACGGGTCGACAAAGCGCCCACGGGGCACTCCACGACGAGTCGACAGGTGGAAGGTGCAAAATAACACCCAGACCAACCGGTCAGATTAGCTTGTAAACTAGCACATATACTTATCGGATTTTCTGAATTCATTTCTCCGATTTTAGTTCCGATCCAATCAACCGTTTCCGGGAAAAGGTAGATGCGTGCGTGCGTGCGTGCGTGCGTGCGTGCGTGCGTGCGTGCGTGCGTGCGTGCGTGTGTGTGTGTGTGTGTGTGTGTGTGTGTGTGTGTGTGTGTGTGTGTGTGTGTGTGTGTGTGTGTGTGTGTGTGTGTGTGTGTGTGTGTGTGTGTGTGTGTGTGTGATTTGATGTAGTGGCTGCTTGTGACGGAATATTTCCCTGCCCTCGGATTCAAACCAGGATCTCTGTCCTTTCTCACCCTTTATGTCGCCAAATATATCCGATTTGCCACCTCCGCTTGCGCCTTCAATGACAATCTTTGTTTTTCCGCCAGCGCGCTCAGCTGGGTGCAGCAGAGGCTGCCTTCATTCCATAGAGGCCACAGCAGATTATCCGCATTCTCGGCGCGAAAAACAAGCGTGTTGGTCCGGCGTGGCTTGCTGCGCCGATGTTGAAACACTGCCGTCGAGGGGCTCCTCTGAAGAGGTGCCGCCTCCTGCCATTAAGCCGTCAAAAAGGCACCGCAATGATTACCGCTGTTATCCAGGAAACATGTTTGCTCAAGATCATCCGTGCCTGGTGAATTTTAATCCCGTTTCTGCAGAGCTTGATAGCTCAGTTGCCTGCGCCTGTAATCCGTGGATGAAATTCGACAATTTTGTAATTGAGATCGGAGATGATAGCTTCAGAAGCGTTGAAACCTGAGCCATTGGAACAGCTAATAGTAATAGGAGGTAATAGCCTCCAATTATTATAAACTACATTGTCTCTCTCAAACCCCAACATATATTTAAAGAACCTGCAAGTTCATGGAAAGTGGAAGGAAATAAATCTGAGGTAGTACACTGGAATATAAAGGGCGCACACTCACCCTCAAGGTACAAATTGCTCTAAATTCATATCACTGAGCCAATGCAAAGGCTGTACCGCGCAAACGGACTCTCGGAATTTACCACACCGACGGACACTGGGAATTTATGGATTTAGAATTAGCGCATACGGAGACTCGGAATTTACTGCACATACGGAGACTCGGAATTTACCGCGCATACGGAGACTCGGAATTTAATGCACATACGAACGCTCGGAATTTACCGCGCAGACGGACTCCCGGATTTTACCTTCAGACGGACCCCCGGATTTTACCACGCAGACAGACTCCCGGATTTTACCACGCAGACGGACTCACGGATTTTACCACGCAGACGGACTCACGGATTTTACCACGCCGACGAACGCTCGGAAATTCCCACGCAGACGGACTCCCGAATTTTACTACGCAGACGGACTCTCGGAATTTGCCACACAGACGGACTCTCGGAATTTACCACGCAGACGGACTCCCGGATTTTACCACGCCTACGAACGCTCGGATTTTACCACGCAGACGGACTCCCGAATTTTACCTCCTTTACGCAGACGGACTCCCGAATTTTACCACGCAGACGGACTCTCCGGAATATACACAGAACCACACGAAAACCGGCTGCTGCTAAGTCACATGACCACGTGAGGATAATGCCATTGCCCATTCACCACCATTGGGGATTGATCGAGATAGGATGTACGCTATTCACAGTGACCCGCTGGGGAGGGGTGAAATTTTCCGACTCTTGGTTTTCCCCAGATAGCCAAAAACGAAGAAACGCAGAACAACGAAACTTACAGTATCTTATTTCTGATTAATTTATGCATCTGCTAAAATTTTTAGGTCGGGTCATGTCAGGTCAAGGAGCTATTAAGGTCAAGCAACCCGACCTAAAAGCTAAAATCTCGAATTGAAGCGGCGCTTAAGAACAGCAGCCAACCAATCAGTTTAGTTTATTTATTTGGTGAATTATTCATTATCAGATTTCATTTATTTGGTGAATCATCCACGGGACACCCCATTTACGGATAAGGTCAGCATCTAAAATGAAAACAAAGCTGTGAGTAAAACACTACAAAAAACAGCAACAACTCCGGTCTGCGACCTGGGCTAACGCCCCACCAGCGCAGGAGAGCCGCATGGCAATGTGCTGAAAGCAAATCATATTTCCTTCTTAAAACACGCGCATTGACGGGGGTCTGAGCCACCTTTGCTTTGACGGGGGCGGGTACCCGCCCCCCTAAGGTCTCGAGAACCATGGTAGGTAGCGAAAAACGGTTAACGGCATTGCGTAGCCCACCCACTTCTCCTTTGAAAATATTTGAAACATTTTTTCTCAGGTCACATTTAAGGTCACGAGAGGTCAAAACCTGCCGTCATAGGGTAGCATGTAAATTAAGGTTTTCGGCCATTAAATCTGATCAGGTGAATGTAGAGCAAAACTATTTAAACTATATGAATCCTCGCAGCAAGCCAAATCAAATGATATATAATTTGACCTTGCTAGGTCAAATCAAGGATTTGACCGAACCTGAGGTCAGGTCCTGGTCAAATTATATAAAATTCATATCATTAGAACTGCAAAGATCAGGCAAGTCTAATGCAGCTAAAATAAACGCTCTATCCCCATTCATTGCTGAGTTATTCAGTAAAAAACATTTTTCCCATGTATTTCCAATGGAGAGGTCATGCCTCGTACCTGACATACCTGACATACCTGACATCATACGTGTACCTGACATCATCGATATCAAACATACCGGAACACATTTAGAGAACTCGGTGGGCCCATTATGTGATATGAGTTTCAATCGGATAAGTTCACCCTGCTCCGACGTATGCTATCTTAAACTTCTTTTTTAGGTCAGGTCACTTGACCTGTACTGGTGAACTGACCTGAGATGACATAACCTTAAAATTTTAACAGAAGTTGTAAAAATGATGAGGAAAAATGTATGCCAAGTACGGCGGCGCTGCACGCCGCCGTTTTTCTGCTGTCTCCGAAAAACCTGAGTGGGGCGGGTACCCGCCCCCCGTCAATGCGCGTGTTAATGTATCTCATAATCCTGTAGGTCAGTTTTATCATTTTTTTCTTTTCTTTGAAATAACTTATAAATTGCACTCAGTCAACCCCGGATTCGAACCGGCCCTCACTCATCAATAGACAGTGCCTCTTACCACTAGACCACCGCGCCATAACATGCGCCCTCCCACTAGCCGGACACCTTTGACCCGTCAGGAGGTCACTGGCTGGTATCGCTTAACCAAAACGAAGCCGTGATCATGGCTGTGTTCATACAGAAAAGGCAATATATGAAGTTGTTCTAAGAAGACGAACTAAACATTGTATTGGCCTAGATTTACTTGTATCGGTAACCCAGGACCCTAAGCTAGCTTCACGCCAAATTTCATGCACTTCCATTCATTTTAAGAGCTTGAAACCATGGTGAGAAGCAAACATGTTCCGGAGAAATTTAGCTCCTTGAAACACCCTTTCGGACGAATTACTCGAAAACCGTTGGAGATAAGTGGGTAGGGTAAATGAATGAAATGACCGCAATCGATTTTCCTATTCAGTCATGTTAATTCTGAGCTTGCGAAAGACATGTGCTTAGAACCGAAAAACTACAAATAAAAGGTTTTCTTCTGAAATTGTATTTAAACATATAAAACAATGAATTTCAATATCACGATATCCATCCCCAAATATTATCAGTCGTAAGTAATGTTCTTTCATTATCTGAAATGAACATGGGCGTAGACACCACCAGGTACACTAGAGACAGTGTCCCTACAAGTTTTGAGGCCTCCAAATACTTGTAGGGAATGTCCCTACAAGTTTTGAAGACCGGGAAAGATATGACAATCGCAATATGTTAGTTTTCCAATACATCTTTCTATGATACCTACCTACGTCGAGCGTATGCAAATCCGGACAGCGTCATTCCTACCAAAGGTACTAAAAATAATGATTTTAAAACCTTTGATTTCACTTTTTCCCAATTTTCAAAATCTGCCCCGCCATTTCGGTACCCTATAAAAGTTAGGAATGATGTTAACCCGCGCTCCACCGGGGTCCGGCGCCACCTTCGTCCCACGGGGACATCGATGGCCCTCTAACTGAAAATATGGGGTGAATTCATGTGAATTCATGGCTATAAAATATTCAAGTGAATTCATAGCTATAAAATATTCATGTGAATTCATGGCTCATGTGAATTCAGTAGGGTTATAATTTACATGTGCTCAGGTCAATTTTCTTTACCTCCAGAGATAAAGTTGGGTCTCGATAGGCAATTCCCACTAAAAATGCAATGCTTAACACTCGCATTGACGGGGGGTGGGTACCCGCCCCCTCGGGTTTTTCGGAAATAGCAGAAAAACGGCGGCGCGTAGCGCCACCGTACTTGGCATACCTTTTCCCTCATCATTTTTACAACTTCTGTGAAAATTTTAAGGTTAGGTCATCTCAGGTCAGGTCACCAGTACAGGTCAAAAGACCCGACCTGAAAAAAGTTTAAGATAGCATAAGTCGGAGCAGGGTGAACTTATCCGATTGAAACTCATATCACATAATGGCCCCACCTAAAATATGTTCCAGTATTTTTGATATCGATGACCTAAGGTCAGGTACGAGGCATGACCTTTCCCTTGGAAATACATGGAAAAATGGTTTTACGGAATAACTCAGTACCGGATGGTGATTTATTGCTGAGCGTTTATTTTAGCTGCATTAGAGTCGCCTGGGCTTTGCGGTTCTAATGATATGCATTTCATATAATTTAACTCTGACCAGACCTCAGTTCAGGTCAAATCCTTGATTTGACCTAGCAATGTCAAATTATATATCATTACATTCAGCTTGCTGAGAGGATTCATATAGTTTAAGTCGTTTTGCTCTATCTTTACTTGCTCAGATGTAATGGCCGAAAAACTGAATTTACATGTTATCCCTATGACGGCATGTTTTGACCTCTCGTGACCTTAAATGTGGCCTGACAAAAACTGGTTCAAATGTTTTCGATGTGGTTCAAATGTTTTCGATGGAGAAGTGGATGGGCAGCCCAAAACCGTTTACCGTTTTTCGCTACCTACCGTGGTTCTCGAGATCTTAGGGGGGCGGGTACCCGCCCCCCGTCAATGCAAAGGTGGCTCAGACCCCCGTCAATGCGCGTGTTAAGAAAACTGGACACAGCTTTTATACCATTAGAGCTATTGAGGTTTGGTAACGTATATTTCATCGGAAAATACCAGGGCTCTTCCCGCTGTGAGGAACATAATGACCTGTCGACAGTGGTTTGACCTCCAGAGGGCACCTATTGACCTGAGATGACCTGATGTCATGAAAGGTCAGAAAGTGGCCTTTTTGTATGTCAAATGAAAGCCAGTGACGAGACAGAGGTACATGATGGCTTCTAATTCAGTGCTCTAGCTAGATTAGGTTAACCTTCGCCCGGGTGGGGGTCTTTTTAGACCCCCTCGGGTTTTTCCGAAGTGACCAAAAAACGGCGGCGCGCACCGCCGCCAAACTGGGTCTAGCTGTTCCTTTATCATTTTTACATCTTTCCTGAAAATTTGGGCTCAAGGTCATATCAGGTCAGGTCACCAGGCCAGGTGAAGTGACCTCACCTCAAAAAATACTTAGGACTGCATAACTAAAAGAAGGGTTAATCGATCAAGTTGAAACTCATACCACATATTGGGCCCATCAGGAGCTACAACATTTGTTCCGGGATTTTGGATATTGGTGACCTAAGGTCATGTGCAGAGCATGACCTCCCCATTGTCAATACATGGGGAAAATCACGAAATGAGTTTTTCTCAGTAAGTATGGATGGAATCAACTTCAAACATCGGTTGCGACTTGCTTTTAGCCCATTTCTGAAGCTGATGCCGAAATTTTTGACATGTGACCTTTAAAAGGTCACCTTAGGTCAAATAAGCATTTTTTGGTGTTTTCCTCTATAAAATTTGAATAAACTAGGATAGAGCTTTTATTTTGTCACCTAAGGTGTTTGTATAGTCACTGGAAGTCAAATGATATACATCATGACTGTACCAGGTCAAGTTGGGTCAGACCGTTGACCTGGGTCAGGTCAAATTCTTAAATTTGACCTGGCATAGCAATATCATATATCATTCGATTTGTATTGACGAGAGGATTCCAATGGTTTATAAACCATGGCTGTATCTTGTTTGGTTTGGAAGCTATTAGCGAAAAAGTAAACGCCCTTATGCATGGGTGGCTATGGACATTCCCAAGAATATGCCCAATATTTAGTGACCTGTAGCTCCCTAGGCTTTGACCTGACACGAAAATGAATGCCACTGTAATGAAAGCGCATCTCAAGAGCTTTCGAATGGTGTTAGAAAAATGTTTCTAGCTATCATAGCTTCTGAGATATATGAGGTTTTCTTAGTACACTTCATATTAGCGATTTTGACCTATTTTGACCTCGGGTGACCTTGATATTGACCTGACAAGAAAAATGACCGAAGTATTTTCGATATCATTTTCGAAGAGCTTTCGATTGCCGTTTTGCGTTTTTTCTAGCTCTCTTAGTTTTTGAGATCGTGGGGGTCTTTTTTAGCCCCCCACCAGGGCGAAGGTGGCTCGTACCCGCCACCGGGGCAAGGGTTAAAAGTTATGGCCAAAATGCTGTTGACACCTGGTGACCTGAGGTGACCCAGATATGTCAAAGGGAAAATATTGCCTCTGAAATCCGTGAGAAGGTTGCTAAGAATACCTTTCTGAGAAATTTGATAACTTCCAATCATTTTTTGGACCACAATAATATTTTCCCCTTGCGTTTTTATGGGAGAGGTCACCTTGTGGCCTGACCTCAGGTCACCAAATTAAAAAAATCCTGGATATATTTTTTAGATCCTGGAGGGGCTATCAAGTGAAGAAAATTACAAATCAATTGGCCAAGAAATGTAGCTATGCTAAAGCTCAAAAGTTGAAGTGAGGTGAACTTGTTTGACCTCGCCTGGTGATCTGACTTAGTGTAGCCCGGGGTAGACAATTTCAAGGATAGTGGGAAAACGATAGGGTGAGAGTTGGAGCTCTCAACCGCGGTGCTGCACCTTGGGTTTTTCTGCTATTCTGAAAAACCTTAGGGGCCATCGATGCCCCCCCCGTGTAGCGAGGGTAAAGGAGCCACATTCTTTCACCAGCGCCGATTCCGGCAAGGCGGAAAAATACTCCAGTTGCAAGCTGATCTCCGTGAAGAGGATTGCTCACCATGACAACGTCGGATTGTTATGTCCCGCCAGGGTGGCGGGGAACTTTGTTTGAAAGCCTTTGGTTTGCTCCAGGGGCACGAAAAAACAGTGACGCGAAGCGCTGCCGTATTTAGCGCACTTTATCCTTGATCGATCCCGCAACCTTCCCCAAAATTTTAAGGTTGGATCATCTCAGGTCAGGTTGCCAGTGCATGTCAAGTGACCGCACCTCCAAAAATGTTTAAGGTGGCATAGGTAAGAAAAGGGTGAATCTATCGAATTGAAACCCATACCACATAATGGGCCCGCCGAATACTACAAACAATTTCAGAATTTTTCATACCGTAGACTTAGGGGCAGGTACGGATCATGACCCCTTTCCATTGGAAATGCATGGGGGAAACGGAAATTTGCCGAAAAATTGCATTAATTTTGTAAATACCACGTGCACTACCTTCGCATTCTCCAGAACATAGTATCCTCGGCCACTTTATAGGTTCATGCTGCAAGTTTGAACCTGTGACCTCTGAGAGGTCATCTGGGGCTATCCAATGCAGGTTTTTCAGACCTGGGTCTGAAATTTATTTAACTTTGCACAAAATGATGATAAATCTTTTATTTTCATACCATTACGTTTAAAATGTTATCGCAATCGATTAAAACGTATATTGATTATGCTAGGATAGATGGTGACCTTTGCAATTCCTTAGTTCAGGTCTTTTTATGTTTTGGCCTAGTACAGTAATATTATACATCATTCGATTGGCTGTAACGAGAGAAAGTTAATTATCCCTAAAATGATGCTAACTCAACTCTTTCAGACGCTAGAGCCCATAAACTCTCCTCTATCGTGCTACATTCTTTGACCTGTCATGACCTCAATATTGACCTGAGCCAAAAAGTGACTGATGCAGTTTCTTCATGAATTTCAATGAGCTATTCACTTGCTTTCGCGTTTTTTTCGCTATCCCGTATAAGAGTCGAGTTCAAGAGGGGTTGTTTGAACACCCCCACCAGGGCAAAGGTAGCTCGGAGGCTCACCGGGGCGTGGGTTCACGCTTGGTCAGCAGTGAGTCAGGTGTGGGTGGTGTTGACGGTCAAAACAGCCGCACTTTTACTTAAGCTTTCCATTTAATTTCATCGATAAGGATACCAAAAACAAGGAATGGAAATCGGGACCAAGATAACTCAGGAGATGAGGGCCTAGTGATAGGCAAAGGAGCGGCGGAGTCTTGGGTTAAAAATTCCATGGCCCCCTTGAACCAAGACTCCGCCGCTCCTATGCCTATCACTAGTAATGGGCTAAAAATTCCATGGCCCCCTTGAACCATTTATTTCCAGTCAACGCCAGAGGGTGATGTTAAAATTCATCATTTAAGGGGGAGCACCGTGCCCAGGTGCCCCCTCCCCCAGTTCCACCCCCAGTGGATAGGTAACTGCATATCAATATAGGGCTTCATATGCAAAATACAGAAGCTCGATTGCAGTGATATAGCTACACAATGCTCTCGAAACATTGCATTGAACTTATTTCCTTTTCCGAACATTGTTTCGTTTCAGTTTTCCATATTTTCGGAACATATCTTTTGTGGGAATAAATGGCGTGTGAGCTCACCGATGTTCATAGGTAGGTGGCTGGGCTCCGAGCCCAAAATCCCGCCTACCTCAACCGTCACTACTTGTGGGGGAGGGGGCACTCACATGGGCTATCCAACGCCCTTACCAAAGAATGCAAGACCCGCTTAAAATCTTGCACTTCCGCGAACGTTTCAACACGTACAATTCTTACAATTGTTACCTGTTGACAAGTGTTGTACAGGGGAATATAGTGGCAGATACAAAAGGGGCTAGTGGGGCTCAAGACCCACCCCTGAAATATCATAGTACCTATAGAAAATCATAGCAGGAGACCGGACAGGGAGACAGTAGGGGAAGGCACGAGTCCCTCAGCCCCCCCCCCACAGATGGCTGGTTATACAAATGTTGCTGATACTGTTATATTTTTTCTCTTTTCCATTATTGTGTTTTAAGGTGTCATTTCATGTAGTTAAGCGAGCTTCGTCATTCATGTGCCGCGACTATTTTTGCACAACCCTAAGCAATAATGGTGACACAGACACATATTAACGAATGTATTTGAGCAATATTTTCAAAGGGATATGCTAAACTGTATTAGGAGCATCGAATAACTTTCCAGGTACAGGATACCAAAACGCATGAGGACTTAGCCTAGCGCTCATTTCGCCTGGCTATAGTTTGGATGCAACGTAGCTGCTGTATGGGCGCAAAAGGACCACACTGTGCGCCCCCAGAACCCAAATAACTAATTACGGATGGAAAAATAATTTGATTCCTGGACTCATCATCCGAATTTAAACAGCGGGTCTAATCAATACGATAATAAACAGCTCTTAGAAATTTCTGAGGCGAATATTCTTAGCAAGCTGAAGGTATATCGAAACACACCCCTGCCCACGGCATATTGAAATATACGGTAATTCGATTTCGTTTGAAGCTTCAGCAATATTTCTAAGTGGAGATTTCCTCTTAAATAATTGGACAAAATGTATCTTTAGGTGACGCCTTCAACAATTCAAATGATAAAAATAAATATTAACAATGTCAATGAATGTTTACACGCGCTTTGGCGGGTGGGGGGTACCCGCCCTTTCGGATTTTTGGAAATAGCATAAGAAGGGCGGCGCGTAGCGCTGTGGTACTTGGCACACCTTTTTCAGATCATTTTTACACCTTTTTCAAAATTCTAAGGTTGGGTCAACTCAGGTCAGGTTACCAGTACAGGGCAGGTGACCTGACCTCGAAAGAAGTTTACGATAGCATAAGTCACAACAGGGCGAACTAATACTTTTGAAACTCATGACATAATGGGCCCACTGAGTTCTTTAGAATATGTTCCGGTATTGTTTATATCGATGGCATAAGGTCAGGTATGAGCCATGCCCTATCCATTGGAAACACATAGGACAAATAGTTTTAACTGAATAACTTAGTAAGGGATAGTGATCGGGCGTTTATTTTAAATGAACTAGATTTCTCTTGTCTTTGTGGTTCTAACGATATGCATTTTGACCTAATTTGTCCTTCACCTAACCTCAGGTCATAATAATAAAGTAGGTCAGGTCAAATAACATATTTCACCTAAATTTGACCCAGGAAGGTCATGTTATATATCACTGGATTCGGTTTACTGCGAGGATTTTAATGGTTCAAATTGTTTTGATCTATATTTACTTGTTCAGATGTAATGGCCGAAAACCTTCATTTACATGTTATCCATATGACGGCATGTTTTGACCTCTAGTGACCTCAAATGTGACTTGAAAAAATGGTGCAACTATTTTCGATAGAGAGGTGGATTGGCTACCCAATGTCGTTTACTGTTTTTCGCTATCTAGCGTGCTTCTCGAGATCTTAGGGGGGCGGGTACCTGCCCCCGTCAAAGCGAAGGTGGCTCAGACCCCGCCAATGCACGTGTTAAGTACCTTTTCAAATTATACTGAGCTAAATCCGTGTAAAAATGTAAAAAGGGGACGGCTGGCAAGCTCGCACATAAAATTCAGCCACTCTTATGTTCCGTCGGGTACCTAATCAAGAGGCTGGATGTGTCCCTACAAGTTCAGAAAGCATGGCTACACCAATGGAAATGAAATGTCAAATGGGCGCATTAGATTGCGAGATATTAAGATTTGAATGAAATGTGTAAAATGCAGTCCTCCGGCAGAATGGCAAAAACTAGGTAAGAATTTTACGTTTTCCACTGGAAACTATGCCTAAGCACAATAAAATTGATTTAGCTGCCCAGGTGTCTGTCTTTAAACTAAGTGAAGTGTTCCTTCTGACATTTCAAGCTTATAAGTCGCCCGTCAAATTTCAATAGCCTTTTTGCTTGTATCAGAAATACTGCGTTTTGGCGTAATAAATGTTGTCGGACCAGTTCGAATTATTTTTCTTAGGTGGCTCCTATTGTGTATTCAAAAGGAGGAAAATTTCAAATTCATCCCCTAAGAAATAAAAAGGAGAAAAATGCAGAATTGAAAACATTTGTTCCAAAATTTCGCAACAACTTCTTGGAATTTAAGTTCATAGAGCAATTAGCAATTTACTTTCGTGCTGTTTTTGCCCACTTGTTCCTTCTGCACTTGTTATTAATATGTTGTTGTTTGTGTGCATTGCGGCATTTTCTCCTTTCTGAGATAATTCTATGGCCGGCAGATTGCAGTCGAGTGATGACAGGGATCGCCAAGATATTTACGCGGCTCGAAGGCGTGGAGCGCTCTCTCAGTAATATAGAGCTCTCGCTGAACCAGGTGCGTCTTGATGACGAGAGCGCTTCGCTTCGTCGCTTGTTCACAGTGCGCGACTTTGAGGAGGCTGAGAGGCAGCTGACCAACGACGCAGGCATGAGGAAGGTGCGGGTAAGTGATGATAATGATAGTTGTAACGTCTTCGTGGGTTATGTACTTTTTCTGGCTTATCTTGCGAGCTTCATGCATTATCGTTTGATTTAGAGAATCTAACATCACATTCAGTATAATATGCGTAAAAATACGTTTTTAACGGCGTTAAAAACTTCACGATCATCCAAATAAACGTTTGTTCTCTCAAAATTTCCCACGACTTCAATGTATTAAGTTTAACGAATTAAATGCCTACTACCTGGCAAAGCTTTTACTGTTGGATGCCGACCAAAAAAAGAAACCAGACAAATTTCTGATCTAGCATCCTAAGTTCAGTCATATTCATTGAATATCATCATTTCGACTCGATCGGGTAACTTATTCCATATAACACCTCCTTAGATGATATTCTTATCTTAGCACTTGTTCTTAAGTTTTCTTAGCAGTCTGGACAGCCTATTTTCTGGCCCTTGAATCGAAAATGTAACCATAATTTTCTTATGAAAAATAGCCTTCTTTGTATACAATTTTGATATCCCAGTGTTGTGAGCTCGAATCAATATGATGACAGCACATCTCCCTTTTCATGTGCGGCGGAATGTGTGTAACTGCATGAACATTGCTGTAGGTGCGTAATGAAACACAAAAATTATAAACCATTGACGAAATGTGTTGCTATTTTGTCCTTCGTTGAAACACCAGTCACAAAACAGCCTCTGCTATGCATAGAAGCATTTGCTGAACCTTATACTTGTGACGTTGGTTTCGGCAGCTTTCAGAACTTCGGAAGAGCGCCACTGGTCACCTGTCCAGTAGTCTGCGCCTGATGATGTCGCAAATCTTCAGCAACAGCCTGTCCCGACAGCTGTCTCTGAAGGGACAGAACAACAAGAAGCAGTTGGCCGGGACAACCCTCTACGAAATCATATGTGGTGGGTGAAATGCAGTGACAACTCTATACATTTCCCTTTTGGCCATCGGTGCATGCAAGGGACCTGTCTTGTCGGCACGGAAGAAACCTATGAGCGGCAGCTTTCCTACTGCGTAAACAGCTATGCCCATGTTTTCCTATGCTCAATCAACCAGATATTCAAGGAATATTTATCATACAATTTTTACCGCGTATAGTGAAAACTTTGTGCACTTGGAGAGTAGTTTTCCTATTTTTATAGAATTGCTTCATATTGCGGGCAAACACTAGGTAAAAAGATGGGAACATAATTAAAAACTCTGTACTTTGGTACATCTGGACATGCCCATTAGAGATAATAATAACAGACAATAAAACGTATATAAAAACGACACGATTCCTCAGTTTCTAAACGCAGCCTTTTTTCAAAATATACCATCCCATATCGGGTTCAGGGTGAACTTCCCCATTCCCTGGTTAAGGGATTTGATTGCATACTCGTCCTAATTTTGACAGGCTCTCGCACTGACCTCACCACTGTGACTCGATCGCCAGAGTGACCGCTTTGCTAGGGCTGAAATCGTGGCCGCAGCCCATCCTATGTTTGGCCAGGGGAATAGTTCGGCGTGCTCAGTCGCATGTCGGATGTTGGCCAAGTGCTCCTTCGGACGGACGCTTTTTGGTCGGCCTGTCTCTCCCAAGCAAGAAGCCTCCACTGGCATGAAGTCTCACAAACAACCCCTTTCTAATAACATTCCTTAATAGGATCATTAGCTCTAACAAATATGTTGTGAAGCTTCGATCGCAGTTCCTTGAAAAACGACTGCGTTTAGAAACTGAGGGATAGTGCTGTTTTTATACGCGTTTTGTTGTCTTTTATTATAAAAAAACACTGGTAAGCTGGTCTTCTTTCGCCACATTTGTTCAAACTCTTAAGAGATATGTCCAACTGTACCGAAGTACTGAGTATATATTATATTTCCATATTTTACCTAGTGTTTGTCCGAAATATTCAACAACAGCACAAAACTCTGTTAAAGTATTATAAGCAAGAACACGATAACCAGGGCAGTTCCCCTCCCTTTCTGGGAGTGGTTTTATCCCTGACGACGTCCCTGACCCTTATTCACAATGTTATTCCAGATCAGGGGAGGAAACAAACTCAAACTGGTCGCTAACTAAATGTCAAATGCCAAAAGCTATCCGTTTTGACTGTTAAAGCTGGACAACTGTAAAGCAGCACTGGCGTAAAATGAGAATCTGGGCCGCCAGGAGATCTAACCTGTCCTCCTTCGATTACCAGTCTAACCATTTACCAATTGAGCTATGCGACCCCTGGCATTAGCTCGCGCGCAGAGTAAAATATTCAAAATAATTTATCATCAATGAATGATCCATCGAATTCTACTGAGAGGTGATGTAACTAATGATCCTAAGTTGGCCGCGTTTCGTCATAAGAACTGTAACCACCCACTTAGGGCGCAACTTTTGGCAGTCTCACGCTGTTGCTACCTTCCACCGCTGCACGGTGATGGGTTGGCCGGACGGGGAGGGACGGAACTACTAAATATACAATTTCGTTCATTTAAATGCCTTCTTGCTACAGATCCATATCTATGTTATTTCCAGGTTAGTCGTACGAGTCGAACTTTAAAAACATGAACGCAGGATGCAGTGTCAGCCCTATGTATTATGATCAGGGCGATGAAAAACTTAAAGTGTCTGTGTATACTCAACATTGCTGCTCGCTCACGAATATTTTCCGTTGAATTTGGCCCTCCAGTTCTTTGCCCTAATTTTGGTTGATTTATTTAATGGATACCGATATTTGTCTTCTTCAGATGCACTGTATTCGGACAGCAAGGCGTCTCGTCCGGAGATCAACCAGCGGGTGACCCGTTGGTTGTCTGGATCACGCGACCGGCGGGCTGGCACAGAGCCGGCCCGGAAGAAAAGACGCAGTGCTCCTACTGCAGCAAGTGAACCAGAGGCCGACGGAGAGACGGAGATCGGCCATGATTCCCAGCCATCTACAAACGAGCCCAAAAACGATATACAAAACTGTGAACTATAACCAAACTGCGGACTGTACAAGCCGAAAAGTGTAAATAAGATAGGAATACCACGATTCAGCGCAGTTTAGAACATTGTATTGTCGGAAGGTTGTATCACTGTCGTTATCGTTGTACCATTGAACCTTGAACCCCGAACCTGTTTAATATGGCAGTTGCGTGAACGTGTATAGTTGTGAATTCTGAATTGTAAAAATGCCTTGAAAATTAGCGTCATGATGTATCATTCTGTATTTATTTCTTGTATTTTATTATTGCAGCTATGATATTTCACTTCTGCTCCTGTACATGATGAAGCACAGAATTATGTGAAATACATTTTTTCTGTATATCTGTTTTCAGTTTACCCTCATGAATCAGGCTAGAAGTTATATGATTCTCTCAATCGTTTCGGGGAGAAAAATTCCTCTCAATCGATAAGAGACTAAACATTGCTATTGATGAGCGTTTGCTTGTTGAAGTTAGTATAAAACCTGTAATATATTTAATTAAACTGATGCCTCAAACTGTGGGGAATGTCCGGGGAATAAGAAATGGCCTTGCAGGAACGGGTTGGGATTCCCCGTACGGGATCAGTCCCTTTTCTGGGTTAAATTCACATAGCGTGATGGGGGAAAGTTGGGGAAATCACGAGTGAATGTCCGGGAATAGGTTGGGAATACCCGTACAGAACAGATCAGCTCAATGGGGATGGTTCGGGGAAACCTCACCTGAAAGTACGGGGACAAGTAGGGGATCCCCGTACGGGTTCGGTCTATGCGCCCTGTTTGATTCAGCATACCGCGGTGGGAAATGGTTGGGAATTCCCCAACCAAAACGGTGGGGAAAGCTATGATTTCCCCAACCGTGATTTCCCCGTACAAAGTGTCTCATATCCCAAGCAAACGTTCGTGATTCCCCAATCCACCGGTTGGGTTTCCCCAATCAATTCCCACCATTTTACACAGGCGTCCCCGTACGGGATTCGCCCGGAATTGCTGGCTAGGAGCTATCACCCTACACAATTGCAGAAACCTTGCACCAACTGTCAGAACCGCCAAGTGGTCAGAATAGAGCCTCCTGAGAAATCTCAATCCGCTTCGCTCCATGGATTTCGTCATGCGGCTCTGACACATTCGCTTATCTCACATCTTAACACGCGCCCCGCAGGGGTTCTTTGCATGACGCGCGCCGCTGGGGGGTATTTTTCGCCTCCCCTCCGTATCTCATTTCCCGCAAAAGCTAAAGGAAAATGACGGGCAGCGTTCGAAAGCTCTAAACAAGACGAATAGATTTTATACGAATAATTTTATGTCAGGTCAATATTGAGGTCAGCATAGGTCAAAGAAGGTTCCATAGGCTTACAACAGAGCGGTGTACGTTTCTCCCTCTAGATCTGCCCTCAGGGGAGCTAGAACAAATATTTTTGCACCATTGGATTCCTCTTATCGCGGCGAATCGAATGATGCATAATATGACCTTGCTAGTTCATATAGTGAAAATGACCTGACCTCGAGCTAGGTCAGGGTCACATGGTGACCTGGTATGGTCATGCTGCATATCAATCGACTCCCCGTGACAATATAAGCACAATGCAAGCAAAATACGAGCTTTATCTCAATTCAGTAAGAAGTTAATGGCAAAACAATCTCTTTATGCTCCCGTGCCCTGACATGACCTTTGAGAGGTCAGATGCTGAAAAACTCAACTTTAATGGTCAAGATCGTGGTAAGAATAGACGGTTTGAGGATTTTCAGCTCTATCTATCCAGTATTTGCTGAAAACGAGCCCATTCTATTCTTCAACATAGACTTAAATTAGGTGACCAAAAAATTGGCCCCACCTTAGGTCAACAATATCGAAATTCCGAGATGGCAGATTTGTAGACCCTGATGACCTTATCATATTGTGGAAGTTTCAAATTGATCGGTTTGCTGATGTTCCTTGGGCGCTGCTTCAAACTCGTGATTTTAGGTTTTGAGATCGGGTCACTTGACCTTGAATAGCTCCTTGACCTGACATGACCTTAACTCAAAAATTTTTTCGGATGTGTAAAATTGATCAGGAATAAGGTATTGTAAGTTTCGTTATTCTGCGTCTTTTCGTTTTTGCGTCATCTGGAGAAAACCAGGAGGGAGGGGGAGGGCGAATTTCGCCCCCCAGCGGGGCGCGTGTTAAACCACTACAATGAAGAGACATGAGATATGACACTTTGGCGATACGACTTCAGGGTGTCGTAAAACAGGTCAGTTCCCGGGCGTTGTCGAATAAAAGCATTTGCCACCCGGGGAAGCCCCACAAACAGTCCTTCCTTAATACGCGCATTGACGGGGGTGGGTACCCGCCCCCCTCGGGTTTTTCGGAGATAGCAAAAAAACGGCGGCGCGTAGCGCCGCCGTACTTGGTATACCTTTTTCCTCATCATTTTTACAACTTCTGTGAAAATTTTAAGGTTAGGTCATCTCAGGTCAGGTCACCAGTACAGGTCAAGTGACCCGACCTCAAAAAAGTTTAAGATAGCATAAGTCAGAGCAGGGTGAACTTATCCGATTGAAACTCATATCACATAATGGCCCCACCGAGTTCTCTAAAATGTGTTCCGGTATTTTTGATATCGATGACCTAAGGTCAGGTACGAGGCATGACCTCTCCACTGGAAATACATGGGAAAAATGGTTTTTACGGAATAACTCAGTAACGGATGGTGATAGAGCATTTATTTTAGCTGCATTAGACTTGCCTGGGCTTTGCAGGTCTAATGATATGCATTTTTTTATAATTTGACCCTGACCTGACCTCAGGTCAGGTCAAATCCTTGATTTAACCTAACAAGATCAAATTATATATCATTCGATTCGGCTTGCTGAGAGGATTCATATAGTTCAAGTCGTTTTGCTCTATCTTTACTTGTTCAGATGTAATGGCCGAAAAACGGAATTTACATGTTATCCCTATGACGGCATGTTTTAATCTCTCGTGACCTTAAATGTGACCTGACAAAAAATGGTTCAAGTGTTTTCCATGGAGAAGTGGATGGGCAGCCCAACGCCGTTTACCGTTTTTGCTACCTACCGTGGTTTTCGAGATCTTAGGGGGGCGGGTACCGTACCCGCCCCCCCGTCAATGCGAAGGTGGCTCAGACCCCCGTCAATGCGCGTGTTAATGGTGTTCACCCGCGCATATGGAACGTGTAGAATTGTCTGATGTCTAAAAGCCTACACTGGGGTGCACAGGTAAAATGAGTGAAGTAAAAACGGTGAGCTTATCCTACCACTGAAAATACTGCCAATGTGCATGAGATCGTGTTGTGTCCTCCGCACTCGAAGTGAAACGAGGTTAAAGTGCCTGAGCGAGTCACAGTATGATAGTGATGATGATTGTGTCTGGATGTTTGAGTTGATCTACAGCAAAAGTTTGTGTTGCATTCGCTCAATACGATATGTGTGCACCGCAGCTGCCCCTCCCCAGATGGTGCTACAGTACTCCAGCACAGACTGAACATGAGCGTGGCAGGATACAATCACTGATTTGACGTTGAAATATCGTCTACTCTTGACAATTTGAAATGATCTTATCAGTACCTACACCGGGGGTCCTATTGGCTGGCATGATAATGCCGTCGACGTGAGGTTCGAAAGTGAGTTTTCTGTCCAAAACAACTCCCAAATCTCGAATAGTTTCTATTTGTTCCAAACTTGTACTTCCGATGAAATAGGTTGATTTTAGAGGCCTGGTTTTTAGCGTCACGGCCGAATTCAAATTTAGTTTTCAGGAGTTTGACCACTCGCAGAGCCTTTGCAAGTCAGCCTGAAGGAGAGAGGCGTCAGCTGCGCAGGTGACCTTTCGGAATAACTTCACGTCGTCGGCAAACATCAGGCAAGACGAGGTCATGTTATCCGGGATGTCGTTGATGAAGAGCGAGAAAAGCAACGGAGATAACAGCCCTCCTTCAGGAGTGCCTGAGGCAACCCGACACCAGTCTGAGTACTTGCCGTTCAGAATCACACGCTGATGTCTGTATTGTAAGTAAGAAGAAAACCATTTGAGAGCTGAGCCAGAGATTTTGAAGGAGTTTTTCAGTTTGTGTATTAGGAGTGAGTGGGTCACTCTTTGAAAAGCCTCAGTGTAATCGAAATATATGCAGTCTGTTTGAAAGCCTTCCCAAATCGAGTCCCAGGCAGTGTTCAGCAAAGTTGCCAGGTTTGTAGCGCATGATCGCTTGGGCACGAAACCATGTTGTGATAAAGATAAAACGGGGCTAACATGCTGAAATAAACACGAGAACGTCACTTTTTCTAAAACCTTTCCAAACAGCGGATATGAGTGATGCCGATAGGTAGATTTTTGGGTCTTTAGAGTTTCCCTTTTTAGATCCATAACATGTATTCATACATACATTCATACACAAAGATATGCACACTACAACAAAAGGAGAGAACTGATATGTAGAGGATGGCACCGGGGTTAAGGAGCGATGAGTGCAGAGGGGGAGACGCGAACGGACCAGCACGGACGCGGGAGTACGAGTGCGAGTTCGATACGAGTATGAGTTGGAGTCGACGAAGTGGATCGGCGTCGGTGTAGTGACGGTGGGTATTAAATACGGGCGGTACCGCTACTATTAGGGGTCATACGCACGCGTGACGGGCGAATTCGAGCGCTGACGGGACCGACCGATGCCGAGTGCGGCGGGCGACGAACAGCGACGGGGGTCGTAGTGGGACAGAGCGAGCCAGGTACCGGACGGCTCACTCGACGCAGCAAAGATGTGTTTGAGGTAAGGTTTCAGGCAAGGTGAGGACCCTTTTTATTTCAAGGCATGCTGGCTGGTATGGACATTGGCGGACGCAGGGGGGGCATTCCGGCCATGGCCCCCCCAAAGCGCTGGAGGGGGGGCAAACTATCTTTGGCCCCCAAACGCTGGAAAATTTTCGAAAAAAGGTGTTTACACTAGGTCTATAGAGCAAAAAAATCTTCGCTCCTACCCCCCCCCGAGAGCGATCATGTACTTAGAAAGGTCGCTTGTACTAGGTCTGTCGAGCACTGAAAAAGGTGTTTACACTAGGTCTGTAGAGTAAAAAAATCTTCGCTCCCCCCCGGAGGAGAGGCAGACTTGGGTTCGGCCCCCCAAAACTCGGGTCTGCGTCCGCCACTGGGTATGGATGAGCACACATAAGGTAAGGCACACATATGAGCACAGTTCTTTTGTGTTAGGAGGGAAAAAACTGAGCTAGTAATCGGAGTATCAGGAAACGAGGATCCAGCGACAATGTGTCCTGAGGTGAGATGAGGATCCAGTTCGTACACCGTTTAGACTTGCTGCAAATACAGCAGATTCACAGAGCATATAGAGCAAAAAACGCAAAACAAGCTAAGGGCACCCTTCACTGCGATTACAGCCCACACAACTGGACACGTGCGTGCTTCTCGCTTCCTGGATATCGTGTAAAGACCAGCTCTGTCTTTACTCGTAGCTGGCGTAAGACTGATGCATTCGACGTCAACCGGCGCTTGTGCGAGATAGACTGGAGTCCAGTTTTTCACTGTGACGACCCAACCGAGCAATGGGACTACTTTTTAAATTTCACACGTCCTATTCTCGACCACGAAGCTCCATTGAAACGTAGCCGGATTCGCAACCCGACTGCCCCGCCCGTGACTGACACCACCAAGGAACTGATGGCTGAGGGCGAGCGGCACTGCGGACCGGCGACCGAGACAGGTACAAGAAACTGGACAGGCGCGTTCGGTCCGCTGTACGAAGAGACGCCCGCGATGCCATCGCGCGGGACATTGGTGAGCGCGGACTAACATCAGTGTGGAGAGCAGTCCGACCTGTCGTTGCCTCCAAGAAGACGGCTAAGCCTCTTAGCACTGATGACGTGGATGTGAATGCTCTAAATAAGTACTTTGTTGAGATAGGTATCAAAACGTCTCAATTCGTAAACTCATCGGCACCTGATCTCCCTGTGCGACTGCCGCGTGTTAACACTGGCTCATTCGAGTTGCGTCCCATTACATCGGACTATCTGATGACAGTGGTCAGTCGTATGAACAACTCGTCCTCGTGGTGTAGATGGCCTCTGCATCAGGTTCATCAAGATGTGCATCCACTCGCTGTGCCCTGTCATCACTCATATCGTCAACACCAGTCTAACTAGTCATGTCGTACCTGATAGCTGGAAACTTACCGTTGTTCACCCCATTCGAAAATCTTCTAAATCAAATGATTTTAGCTGTTTTAGGCCCATCTCGATTCTTACGACCATCGGAAAAATAATAGAGCGCGTTGTCTTTGAACAACTTTTCTCATACTTCTCTGGCCATTATCTTTTTACCCCAAGACAACACGGTTTTAGGCCTAATTACTCTACTGACACTGCACTTCTTACCGTAACCGACCACGTTTTTAGCGCAATGGATAACCGTCAAATTACGTTGCTCTGTTTGATTGATTGTTCGCGCTGTTTCGACTGCATCCCGCATGACCCACTGTTGAGGAAGCTGGAACTCTATGGAGTTGACACGCGCTGGTTCCGAAGTTATCTTTCCAACCACTATCAGCAAGTTCAAATTCAAAATTCTGGGACTAGGAATGGATTTGATCTGTCGAGACCCCTTCTTAACCCACTCGGAACATATCAGGGGTCAGCTCTGGGCCCGCTGTTGTACAGCATCTACGCAAACGACCTCCCCCTGTACTCGGACACCGCCGACATAGTGATGTACGCCGATGACTGCCAGGTCTTCCTGTCCGGCCCACCCAGAGACCTTGTTCAACTCATCAGCTCGATGGAAAACAATTTGTCTCTCCTGTCTTTGTGGTACAACAAAAACGGTCTCAAAATTAACTAAGCTAAAACACAACTTCTTGTTCTGGGTTCTCAGCAAATCGTTAAGCGCCTCCCACCCATCTCTCTCAAGTTCATGGGCTCAACTCTTACCTGTTCTGACTCTGCCAAAAACCTGGGAGTGTGGTTCGATCAGCACCTGTCTTTCACCACCCACACGGATGACGTCGTACGGCGCTGCACCGGAATGTTGTGTGGGCTGAGCCATACCAAGCATAGCCTCCCGCAGCCAGCACTGATTACCCTTGTACAGGGCTTGGTCATGCCCGTTATTAGGTACTGTTTGACGGTATACGGAGCTAGCTGTATAACCCAACGTCACAGACTGCAGAAGCTGCTTCACCATGCTGCCCGTGTTATCTCCGGCCGGAGAAAATACGACCACATTAGCGATGTAATTGATAGGCTGGGATGGTTGTCTGTAAACAACATGTTTAAATACCAATGTCTTTCACTTGTGAAGAAGATGCTTGTAACATCTGAACCTGAAATAATCGCTGGAAATCTTGTGACTAGGTCAAACGCATTCGGACGCCAGACTAGGCAAAGTGAAGCGATTGTTACGCCTGCGATACGTTCAGAGGCAGGGCGGCGCAGATTCTTGTACACAGCTGTAAAAATGTACAACGAGCTTCCAATCAAAATAAGACAGCAAGGTCTCCCACGCTTCAAGCGAACACTGAAAAGATACCTCCTCGAGCGGCAGCGAGAAGACCGGGACGCCGCGTGACCGAGCCTGGGTTGGGAATTTTGAAAGTGTTGAATGCTTTACATTTTTAGCTGTTTTTATTTTTAATGTCTTCTTTTTCCAGTGTGATATATTTTTGTGGGCACTGAGCTGCATATCGTGGTTGTGTCCCCCCCAATTTCCGATGTTTTATCGCTTTACTCGAGATGTGGAATAGCCGTACAATGTATGGATATATCTCACGATGTCTAATAAATAAATAAATAAATAAGGGTATGCTAATAACGGTAACAACAGAGGGCTGTTGCAAGGCTTGAGTCGAGATTAGGATTCAGAAACTAAAGTAGCAAAACTAGCAATAAAGTACACAGCGCATCCAATGCACGTCTCGTTAAGGCGATGCCAGGGGCGCAGCCAGAGCTTTGGTATGGGGGGCACACCAACTTTGAGGGGCACCCCGGGGAAAAAGGACACTTTTTAACGTAACCTAAAAAACTTACTATTACTTTGTTTATATCATTTTTTGGGCATCTTTGGTTCAATAAAAATGCAAATAAATCATTGACGGAGAAAGAAAACTCGATTAAAACCGAAAGCAGGGAAAAAATATCACCAAAATGTCTTGGAAGTAGCCAAAATACGACTGTTTTGGATAGATTTAAGGACAAATCAACCAACTCATGCAAGTACTTAACATCAGAGAAATCAGCGGAGCATGTGCTATCTGTTACAATGTACAGGTTAAGGCATATTGGAGACAAAAATTCATTTGTTATGCCCACTGGTTTTGTCGTGACGAGTGAGCCCTGGCTGAACGCGGATTAAGTTCCTTGCCTCCCACAATCGCCGTGGGACGAGGAGTAGCATAGTGTCTTTGGAAGAACACATTTTTCCTGCCGGAAAAATTTGGGAGATACCTTTCGAACGCGTTTATTAAGTTCCATATTCTCAAGGATCGGTCCCAGTTAACCCGCCCCGGTGGCGGGTACGAGCCACCTTCGCCCTGGTGGGGGGCTAAAAGACCCCCACGATCTCAAAAACTAAGAGAGCTAGAAAAAAGCCAAAACGGCAATCAAAGCTCTTCGAAAATGATATCGAAAATACTTCGGTCATTTTCTGTCAGGTCAATATCAAGGTCACCAGAGGTCAAAATAGGTCAAAATCGCTAATATGAGGTGTACTAAGAAAACCTCCTATATCTCAGAAACTATGATAGCTAGAAACATTTTCTAACACCATTCGAAAGCTCTTGAGATGTGCTTTCATTAGAGTGGCATTCATTTTCGTGTCAGGTCAAAGCCTAGGGAGCTACAGGTCACTAAATATTGGGCATATTCTTGGGAATGTCCATAGCCACCCATGCAAAAGGTCTTTACTTTTCGCTAATAGCTTCCAAACCAAACAAGATACAGCCATAGTTTATGCACATTGCAATCCTCTGGTCAATACGAATCGAATGATATATGATATTGCTATGCCAGGTCAAATTTAAGAATTTGACCTGACCCAGGTCAACGGTCTGACCCAACTTGACCTGGTATAGTCATGATGTATATCATTTGACTTCCAGTGACTATACAAACACTTTGGTGACAAAATAAAGCTCTATCTTAGTTTATTCAAAATCTATACAGAAAAACACCAAAAATGCTTATTTGACCTAAGGTGACCTTTTAAAGGTCACAAGTCAAAAATTTTGGTATCAGCTTCAGAAATGGGCTAAGAGCAAGTCGCAACCGATGTTTGAAGTTGATTCCATCCATACTTACTGAGAAAAGCTCATTTCGTGATTTTCCCAATGCATTGTCAATGGGGAGGTCATGCTCTGCACATGACCTTAGGTCACCAATATAAAAATCCCGGAACAAATGTTGTAGCTCCTGGTGGGCCCAAGATGTGGTATGAGTTTCAACTGATTGATTAACCCTTCTTTTAGTTATGCCGTCCTAAGTATTTTTGAGGTGAGGTCACTTTACCTGACCTGGTGACCTGACCTGATATGACCTTGAGCTAAAATTTTCAGGAAAGATGTAAAAATGATGAAGGAACAGCTAGACCAAGTTTGGCGGCGCTGCGCGCCGTTTTTTGGTCGCTTCGGAAAAACCCGAGGGGGTCAAAAGACCCCCCACCGGCGAAGGTTAAGAGTAAATAAAAGGTGAACAGGCCGGTTGTTTGGATGGGGATGGTGTGACAGGGCTGAAAATTGTGAAAACTAGTTCTTAATTTAAATCAATTAGTAGAAATCCTGGTTTAGGGGACTGTCCTCTGAGCTCAGGGGCACAAGCCTTTTATCATTTCTTCCCAGTATCCACCAGTATAATAAGCAATTCATATAACCAGGGGTGCCTAGGTATCACAAGCCGTTTTAGAGATTCCTCATTCCTCGTTAGCTCCGTTTTACAAGGGGAGTTTCCATTGTGTTCTTATTCCCCATCTATTCAAGACCAGCTCTGGGGCCCCCAAGTGTGGATCAGAGGCCTCCAGAGCAGCTTTCCCCATCCCCCCCAGTTTTGCCTCCAGGGACTAGACTAGCTCAGTGACCCCGCCCCTAGATCATGGGAGTTGGCCTTGTGTTCTTATTGTCTGTCTATTCAAGACCACCTCAGGGGCCCCTGATGTAGATCAGGGCCACAGAGCAGCTTATGCATCACCCAGGGACTAGACTAGCTCATTTGTCCCAGAGATGAGGTCATCAGACTAGCTCAATGGGCCACAGATAGGCTTATAGGGCCTTAAACCAGTTCAAGAAGCCCCAGAACAGTTTAAGGCGCCAGATCACCTCAGGGGGCCTCAAGCCAACTTAAGGGGCTCTCACAAGCTCAGCGCCCAGACCAGCTCAGGGTACCCTCAGAACCTAGATCCGCTCTTGGGCCACAGATCAGCTCTTGGGGCCCCAGATCAGTTCAGGGGCCTCAAGTCAGGTGAGGGGGGAAGATCAAGTCAGGGGCACTAATTCAGCTCAGGAATCTCTCACCAGCTCGGGGCCCAAGCAGTTCAAAAGCCCCAGAGCTGCTCAGGGGACACCAGATCGACCCATAGGGCACCATATCAGCCTCGGGGACAAACAATCAGATCAGTGGTCCCCGACCAGCTCGGGGCCCAGATCAGCTCGGGAATACAATATCAAGTCAGGAGGCACTTAATCAGGAGCCCCATAGCATCTCAGGGGCCCTCACCAACCCCTTGTGGGTCCAGCTCAGCTCAGGGCCTGGGAGCTGCTCAGGAAATCACGTAATCAACCCAGGAGGCCCGGGTCAGCTTAAAGAGCACCATATTAGCCATGGGGCACCAGACTAGCTCAGAGGGAATACGATGGGCTCAGGAGACACACTGATAACTCAGCAGGCACCAGATCGACTCAGGGGGCATTAGTTAAGTTCAGGGGGCAGTATGTCTGCTTAGGGTGCACCAGATCGATCAGCGCAGGGGGCAAGTTCAAGTCAGGGGCACTAAATCAGCTCAGGGATCCCTCACCAGCTCGGGGCCCAATCAGTTCAAAACCCCAGAGCTGCTCAGGGGACACCAGATGCCCATAGGGCACCAAATCAGCTTCGGGGACAAACAATCAGATCAGTGGTCCCCGACCAGCTCGGGAATACCAGATCAAGTCAGGAGGCACTTAATCAGCTCAGGGGCACAATACCATCTTAGGAGCCCTCATCAGCCTCTGTGGCCCCAGCTCAGCTCAGGGCCTTAAAGCTGCTCATGAAATCACGTAAGGAGGCCCAGATCAGCTTAAAGGGCACCAGATTAGCTCAAGGGGCACCAGACTAGCTCAGAGGGTATCAGATGGGCTCAGGAGGCACCAGATCGACTCAGGGGCAATATTGCAGCTCAGGTGGCACCAGATCGATCCGCTCGGGGGGCAAGATCAGCTCCCAGCCCCCCAGACTATGGCAGGAACCTAAATCAGCCCAGGGAGCAACGTAACAGCTCAGGGGACACAAGGTGGGCTCAGGGCCCGCCAAACCAGCTTAGGGGGACACCAGGCCATCTAAGGAGATATCAATAATCAGCTGAGGGGGCACCTAATCAGCTGAAGAGGCACCATATTGACTTAAGAGACAGAATCAACTTGGGGAGGCATGAGATCAGCTCGGGGGCCCGAATCAGCTCAAGGGGCACTAAATCAGCCATTAGGGCACGAAGCAGGCTCGGAGGCATTAGACTAATCCAGAGGGCATTATATTCGTTCAGGAGGCCTAATTATTTGCTCAGTGGGGCACTCCATTGACTCAGGGGCACCAGATCAGCTTAAAGGGCAAGTAATCAGCTCAAGGGGCCAAGACCAGCTGAGTGGCCACGAGATGAGCTCAAGGAGCACCAGATTAGCTTCACCCATACGATTATTGGCGACGATGAGGCATTAGGTGGACACATACTAGGTGCCCATACTCTTCCCGGGTGCTTGGAAAGGCGACAGAGTGCCCTGGCTGACCAAAAAGGCACTTAATTGTCAAACAATAGTTGAAATCGGTAAGTGCAGTCTAGTTTCATCTAGGTTCAACGACGTAGGGCACTAAATTTCGAGCGGCATGGCCCAAAGGGGTACACCACCTGGAAATCAAAAGGGCACCCGGCATCGATGGGGGCACGTGCCCCGTGTGCCCCCCTGGACAGTAGATAAACTCCAGGAGGCATTAAATAAGTTCAGGGGCCCAGATCAGCTCAAGGGGCACTAAAACAGCTAAAAGGACACCAGACAAGCTCGGAGGCATCAAACTAACTCAGAGAGTTTATATAGGTTCAGAAGGCACACTTATTTTCTCAGAGGGGCACCAGATTGACTACGAGGGCACCAGATAAGCTCAGAGGGCACGTGATCAGCTCCAGGGGCACCAGATGAGCTCCGCCCGTACGATCATTGGCGACGATGAGGCATTATCTGGAAACGGATTACGTGCCTATACTCTTCACGTGTGCTTGGAAAGGCGACAGAATGCCCTAGCTGACCAAAAAGGCACTTAATTGCCAAACAATAGTTGAAATCGCTAAATGCAGTCTAGTTCCATCTAGGTTCAACGACGTAGGGCACTAAATTTCGAGCGGCACGGCCCAAAGGGGGTACACCACCTGGAAATCAAAAGGGCACCCGGCACCGATGGGGGCACGTGCCCCCTGTGCCCCCTGGCTGCGGCCCTGGACAGTAGATAAACTATGGGAGACATTAAATAAGTTCAGGGCTCCCCGGATCAGCTCAAGGGGACTAAAACAGCTGATAGGGCACTAGGCAAGCTCGGAGGCATCATACTAACTCAGAGAGTTTATATAGGTTCAGAAGGCACAATTACTTTCTCAGGGGGGGCACCAGATTGACTACGGAGGCATCAGATCAGCTCAGAGGGCACATGATCAGCTCCAGGGGCCATGACCAGCGCTCAGGGGGTACCAGACTAGCTCTGCCCGTACGATTATTGGCGACGATCAGGCATTATCTGGAAACGGATTATGTACCTATATTATTCCCAGGTGCTTGGAAAGGCGACAGAATGCCCCAACTGACAAAAAGGCACTTAACCCTCGCCCCACCGGGGGCCATCGATGGCCCCCTAAGGTTTTTCCGGGATAACAGAAAAACGAAGAGGCGCAGCACCGCGGTTGAGGGCTCTACCTCTCACTGCATCATTTTGCCACCATCCCTGAAATTTTTTACCCCGGGTCACCCAAGGTCAGGTCACCAGACGAGGTCAACCAAGGTCACCTCACTTCAACTTTAGAGCTCTGTAAGAGCTACATTTCGGAGTCGATCGATTTGAAACTTGCTACACTTTATGGCCCCTCCGGGGTCTACAAGGTGTATATCCGGGATTTTTCCATTTCGTGCCCTGAGGTCAGGTCACGAGGTGACCTCTCCCATTGAAAAAGCATGGGGAAAAGCTGTCTTATGATCTAAAAGTCACAAAAGCGATTGAAAATGCTCAGCTTGGTCAGAAAAGCGTTCTTGGACACCCTTTCATGGATTCCAGGGGCCATATTTGCCCTTTGACCTCTCCAAGGTCATCCAAGGTCACCAGGGTCAAAAATAGTATTTTGACAATAACTTTTGACCTGTATAAGCTAGAGCGCTGAAACAAATACCACCGTGTTTGTCTTGTCATTGGCTTTCATTTGATATACGGCAAGGTCACTTTCTGACCTTTCGTGACCTCAGGTCATCTTAGGTCACGAGGTGACCTCTGGAGGTCAAACCACTGGCGGGAGGTCTTTACATTTTGCATAGCGGAAAAAGTACTGACAATTTCCTATCAAGTGTACTTTACCAGACCTCAATAGCTCTAATGACATAAGAGTTATGTCCAGTTTGCTTAAGCATTGCATATTTGAGTGAAAATAGCCGATCTTGACCTAATTTGACCTCTGGAGGTCAAACCATTGACCTGAGCACTAAAACATGTGGAGTAATTTCGTACTGAATTCACGCGAGCTTTCTATTGCACTTTGCAGATTTGCGCTAACGCCCATATTTTCGGAGTTAGAGGGGGCTATCGATGGCCCCCCCGTGGGGCGAAGGTGGCGCTGGACCCCCGGTGGGGCGCGGGTTAATGGTCAAACAATAGTTTAAATCGCTAAATACAGTCTAGTTCCATCTAGGCTCAACGGCGTAGGGCACTAGATTTCGAGCGGCAGGGCCCAAAGAGGGTACACCACTTGGAAATCAAAAGGGCACCCCGGCACCGATGGGGGGCACGTGCCCCTGTGCCCCCCCTGGCTGCGCCCCTGGGTGAGGCTATGAATCGCTCGTCAGACCAAGACCATAAGTGACGCTGACAAAATTTCAATTTGGGTTCAATACCAGCCGGCTACGTCTGTCCATCACCGCCGAAAATGATCAAACGGTACATTCAGAAAATTGCTACACAAACGGCCTCTGAAGTGGAGATTCTGCAAAAGTTTTAGTAGGTCGGGTACAGATTCATATTATGGGATACGTAGATAGAATAAAACCTCATGAAGTTGCTGGTTGTTCAAAGAACCTCATTGTACAAAAGAATACAGTTCAGTTACACGTTGGTTTAAAGTGGCATACAAGATACACAAGTACAATAGCTGTGACGAAAGGGAGAGCTGCCAAAGCAGAAGGTGAGAGCTTATATACGAAAGGCCCTGCTTCTTGCAGCAAATTTAACAAAACAATGTCGAGGTAAGTACTCGAAATAGTTGGATGTCCGGCACGCATAAGCATAAACACAGCGTTTCCATACCAGCCACTAGCTTAACCAGGTATTGGGACTCGATACAAGATCAGCAACAGTTACTGAGCAATGAGGCGCCCATGTGTGCACATTGAACCTATCACATAGGTGGCGCCACGGTTCAATCATCACGCTGGGAACAGCGGCGCGCCGCTGTTCTCTAGCTGCCACCGCCGCGGCGGTGGCGACATAACCTGACAGCAAGTCGATACCAGCCGATCACGTCAGTCTATTACCGCTAACAATGACGAAACAGCACATCCGTATGCTTCTCAGGCGGTATCCAAGTGTTTCATTTTAACAATTAAAGCTCCCATTTTGCTTGCATTGTGCTTATATTTTCACGAAGAGTCAAATTTATACGCAACATGACCTTACCAGGTCACCCTGTGACCCCGAACTAGCTCGATGCCAGGTCATTTTCACAATTTGACCTAGCAAGGTCATATTATACATCACTCCATACGCCACGATGAGAGAAATCCAATGATGCATAAATGTTTGCTCTAGCTCCGCCGAGTAAAATTCTACACAGGGAAACGTTAACTGCCCTGTTGTAAGCCTATGGAACGTTCTTTGACCTATGCTGACCTTAATACTAACTTGACATAAAAATACTGTGCATAACTTATCTCCGTCTAATCAAGAGCTTTCGAATGCTGTCCGTAATTTTTCTTTAACTTTGCTGGAAAATGAGATACAGAGGGGGAAAATACGCCCCTCCCAGTGGGGCGCGTCATGCCAGGGGCCCCAGCAGCGTGCGTGTCAAAAAAGCACTACACACAGATAATTTTTTAGTACCCTCTGTACTACTTGAAGTCTTTTTATAACTCAGTAGCGTGGGGCTGCTAAGCTTAGTCTTAATCCGGGAGTGAAATCGGACACACCAAATAAAGTGATTCACCCAAGTACACTTTACAGTGTCAATGTATTCGTCATGTTTTTTCACTCTCCAATCGATACTGCATGGACTCCATGCCTATATTAGATTAGAGTACTAACAACATGCAAGCAAGAGGTAAGATAACCGTTATCTTAGATCAGTACCTTGGTGGCTCTTCATCCAGCACCTAATTGGAAAAAGGAGAGTTTCCTAACACCAGGTGGTACTACATCTAACATCCAAATTGGTGTAAGTAACCACTGATCAAAATTGTGGGTTCTTAATCTAGTACCTATTGTGGAAAAGGAGAGTTTTCTAACACCAGGTGGTACTGCATGGAGCGTTCATTTGATATGTTCCATCCCCTTTGGAATACTTCGGTGTGAAGACAGAAAAATGGCGCCAACTTTAGTGCAATTAAGGTGGTAGGTTACCCTATACTGAGTTCTTTCTTTGAACCAAGCGACTTTTGCATCTTCCAGCGCCATTTTCCTGCAGTGAGTGGCAGACGGAAGCTCAGCCCGTGGAACATTTGGCAAAAAGGTGAGAGTTGGTATCTATTTTGTGATTGAACAGGGTCAGGTGCATTAGGTACCAGTTATCTCTTGACATCCTTTGTGTATGGCATGTTCATCATTAGACCAGCCAAATTATAACCGGCGTAATTGTGTATACAAGCAGTAGGGCTGATAATCCCGGGATCGGGATCCCGGGATCCCGGGATTGTATTAATCCGAATCCCGGGATTATATATTTCTAAATCCCGGGATCCCGATATTTTCCAACACTAAAAATGGCGTGAAAAGCGTCGTTGATAGTAATAAAAACCATTATAGAATCCAACAACAGGCTACAGCGTTGTTTTATGCTTAATATTTTACCTACCTGAAATGTTCAAACACAAGCAAAATCCAGGCTCTCCCTTCTGCATGTACGTAGATTGTACCTGGCATCGCTTCACAGTTCACACCGTGTCAGTTTCTCTGTTCGAGATCGAGTCTGAAAAGTAAAAAAAAAATTTTTTTAACGACCCTAACGAGACATGCGTCGCGATCGAAAAGAACCAGACGCATGGCTTTAATATATTACAATTGACCCCTGGGGTGTCACAACTGACCCTGGATGGGGTCAAATGCAACATTTGAAGTAAGTATTTCAAAGCCAAGTTATGTAGTTATGTACTAGCGAAGTTATGTACTAGCCAAGCAAAGACCAATCAATGTTTTTATTTTGGTATAGTGCTACATCTTCCAGATAGCCAAAATGTCAAGGTTGCTGAAAATATGATGAAAAGTTTTCTGGCACAAAGCGTTGCCCTTCCTGAAGCAGAAAAGTAAGAATCGCTACAGTTGACCCCGGTCTCCCTATCAACTTGACAGAAAAAGTAATGCAACGATCTCACTCTAAATTTCACATATGCTACCAACACAATAATAATAAATGGGTTAAGCACTTCACACCGGCACACCAGTAACCAGTCTGACGCGCTTTGACTACACTGTGTCCCGCCTAATCCACGACGGAGCTCTGAGCGCTGACAACCGACCACGTCTGAAATGAGAGCATCATGCAGTGCCACGGTACTGGCTGGCGGGGGCTTCTGGTCGGATAGAAAACGATGCTTGATTGGTTTTAGGCTATTTCCTGCGTTGTGGCTAGTTAAATTGATGCTGAGGCTATTTAGCCGGGATTTCCCGCAACTACTTGCTTTGTTACGTTTTTGCACGATGGAGTAGACGGCTACTGATGGTAGTTTTTGATTGCCGGTTTGGGACGATGTTTGTGGATTGTCGGTTTGGGACGAGCAATAGAACAAACTTATTAACGGGTGGTATTCTGTTTTATTTTTGTTAGGTGAGTTTTTGTTTATTAAGTTTTAAGCAAGACTTGTCTTTTTTACTGG
This sequence comes from Lepas anatifera, assembly GCA_034440635.1. Lineage (NCBI taxonomy): Eukaryota > Metazoa > Arthropoda > Thecostraca > Lepadidae > Lepas > Lepas anatifera. The sequence continues at coordinate 644,153 of JAOTON010001679.1, read as the reverse complement.
GGGGGCCAATTTCCCGGCACGGGGGAGCATTTCGGCCGACTGGGGGCCAATTGCCCCCAGTTAACATGTTAAAAAATGGCCTGGGACAGATGCATGCTTCCGAAGTAGTTGTAGATGCAGAAGCGATGGACGTTGATGATCCTCAGCCAGCACAGTCGCTTCAATCGATGCTCCAACAGGCTCTAGATAAGATAAAAGAGTTCCAGAGCCAGATCACAGTTCAAGTGCATCCAGGCTAAGTCTCTCCAATCCTTCGCTTATGACCAAGGTCATTAGGAAAGAGTTGGAAAACCTGCCTGCCTCTGGAAGAAGTGGTATGATAGCTCTGTCCTACAGCTGACTCAAGCACATAGTCCCTACGAATGTTGAGTCGGAACGTGTGTTTTCAACTGTCGGGAATACCGTCACTAAAGAACGATAGAGTCTCGGCGACGAAGCCGTTGATGCCCTTTGCTTCCTCAAGTGCTACTATCGTGGCAGGTGACTTGTGTGACCAGGACACAATATGCCGGGTCACAATAGGTAAATACCTCTATTGTAATATGACTAGAAATATAACCAAGAAATATATATTGTCAATACCATTCATATGTCTTTGTTTGGGGAGCAAAACGTTTTATTCTGTTTAGTGTCCATATGAATTTCATGTGCTTTCCGCATGGTAAGAATAGTATGCTATGAGTTATCCTTAACGGGAAATATTTACTATGCTGTTACGAATATGCCACAAACGTTACCTAAAGCAGACACTAATTTTCGACATGTTTATTGAAAAAATGTCTAATCCCGGGATCCCGGATATCCCGGGATTGAGGGTCGATGAATCCCGGGATCCCGGGATTGCAAAAATGTCCCGGGATTATCAGCCCTAACAAGCAGCTCCATGAAACCTAAACTGAAAACATGGTAATGCTTTAAAGATTATGATTAGTTAATGCATTTTACTGATTTGCCTGCTTCTGGATTCAATGCGAAATCTGAAGCCACACGTACTCGGTTTATTCCTGGCTGAAATAATTAGGTTTTCGGACTAAAAGTGGATGCGTGGCCCCTTACTCAACTTGCCTTAGACAATGATTAGAAAGTTTAAGTAATTGTGGGTTGTCACCTCCATGGTTTCCCAGTTCCAAAACTAATTTCCAAGCCATTCCGTTGTTTATGCATTCAAATATCGGTACCCTGGGTGAAAACAGCGTTGACCTCCAAGCAATAAGGTTCAAATTGTTTTGCGTCTTTCTACCTTTACTCTCACACGATTGAGAGACTGAGGGTCTACCCTATTTGGTAAAGCGAGGGTTTATTCCTAGAATTACAAGAGGTATTTTACATTCTGGCCCAACAAAGAAGGGTCGATTCAACCCCTCCCTGTTGGGAGGGATCGAATCCATTTCACGCCTGAGAATTAAATTTCAAGTTTCGGTCGGGACTCGGGGACCCAGACTTGAAATTTGGCCAAGATGTGTGAAATTGATTATTTCATAAGGATTTCTTAATAGGCGCTCCTTACAAATTCATATATGGAAAAACCATTTTAGGTAGGTGCTCGGTAACTATAAATAATGTTGAAACTCCAACAATATTTAAAACTTCCTACGGGGCAGAGATGAGGATTCTATTTCTGTAGGGGCATTCTACAATCACCCAGCACTTGTGACTTTTTAGATCACATGCTTCTATTTGGCTTCCTGCTTCTAAGAAGGGCGTGTTTATTTCGAAAAAAGTTAATAATACAAGAAAATTCTGTTAAACTGTCGGAGTACCCGTTTTTCTAATTCGAGCAACCACGAATAAAAATCCACACCCCTGCTTGTAGCTAGACTCATAAGCGTAGGTACATACATACGTCCAAAACATTGGGATGAAGTTTTATCTTAGAGATATTTATTTCCAGTCAACACCATTTACCTAATAATTATAAATATTTAATATTGGGGGCATGGCCCCTTTGGGTTTCTCTACTCCTACGACTATAGGTAAACTAGGAAATGCCGCTATCAGAGCCGCATGACGAAATCCATGGAGCGAAGCGCATTGAGATTTCTCAAGCGGCTCTATTCTGGCCGCTCAGACGGGTCTCGTCGTGGTCTGTTGTTGGCGTCTGTCCGTCCTGAGAATTGATGTCAGAGCTCTGGAATTTTGTAGGGTGATAGCCCTTCTGCTCCAGACACCCAAACTGAAGCCCCGAGTCGAAATCCAAAATAGTTTTTGAGAAATTTTGGCTCAAACTTGTTCTGTTTTATATTTTTCTAATTTTTACTTCTTAACCTACGAACTTGAAACTTATGTCCTTTTCGAAAGATAACAAGGGCCAGCTAGGGAAAACGAATTGAGCTGATCCGACAATATTTATTGCGCGAAAACGCGGCTTTTCTCACGCGAGCAAAAAACCTGCTAAAAGTTGATGGCCGACTTGTGCGCTCGAAATGTCAGAAGACAGGCCTCAGTTAGCTGAAAGGCAGTTACCTAGGGGTAGCTAGGAAAATTTTGTAGTGCTTAGGCATAGTTTTGAGTGCAAAACGCAAAATTTTGACCTACTTTTTACAGTTCTTCCGGAAGACTGAATTTTGGTTCATTTCATTTCAACGTTAATATCTCACAATCTAATTGACCGATTTGAGTTTTCATTTCAAATAATGAAAGAACATTGCTTCCGCCTAATAATATTTAAAGATGGAAGTTGTGAATGTGAAATTCTTTGTTTTATAGGCATAAATAGAAATTGAGTCAAAAACTTTTTATTTGCATCTTCCTGGTTCCAAGCTCATGTCACTCACAAACTCAGAACTGACATGGCTAAAGAGGAAAGTTACTTGCGGTCATTTCGCTCACTTATACTACCCACCTATCTCTAATGGCTTTCGAGTAATTAGTCCAAAATGTATTACAAGATGCTAAAGTTCTCGGACCACCTTTGCTTCTCACCATGGTTTCAAGTCCTTAAAATGGATGGAAGTGGAAGTAATTTGGCATGAAGCTAGCTTACGATCCTAGCTCGACGATACAACTAATTTCAGCCCAAAAGAATGTTTGGTTCGTCTTCTAGAAGCACCTTTATATCGTGCCTTTTCGGGACAAGCACAGCACCCGGCGCCAGCGGCCCGGCATATTCGGCGGAGTTGTACTAGCCAGTGACCTCCTGACGGGTCACAGCTGTTCAGCTAGTGGGAGGATGAGTAGTGTGGCACGGTGGTCTGGTGGTTAGAGGCCCTGTCTCTTGATCAGGTAGGTCCGGTTCGAATCCGGTGGTGACCACGTACTCTTTATTGGTTATTTCAAAGAAAAGAATGATAAAACTGACTTGCAGGCTTATGAAGAGATACATTAAGAACGAAATATGGTTTGCTTTCGGCACATTGTCATGCGGCTCTCCTGCGCCGGTGGGGCGTTAGCCCAGGCCGCAGGCCGAGGTATTATCTTTGTGGCTCTTGGTATTGCTTTAAATTTGGGCACCCCAAATTATTAACCCGCACCCCGGTGGGCCTCCGAATCACCTTCGCCCTGGTGGGGGGTGTTTGAACACCGTCCCCCTCCCTCGAACACGGCTCCTATGTGGGATAGCAAAAAAAAAAAAACGCAAAGGCTGGTGGAAGTCTCATCAAAATTCATTAAGAAACTACTTCAGTCAACTTTCGGCTCAGGTCAATATTGAGGTCATGACAGGTCAAAGAAGGTTGCATTTAGGTTAGTGTTCTTGGGCTCTAGCGTCTGACAGAGTTGAGTGAGAATCATTTTTTAAGCATTATTCGCTTCCTCTCGTCACGGCAAATCGAATGATGCATAATATGACTATGCCAGGTAAAAAATGACCTGACCTCAGGCCAGGTCAAGGCCACTTTTCGACCTAAGATGGTAAATATACATATCAATCGACTAGCAATAGCAATCCAAACGTAATGGTATCAAAATAAAAGCTGTTTCATCATTTCCTGCAAAATTATTGACCCAAGCCTAAAAACTGCTTAAGTTAAATGGCCTCTCAGAGGTGACAGGTACAAAATTGCAACATAAACCTACAAAAGAGCCCAGGATACTATTATTAGGAGAATATGAAGGTATTTTCAGCCGTATCTACACAAATACACCCCGTTTTCTGTTTTCCTCATGTATTTCCAATGCAGAGGTCATGATTCGTACCTGGCCTTAGGTCATCGATATGAAAAATCCCTGATCATATTTTGTAGCAGTTGTCGGGGCCATTTTGTGGTATAAGTTTCGATCCAATATATTTAGGTAACTCATTTATTACTTATGCCACCTTAACTATTTTTAGGCGAGGTCACTTGACCTGCACTGTGACCTGACCTGAGATGACCTAACCTTAAAATTTTGGGACAAGTTGTGGAATTGATCAAGAATAAAATGTACCGAGTACGGCGGCGCTTCGGCCGCCGTTTGTGTCTCCACCGGGAAAACTCAAGGGGATGTTCAAACACCCCCCACCATGGCGAGGGTTATCACACGCCCCACTGGGGTCCCTGGCATGACACGCCCCGCTGGGGAGGGGGCGTTTTTCGCCCCCCTCCGTATCTCATTCCCCACGTAAGCTAAAGGAAAATTACGGGCGGGGTTCGAAAGCTCTTGACAAAACAAAAAGATTTTGTACGCAAAATTTTTATGTCAGGTCAATATTGAGGTCAGCAAAGGTCAAAGAAGGTTTCATAGGCTTACGACACAGCAGTGTACCTTTCTCTCTCTAGATCTGCCCTCAGGGGAGCTAGAGCAAAGCTTTATGCATCATTGGATTCCTCTCATCGCGGCGAATCGAATGATTTATAATATGACCTTGCTAGGTCAAATAGTGAAAATGACCTGACCTCGAGCTAGGTCAGGGTCACTGGAGTGACCTGGTAAATTTTTCCTGGAGCCCTAAAAATTTTCCTGATGGCCCTCAAGAGTTGGTTTTGGGGGTCCTCAAGAGTTGGTCTCGGGTGGCCCCAAGAGCTGGTCTCGGAGGGTCCCAGGGTTGGTCTCGTGGGCCGAAGAGTCTGTCTCGGGGGGGGGGTCCAGAAAGTTTTCTCGGGAGCCTAGGACTGGTCGGGGGAGGACCTTAGGAGTTTGTCTTGGGCGGCCCCAGGGTGGATCTCTGGAGCCCCAAAAGTTTTCCTGGGGGGGAGGGGGCAATAGCTGGTCTCGGGGGCCCTCAAATGTTTGTTTTAGGGAATCCCATGGCTGGTCTCGGAGGCCCCGGAGTTTGGTCTCGGACCCATCAAGAGTGGTTCGAGGGGTTTGAGGGGCAGATATGGTTTGGAGATCGGAGGGCCTCAAGAGTTGCTCCTGGGGGGCCAAGTTTATGTCTCGAGGGGCCAATATAATTTTATGGGGGGGCGTCAGAGCTGGTCTTGAATTTTTCGTAGGGCCCAAGAGTTTGTCTAAGGGTGCTCTAAAATTTATTGGTGGCCACCATAACTGGTCTGGGGAGCCTTTAAGAGCTTGTCCCGGAAGGGGGGTGGCAGAGGTTATTTCGGAGGGCCAAAGGTTGTTTTGGGAGTCCCCAGATTCGGCCTCGGAGTCCTCCAGAGTTGGTCTCGGGGGCCCGAAGGCTTGATCTAGGGGGCCCCAAATGTTGTTCTCAGGCGTGGGGCAAGATTTCTCCTCAAGGGTCCAAACAATTTTTCTCAGGAGGCCCCCGAATTGGTTTCGAGGGGGGGCAAAGAGCTTATCTCGGGGGCACCCCAGAGATGGTGCCCGTGTCACAAGGAAAATAATAAAGGGATAACACGTGTTATTTAGCTAAATAAATCTTGAAACCAAACAAATAGGTAAAAACAGGCAATATAAGTCACGTGAAGTCACGTCATACGTTAAATTTGTTTTTATTGTCTTAAACCACAAATTGTTTCTCTACATGCATGACGTTGTCAGGTCACTAGCACGCCGTGGTGCTAAGTTAGTCTTATTTTGCGCCACTATACGGAACGGTTATAGTGCCACGTGGTGACAAGTGCCGGTGCAAAGGCTAATCTCTAGCAGCAAATAGCCGACTGTTTGCCTTGCGCGCAGGGTCAGGATGTCGAATCATTTGGAGGATGCTCACACAGAATCCTGAGGAAGCGGGAAGATTTAAGGACGGCTGATTGGTTCTGGACACAGTTAACTATCTTTTAATATCCATCGACAATATGCAAGCTGCTAGGTCAGCTCAGCTCAACTGGGGTGTCTTTCTGTAATTTGCAAAATTAAAAATGTCTAGAAAAGACCGGCAGGAACGAATATGAAGCTCATAGTCTTAGAACCAGCTTACTCTCAATTTCAGTGTCATGTATATGTTGTCCCTTGAAACGACAAAGCTGTCCCAGTGAGCCGAGTTTGTTTTTTTGTATTGTGCTTTATATGATTTAAGCTGTGCAGTGTTACCTTGATCGAATCACCTTAAATATACTTTTTCAAGTACCTCATTGTTTCACGAAGGAGAGTAGGTATTGGATTGTATTGATTGAGTACATTTGAAACACTATTTTCAGTGCCCTTCAGACACCTTCGCAGGGTACTAGCGTCAGTACCTAAAATGGAAGTACCCTAGGAGGCCTCATTTTTGGCACGGAACCAAACAGGGGTACTAATTGCAAAATTACCTATTTTGGTGTAACTGCAAAAGGGTACTACTGGAAGTACAACCAGCTGTAACAAAAGAGGCGTAGTAAAAGTACTCATGTTATCTGACGAGTACCAAAAATGGCCGAAAAACGTTCATAGTATACTGAATTAAGTATCCAAAAAATACTCATTTTTGGCACGAGCAAAGTGTTCCGTGGGGTGTAAATTTTCTCTGTGTGTAGGCCATCCGGCCCCAAACCAATCTAGTAATATCGCCGTATTAATTGTTAGGGCTTATCGATGCACCAACTGCCAAATTTATACGGTGTTGCCAATACTTTCCCTGTTGGAACGGTTTCTCAGGAATTTAATATCCCCGCTTTGTACAAATATAGCTATCTATCTTACAGGCAAAGCAGGGATAAGAAGTGATGATACGGCCAAGCGTCTGTTCCTAGTTCCAACAAAGCAGGGATAGGAAGTGATGATACGGCCAGGCGTCTGTTCCTAGTTCCAACAAAGCAGGGATAGGAAGTGACGATACGGCCAAGCGTCTGTTCCTAGTTCCAACAAAGCAGGGATAGGAAGTGATGATACGGCCAAGCGTCTGTTCCTAGTTCCAACAAAGCAGGGATAGGAAGTGATGATACGGCCAAGCGTCTGTTCCTAGTTCCAACAAAGCAGGGATAGGAAATTATGATACAGCCAAGCGTCTGTTCCTAGTTCCAACAAAGCAGGGATAGGAAGTGATGATACAGCCAAGTGTCTGTTCCAAGCTCCAACAAAGCAGGGATAGGAAGTTATGATACAGCCAAGCGTCTGTTCCTAGTTCCAACAAAGCAGGGATAGGAAGTGATGATACGGCCAAGCGTCTGTTCCTAGTTCCAACACGTGTCTTTGGTGCCTCTATTTAGTCGAACATGAGAGATTGGTACAGAACAACCGTCTTCAAAGCAGTTATCACGGTCAAAACAGGCGATAAACAGCGCATTGGAGGCGACGAAGACAATGTTTCATCGGTATTGCACGCCAGTCTGCAATTTACAGCCCGAGTGTAGACTGAGCTGTCGCACTGGAGGACTGAGCTGTCGCACTGGTGACAGCCACTTCACATTCAGTGTTGGCACTGGAGGACTGAGCTGTCGCACTGGTGACAGCCACCTCACATTCAGTGTTGGCACTGGAGGACTGAGCCGTCGCACTGGTGACAGCCACCTCACATTCAGTGATGGCATTGGAGGACTGAGCTGTCCCTCTGGTGACAGCCACCTCACATTCAGTGTCGGCATTGAATGACTGAGCTGTCCCTCTGGTGACAGCCACCTCACATTCAGTGTTGGCACTGGAGGACTGAGCTGTCGCACTGGTGACAGCCACCTCACATTCAGTGTTGGCACTGGAGGACTGAGCTGTCGCACTGGTGACAGCCACCTCACATTCAGTGTTGGCACTGGAGGACTGAGCTGTCGCACTGGTGACAATTCAGTGTTGGCACTGGAGGACTGGGCTGTCGCACTGGTGACAGCCACCTCACATTCAGTGTTGGCATTGGAGGACTGAGCTGTCCCTCTGGTGACAGCCACCTCACATTCAGTGTTGGCATTGGAGGACTGAGCTGTCACACTGGTGACAGCCACCTCACATTCAGTGTTGGCACTGGAGGACTGAGCTGTCACACTGGTGACAGCCATCTCACATTCAGTGTTGGCATTGGAGGACTGAGCTGTCGCACTGGTGACAGCCATCTCACATTCAGTGTTGGCATTGGAGGACTGAGCTGTCGCACTGGTGACAGCCACCTCACATTCAGTGTCGGCATTGGAGGACTGAGCTGTCACACTGGTGACAGCCACCTCACATTCAGTGTTGGCACTGGAGGACTGAGCTGTCTCTCTGGTGACAGCCACCTCACATTCAGTGTTGGCACTGGAGAACTAACTGTCCCTCTGGTGACAGCCACCTCACATTCAGTGTCGGCATCGGAGGACTGAGCTGTCGCACTGGTGACAGCCACCTCACATTCAGTGTTGGCACTGGAGGACTGAGCTGTCTCTCTGGTGACAGCCACCTCACATTCAGTGTTGGCACTGGAGAACTGAACTGTCCCTCTGGTGACAGCCACCTCACATTCAGTGTTGGCACTGGAGGACTGAGCTGTCACACTGGTGACAGCCACCACACATTCAGTGTTGGCACTGGAGGACTGAGCTGTCACACTGGTGACAGCCACCTCACATTCAATGTTGGCACTGGAGGACTGGGCTGTCGCACTGGTGACAGCCACCTCACATTCAGTGTTGGCACTGGAGGACTGAGCTGTCACACTGGTGACAGCCACATCATCGTGAGTGGGGTTTAAGGGCGCGTCGACGGCGACGGTCATTTTGCGCCCATAGAGGACAGCCACCTCACATTCAGTGTTGGCATTGGAGGACTGAGCTGTCCCTCTGGTGACAGCCACCTCACATTCAGTGTTGGCACTGGAGGACTGAGCTGTCGCATTGGTGACAGCCACCTCACATTCAGTGTTGGCACTGGAGGACTGAGCTGTCGCATTGGTGACAGCCACCTCACATTCAGTGTTGGCATTGGAGGACTGAGCTGTCGCACTTGTGACAGCCACCTCACATTCAGTGTTGGCATTGGAGGACTGAGATGTCGCACTGGTGACAGCCACCTCACATTCAGTGTTGGCACTGGAGGACTGAGCTGTCGCATTGGTGACAGCCACCTCACATTCAGTGTTGGCATTGGAGGACTGAGCCGTCGCACTGGTGACAGCCACCTCACATTCAGTGTTGGCACTGGAGGACTGAGCTGTCGCATTGGTGACAGCCACCTCACATTCAGTGTTGGCACTGGAGGACTGAGATGTCACACTGGTGACAGCCACCTCACATTCAGTGTTGGCACTGGAGGACTGAGCTGTCGCACTGGTGACAGCCACCTCACATTCAGTGTCGGCATTGGAGGACTGAGCTGTCACAATGGTGACAGCCACCTCACATTCAGTGTTGGCACTGGAGGACTGAGCTGTCGCGCTGGTGACAGCCACCTCACATTCAGTGTTGGCACTGGAGGACTGAGCTGTCGCACTGGTGACAGCCACCTCACATTCAGTGTCGGCATTGGAGGACTGAGCTGTCACAATGGTGACAGCCACCTCACATTCAGTGTTGGCACTGGAGGACTGAGCTGTCGCACTGGTGACAGCCACCTCACATTCAGTGTCGGCGTTGGAGGACTGAGCTGTCCTCTGGTGACAGCCACCTCACATTCAGTGATGACACTGGAGAGTCACGGCGGGTAGTTGAAGGTATGCATTCATACACGTGAACCGTTTCCCATGGAGGACACAAAGCGGGACTTGGCTCTGTCCACAGTGTCAACAAGTTTTGGGTGTCGTGTCATCTTTATCACTAATGCCGTTGATTGTAATTTTGAAGTGTGTGGATGACTCGGTAGGTTAAATAAAACTATGGAAGAAAACAGCCATTAACCTGAAATGTTAGCAATGGAGAATAGTTTAACGTTGAAAAGTCCAGAGCGTTGCCTCTGACTAATTTTGTATTTTTTCGGGTCGTATCTGCAAAACCAGGCTCATGTATGCATATGAATGGAGGTTGGGATTAACGTGGAAGTAGAAACATTATTCCGAATGCAATTAGAAAGCCTAATACAGTTGGAAAATGGTTAAACATTAAGCACATATATGCAAAGTTTTGTTGACACCCGGTGGTTACCTTCATTGTTTCAAGCACTTCAGATCCCTGGATGTTCGTTTGGTATGCCCGCTCGGCTTGAAAGAGATTAGCTGGTGAATCTGGCACATGTCTAATACGCATCACCACTGGTTGGGAGATATTTTCCACTCCTTGCTTGTATTTGGGATTGCACATAATCCTCGCTAACAGCAAGGCCATGATGACCCACCCTAAAGTAACACCAAACATTCGCCATGGAAACTAAAGGCCCGGAAATGTTTCAAAACATCCGTGCATAAATGATAAATTTTGTTATTGTTCCCGTGCTTCGGTTTTCAAAATTATTTCACAACTGAATTTGGTGAGGTCACGCGCAGAAGAAAAACAACATATTAAGGGGTGATTTACTGAGTTTGAGTTTTTTTCACTCGACCCTAAAACACCCACGCCATTGCTCCCCTGAAATGAGCAAGTGCGCCCGTGGGGGACGAGCGGCCATAATAAAATGAATAGAAGATCATATTGCATGAGCAGGGGCGCCCTGAACACGCTCCAGCTCCAAAAATTCTCTCCGGTGAATTTTTGGAAATGAACATCCTCCTGGCCACATTGGCTACGTCTATGATCTTGTTGATCTCGGTTGTTAGTGTTTTCGTTGGACTCCTCTTTAGGTGCGTGAACTTTGTACTATCGGAGAAAATTGTCACCATCTTATCCATGTATTCATGACGATCCATGATGACATAGTTCGCAGATTTATCTGCGCGACGTATGATGATGTTTTCATTGTTTCTGAGCTGCTCTGTTGCATTTCTAACTTTCAGTGTAAGAAGAGAACTTTTTCCAACAATTATTGTGTTTACCCCTTCGCCTACTACGTTATCTCTTAGTTTTGAACTAACTTGGACATTACCTTCTTTTGCATGTCTTTGAATGTCCTGATGCAGTATCTCTAATTCTATTTTCTTCTTATTTTGATCATTTATTTTTGATCATTATATCATCATTATATCCAATTTATTTGGGTTGCAGGTGACATTTCAAACCTAGTCTTAGGACCTCCTTTTGTTCTTCTCTCAGAGAAACAGACAGACGAAACAGCCTTAAACCAAACGCTGAATTCATCGACATCATCAAATCCTACCAAATTAATAGAATTTTGGCATTCTTGGATGTCGAGGTCCTATTCACCAATGTACCGGTCAGCGAAACCATCAGTTCATTCGAAATATGTACATAAAATCTAAATTTGACCTGAAATCTAAAATTAAAAAAAGAATTGGACAATTTTTCTTCTTCAAAATTTAGTTCTTATCCAAGAATTTCAAAGGCAGTCTAAAACAAATTCAAACACCAAAAAATTCAAATACCCTAATAATTCTAAAAAGTACACATAGATAAAATGGGTCGTCACGACAAGAGTAAGAGCGAATCATTCATTTCTTTAAAACATATAGTTCAATTGCAAAGTTCAGTTTATTTTTCCAAACCATAGAACTAAACTGGCTGGTTTAAAAGTTTGCAAGTTTCAGCTTGATGATAAATGGTAAGTTAAAGACCACAGAAACTTTAAATATACAGACACTTCCCACCCACAGCATGAGATGCTGACTGTAAGTTACAATTGTGCCCATTGAAACACTTAACACGCGCATTGACGGGGGTCTGAGCCACCTTTGCTTTGACGGGGGGCGGGTACCCGCCCTCCCTAAGATCTCGAGAACCATGGTAGGTAGCGAAAAACGGTAAACGGCTTTGGGCTGACCATCCACTTCTCCATCGAAAACATTTGAACAATTTTTTTGTCAGGTCACCTTTAAGGTCACGAGAGGTCAAAACATGCCGTCATAGGGATAACATGTAAATTAAGTTTTTTCGGCCCTTACATCTGAACATGTAAAGATAGAGCAAAACGACTTGAACTATATGAATCCTCTCAGCAAGCCGAATCGAATGATATATAATTTGACATTGCTAGGTCAAATCAAGAATTTGACCTGACCTAAGGCCAGGCCAGGGTCAAATTATATAAAATGCATATCATTAGAACCGCAAAGCCCAGGCGAGTCTAATGGAGCTAAAATAAACGCTCTATCACCATCCGTGACTGAGTTATTCAGTTAAAACCATTTTTCCTATGTATTTCCAATGGAGAGATCATGCCTCGTACCTGACCTTAGGTCATCGATATAAAAAATACCGGAACATATTTTAGAGAACTCGGTGGGGCCATTATGTGATATGAGTTTCAATCGGATAAATTCACCCTGCTCCGACTTATGCCATCTTAAACTTTTTTCAGGTCGGGTCACTTGACCTGTACTGGTGACCTGACCTGAGATGACCTAACCTTAAAATTTTCACAGAAGTTGTAAAAATGATGAGAAAAAGGCATGCCAAGTGCGGCGGCGCTACGCGCCGCAGTATTTCTACTATTTTCGGAAAACCTGAGGGGGCGGGTACTCGCCCGTACCCGCCCCCGTCAATGCGCGTGTTAAGCTATCAAAGCGAACTTGAGTTTTACTTGCAAGAAGGTAGGTAGGCACCAAAAGTAATGCATGCTTAACTTGAGATGTTACCAAATGTCTAATAGGTAAATCATTTTATCATGCTCCCCCTGTCACCCATTTTGAGCATTGGTCAGTCAATACCCGGCTGAAAGTCCACTCCAGGCCCACTTTTTAAAGATTCTGGAAAAATAACAGGAATTATATGAAACCAGTATGGACCGAGTGCCGCGCGTGGGCGCATCAAGCATACGCCCCAACTAGTCCCAGTTTCCTTACTCTATTACTACCAAGGCCATAATAATAATTCTTCACCGCGAGCAGAGGTCAAGAATCTCGTCAACTCGCCCACGCTCGTGGGTAGCCAAATGAGGTTCAAGGACCAGAACTTAGGTAGCCAATCACGGATAATTAAGTATTTCCACGATCTTACCGCCACATAAAAAGAACGATCCATAACATGCAATAGTACCTTGACTGATTTTAGGTACCATTATAACTTTAGTGACAGACGATACAAATTATTGGCAAATAATTTATCCTTACTCACCGCGTTATTTCACAGCTAAGTTAGAGATGGGTAGGTAACCACATTGGCAACGAAATTGACCCGTATAAAGCCATGAGAAAAAGGTACTCTAAATTGCGATGACATGAGAACGGTAATATTCCTCCTCTTATATGAATTTGACGATTTATTTTGAACAAAAAGAGAAAACTTTTAGAGTCTATATCAGGATTCATAGTGAAATTACTCCGCATAAGATAGTAACTCCACTGCTTACGTTGTACTTGAAGACTCGTTTTGCGGAATTAGAGATGGTCTGGTAGTTAGACCGGCAACGAAAATTACGATTAGGGACCACAGGTAGCCACTTGGGTAACCACCAAGTCTTGCGTTTCTGGCGCGGGAGTAGCGAGAAGAAAACAGTCAGAAATACGTGTTGAATCTGCTGTGTGGGGGTATCTTACTATGAGGCTGTAGATTTAGTTTGACCTAAATCAAAATAGGTTTTGTTGCTGGTGGTAAACCCACTACCAATTCTTATATATTATGCCGCAGCCAGAGAAACGTAGGACAAAGTGAAGTCTGCCAGTTCTCAAAAGCCCAGGAGAGTAGGTAGTGTGATTTGAGGGTGTCAATTAGAGCACACATTCTAATCAAGTGCATGTGAGATATCCAAACTGTAGACCTGTGGAGATGAGAGTTGCAAGTTCTGGCTTTGCACCTAGAAAATTATATGCTGTTTGGTGCACATGAAGTCAGGTAAACTGCAGGTAGGTTTCTTTGGTGCCTACCTAAGTAAGTTTTATCAAATCAACCTTAACAAAATTGTGATGATTCCACAAAAATATCCATTGAGCAGGTGAATGTGGTGATGCTTATTGATCTGCTTCAACCTTTCTAGGATTTGCTGGATGATGGTTGTGGTATTAGGATGTACTTGTCCTCTGTATGAGTGCCTATATTTGGTTGCAGGCATCGGAGATATTTGAATTACATGTATTCTTTTAACAAAATGTTAATTAAATGTATCCTTCAAGTAGCTTACGTCTCAGCATGGTGACTGCTGCAGTCAAATGGTGGTTGTCTGCTATCTTAGCAATGATAATCTAAGCAATTATTGATCATAGCAAGCCGTTGCAGTAAGGGTACTAGACTCTGACGGCACATATTATTTTTCATGTCTTTTTGTATTGGGTATTTGATAAAATTTTTGACTGATTAATTTGCACAGCTAATGGACACATGCTTGTATTACAGCACATACAACTTGTAATCACTGCACATATGCTAAACCTTTCGCTGTTTGGTACTAAGAGTATGCAATATGTAATTCATTAGTCTCCAAATCACTGTAAGTTTAATTCCTTTCATGCTTCCCCTTTTTGAGAGTACATTTTCACTCACTAAGACATATGGGGGATTCCAGGACAGATCGACCAAGGCTTGACACCACCATGTCTAGAAAAAATCTGAAACTTTGTTTCCGGGGTAGTTTTGGGCTAAGAACACGCCTGTGAGAATCTTAGCCCCCTCCCACCAACGGTGACCGAGATATAGCCCGAGGCATTTTCAGGAGGTCACCTTGTAGACTCACCTTTGATGCTTCATAACTCCAAAACGCATTGCTTGATTAACAAGTTTTGTATATCATTGAGCTCGTCTTGAATTATACATTATTTTGAAAAAAAAACAAAATTCTAAAAATATTGACTTTTCATTTGTTTGACCTTTTCTTTTTTGACCTAGCTTGACCTTTTCGCAGTTGAAATTGCCCTTTTAGACACCTCAAAAATTTAGCTTCATAATATATATTTCGATAAAAAATTTTAAAAATGCGTTCTTGCTCTTAATTCCAAAATTTTGGCACCTAAGGTAGGTATGCAGACGGTTTTTGAACACTGCGGTAGTACAGCTTTATGTTTAAGACCGCAAACAAAGCGATTACTTTTGTAATCGGTTGCTAAAAAATAGATAATATATTTTTTAGAAAATTTTGATTGAAAATATATTTTCTGGGAGCAATTTAAGGCCTTAGTTCACAAAAATGTTTATTTCACTTCAGGTAGCCATATTGGCCCCATCAAGGATATGTTGGTAGCCAGCCTGACATGTTCTTGACCTCTGACCGCGAGGTTCAAACCCCAACCAAAGCAATAGAGTCCACGAATCCACATCCTAAGCAACTATGTAGACGAGTCCGGCGCACTTTTTGCATAGTGCTCTATAACAATTTGCAACGCGTGTGCCAGCTTGTCAGCCGAGGTCCAACTTACCCCAACTCTTTCACCGCGGTGCGAACGGATTGGCTGATTGGCTGAAATGCTCCCCAGCCTACCCCAGATCGACCGCCCTCGAAAATTTCCCCGGCCTCTGATTCGTTTAAAATGGATGAAAACAGCGTTTTGCTAGTGCTAGCGCCAGTGAAAATAATGAAGCAGAACGACTACAGATATGTGAATTCACGCGATGTTCAAATAGTCAACTGCTCAAATAGTCCACATTTTAAGATGTTCCCTGGCCTCTCCCCTCGAATCCGGAAATGTAAAAAACACTGCAGATTATATATTCGAGCACAGCCCTTCATCAGAATCGTGGAGTAAATATCAATAATTATCAGTCCTAGTATAGCCAGACCTCGAATTGAGCTTCACACAAAAATGCCTTTTAGAATGAATCGTTAAAAACAAGATTGGATGTCGTGGCTAGAGGTACAGGCTAAGGAAAAGTATTTACCAATGGTTGATCACATTAACTAGCTATAAAAGTTGCATTTGTTTAAGAGGTACATACTATGGGCAAGGGTTGTTGAATTAGTATAATATAAAATGTATAATGTTTTTTGCAGTCACACGTATACTCTTTCGACGCTTAACGTTGGGCCAGAGGAGCAGACTGTGGAAAATGGGTTTATCAATTACAAAAAAGTTGACCTTGACCACTAGGTACAATCTTAACTAAATAATTCGAGGGAGGCTTTTATTGTAAAAATATAGCATCATGTTAAAGGGGAAAGTATGCAGTTTTTACACCGATCTAGTATCACGTCTACTAGTGCTGAATAGGTAGTTTTTGGTTAGCATTTTAGCTGCAGTCGACGGAAAAAGTAAATAAGAAGAACCGAAATATTCAAATAACCGATTAAGGTACTTCAGTGAGTTTTTCATTGTTAATCAAAAGCTAGTGTTTGGCTGAAATAATAGAAAAGTCTGTCACAAATACTGGTCTAGGTTTGTCGTATTGTCGGCATTGCTTTTAGGTTAGAGGTACCAATATCGTTGTTGTCACGACATCCAATCTTATTTTTAACGATTCATTCTAAAACGCATTTTTGTGGAAGCCAATTGTCTGGCTATACTAGGACTGATAATTATTGATATTTACTCCACGATTCTGATGAAGGGCTGTGCCCGAATATATAATCTGCAGTGTTTTTTACATTTCTGGATTCGAGGGGAGAGGCCAGGGAACATCTTAGCAACTCATCATCATGCTCCTCGCCGCAGCACTTCAAAACTTATCAACGTTTGAGTACACATTTTAATTCGACCTCAAGAACAAAGAGTCAAGGCTAGAACGTCCCCATGAATAACTATCTAGACGTTCAAAGGCCAAATAGTCCACAAAGTAGGAAAATCCACAGCTCAAAAGTACCACATAAGTAAAAGTAAGACATGATGTTCACATTTCAGAAGACCAGAAATACTGCAGTAGAGGAAGAAAGAAAATGCTTAGACTCCCCGGCAGCTGAAGATCTTTCCCAACTATATTGGCACGTTCGGACTTTTTCTTACCTCTGTCCCTGGTGTTTCGGTAGCTGTCAGGCGACCACTCCGGACCATAGTCAAATAGTGTTTCGGTAGCTGTCAGGCGACCACTCCGGACCATAGTCAAATAGTGTTTCGGTAGCTGTCAGGCGACCACTCCGGATCATAGTCAATAGTGTTTCGGTAGCTGTCAGGCGACCACCCGGATCATAGTCAATAGTGTTTCGGTAGCTGTCAGGCACCACCACCATAGTCAAATAGTGTTTCGGTAGCGTCAGGCACCACCCGGATCATAGTCAATAGTGTTTCGGTAGCTGTCAGGCGACCACTCCGGATCATAGTCAATAGTGTTTCGGTAGCTGTCAGGCGACCACTCCGGATCGTAGTCGATATGTGTATTGTTTTAAAACCCATGAGCTTCTGAGTGTATTCACGTATCTGGAAGCTGCTATAAAAATATATATTAGTGACCTCGACTTTGACATGTGACTTAGCCTCTCCTTGGCAAGTGCTTCTTTTTGCCGCTCCCCTTTGGTTCGCCTATAGTCTTATGTGTTATAGTTATAGTCTTATGGGTTCAGGTATTGTATTTGTGAAATGAATTTTGATATTTGGTCCTCTCACGAGGCTGTAAAAGAGAAACGTTAGGCTGATTAATAGTTAAAACAGTATAATAATACTGCTAGCATACCTCGGCCTTCGTCTACCAATTACCCAATGCGATATGAAAATTTGATCAATGAATTAAACTTGTTTTCACTGGTAACGCCGGAAACAATTTTGTAGCTAAGGTCACTTGACCTGGCCTGATCGGAATTGAGATGACCCAAACTCCAAATTTTCGGGAAAGTTGCGCCACCGGTCAGTGATAAGTTGGGCCCTGTAAAATATCCCCGGGTGGTGTTACAGCACCCTTCCCCGGGACGAGGGTAGAACGGGCTATATGTTTTCAATGATACGAGTGGTATTCTGTGACATTCATTTCCCCATATGTCCCAGGAATATCAGCAGGTCAGCAACACTGCTGGGACCGACCTTGTACATGTTGATGCCGGCGTCCCAGAAGAGGCAGGCCCGCAGCCACAGCGCCTGCGGCAAGGCCAGGCTGAGGGAGAACACCCAGATGGCCAGTATGGTGACCTTGGTCCTCTGGCGAGACTGATGGTTGATCAGTCGGTGGACAATCGCCTGGTGACGGTCAATTGCTACCGCTGTCAGAGTAAACACTGACACCTGCCGACCAACGGTCTGCGTCAGAATGAATACTGACACCTGCCGGTCAACGGTCTGTGTCAGAGGGAACACTGACACCTGCCGGTCAACGGTCTGTGTCAGAGTAAACACTGACACCTGCCAGTCAACGGTCTGTGTCAGAGTGAACACTGACACCTGCCAGTCAACGGTCTGTGTCAGAGTAAACACTGACACCTGCCAATCAACGGTCTGTGTCAAGTGAACACTGACACCTGCCAGTCAACGGCCTGTGTCAGATAAACACACACCTCCGGCCAACGGTCTGTGTCGAGTAAACACGACACCTGCCAATCAACGGTCTGTGTCAGAGTAACACGACACCTGCCAATCGACGGTTTGTGTCAGAATGAACAATGACACCTGCCAATCAACGGTCTGTGTCAGAGGGAACACTGACACCTGCCAGTACGGTCAGAGTGAACACTGACACCTGCCGGCCCACGGTCTACAGATACAGACATATTTGTCAGCAGACAATTTTGTTGCGAAATTTATGCCGAGATTGGTACATGAGCCTGGAAGGACTTAACTCATGGCACCGCTCTCAGGGGCATCTTGGGCATTACATGGCACGTAAACACACATGCACTCCAAGAACAACAAGAACATTCGTGGTACTTTCTCACACAACAGCTCCAGACCGAACCGAGGCGCATCACCGACTGCGTTCTGTGGACAGGAGCCCACCGGACGCGCCCACCACCTGGCCGGCGCCCGCCACCGAGCCAGCCGGCGCTCCGCTACTGCTCCGAAGGTCTCAAAAGAATCTTCTTGTTTTTACCACGAATTTTTGGAATGTTCTGGCCATCTCTCGTCCACTGCCTACATCGGTGCCAGTACCAGATATAAGAAGGTACTGGAGGGGAAAGTGTTTGGAGATTTAAGCCTAAAAATATGAGGGTCTGAAAAGGTTCGACACGTGCGTCCTTATGCAGAGGGCACTCAAGGACAAATAATTTCACTGATTCAATACTAGAGCCACTGGGGCACTGTGGGGAGGGTGTTAGCATTATTTGGAAGCAATGGGAGTTAAGTGGAGAAGCACCTACTCGTATTTTGGGTGTGAAGTTGGTGCCCATTTCTTTAGCCGAATGAAAAATATTTTTTGGGCTGGGATCTGTTCAAAGTACTGATAAATTTTACGTTTAAAAGTTGCAGCGTCTAGTGTGCAAATTTCAATGGGCAGGTTGTTCAAGTCTCTTGAAGTTGTTGGAATGAAAAGGAGTTTTGGAAAAGTGTTATCCTAACGTGGGGCTGTCCGACAGTTCGTGAGTTACGTACAGCCCTGCCGGTATGAGCGTATCTTTTTTCGGAATTATTGATCTGTTGAAGTTGAGCGCGTGTGAATTTTGATGTTGTAACTTGTAGAATTCGCGTAATCTGTGGATTTTTCTCCGGCTTTCGAGTGAGGTTCAGCCCAATTATTTTTGGGGTTTTAAGGCGGGAGTTCTCAAACGTGCTCCAGTGGTCAGCCTGGCCGCCGTTTTGGGCTCGTTCGAGTCGGAGGGTGTCGGTTTTCGAAATCAATTCGTCAAAAAGTGTATCCCAGTAGGGGCGTTCCAGGACAAATCGACCAGGCACCACCTGGATTGTACATAGCACAGTCTCAGATATCGTTCCAACTTCGTAGACAGGGTGATTAGTGGCGTAACATTCAGATTTGGGAATATTTCTTTTCTCAAAATACGGGTTTTGGAATTACAGCTTGCTGGAAATCGTGAAAATCTGTATTTTTTTGCAAAGCATGGTGGCATACAATCATTATTTTCTGTCTAGCTGTTCGTTATGGATGCTCATTTAAAAATTGATTGTTTTTAACATTCGATTATCCAGCTTTAAGAATTTAAGAATTTGGTTTCTCAAAAATAATTGTTTTTAAGTTTTTGGAAATTTGTATTCAAGTTTTGAAACAATTTTTTTCAAGTGTGGCCAGTGATTCGCCTTAAAATAATATACAAAAAAATGTTTCCCTGTGCCTGTGCCTTCTAATAACATCAACTAAATGCTGCTTTCTTGAATTTATCGATGTCTAATCAGCCAAAGACTGACGCCATGCGCGTAAAAATCGGCCACCCGGCGCGCCCCACCGATAGCCGACTAGCACTTCGGCCAACCGACGACACGCACGCGTGTGGTGCTCAGCGGAGACTATGGTTTGAAGTTGCTAAGGAAACATGCATCTACATGAGCATATGGGATTGTGGAAATTTTCGTAAGGTAAGGGTGTGCCGTTTACAAAAATATTTGCTAGTTTTTCTTTTTCTTTCATCTTTCGTTTTCGGCTTCAGTAAAGCTTCATTAAGAGCAAGGAACGTAAACAGCATACGGTATAAAACATTTGTTTTGAAGCAAGGTGGAATCAATATTATTCAGGTCCTGTGTGGAAGCAAATGAATAGCGAAGGGGCTGTGTTGTGATAGTAGTGTATTAGATTAGTGGCATTTGGTGCGGTTCACCAACAGAGGAGGCAGAGGACCAAAGACCAAAGAATCAATGTACCAAAAGACATTTTTAATTTCTATTGAGGCATGAAAATGACCTGCTTTGGTTCACAGTTTGGATGGACGTTCCCTTGACGTTTTCCACTTCGGTACTAAAATAAAATTACAAACCCCAAGCACATCCAATTATGTTTCGAAAACAGGAATAAGAAATTGAAAGCACAACGCAAAGAATAAACCGACTTCAAAAGATCAGTTCAACCAAAAGCCTATCTGTTCTGACGGTAGTCCCCGTCAAGTAGGGGCAGTACATGGGAAACATCGACTTCGGCTGGAACTGTTGGAGCGTCCAGTAAGTCAGTCGATGATGATTGTGTCCCCGCAGTTACTGAAGAACTGCCTCCGCAGAGACAGTTATTCAGTAACTGCCTCCGGCTGCTGTCTGAGGATTGGAGAACGTTATAGTATTAACTAGGATCTATGTTTCTTGGGGCCCAAATTAGATTGAGATAAGTTAATTTTTAACAAATTAAGTTAGTTTTCCCTTAGCATTTGACGAATGAATAACCTAAGATGGCTAACTACGGACACCTAAATTGTCTTACTTAGACCTATACGGGGCTGTTCATTAATGACGTCATGGGAGGTGTCGTGCCGAGAAATGGCATACCATGGCCAGGGCTGGAGATCTCTTTTCGATCCAGGGGGTTTTGGGTGGGTTAACGCTGGCACGGAACCTTAACACGCGCATTGACGGGGGGCGGGTACCCGCCCCCTCGGGTTTTTCGGAGACAGCAGAAAAACGGCAGCGCGCAGCGCCGCCGTACTTGGTATACCTTTTTCCTCATCATTTTTGCAACTTCTGTGAAAATTTTAAGGATAGGTCATCTCAGGTCAGGTCACCAGTACAGGTCAAGTGACCCGACCTCAAAAAAAGTTTAAGATAGCATAAGTCAGAGCAGGGTGAACTTATCCAATTGAAACTTATATCACATAATGGGCTCACCAAGTTCTCTAAGATATGCTCCGGTAGTTTTTATATTGATGACCTAAGGTCAGGTACGAAGCATGACCTCTCCATTGGTAAAACATCGGAAATATGGTTTTTACTGAATAACTCAGTAACAGATGGTGATAGAGCGTTTATTTTAGCTTCATTAGACTTGCCTTGGCTTTGCAGTTCTAATGATATGCATTTTATATAATTTGACCCTGACCTGACCTCAGGTCAGATCAAATCTTTGATTTGACCTAGCAAGGTCAAATCATATATCATTTGATTCGGCTTGCTGCGAGGATCTAAAAGTTACAAAAGCGATTGAAAATGCTTAGCTTGATCAGAAAAGCGTTCTTGGACACCCTTTCACGGACTCCAGGGGCCATATTTGCCCTTTGACCTCTCCAAGGTCATCCAAGGTCACCAGGGGTCAAAAACAGTATTTTGACGATAACTTTTGACCTGTATAAGCTAGAGCGCTGAAACAAACACCATTGTGTTTGTCTCGTCATTGGCTTTCATTTGATATACGGCAAGGTCACTTTCTGACCTTTCGTGACCTCCGGTCATCTTAGGTCACGAGGTGACCTCTGGAGGTCAAACCACTGGCGGGAGGTCTTTACGTTTCACATAGTGGGAAAAGTACTGACAACTTCCTATCAAATGTACTTTACCAGACTTCAATAGCTCTAATGGCATAAGAGTTATGCCCAGTTTGCTTAAGCATTGCATATTTGAGTGAAAATAGCCGATCTTGACCTAATTTGAACTCTGGAGGTCAAACCATTGACCTGAGCACTGAAACATGAGAAAAATTTCGTACTGAATTCACGCAAGCTTTCTATTGCACTTTCAGATTTGCGCTAACGCCCATATTGTCGGAGTTAGAGGGGGGGCATCGATGGCCTCCCGTGGGGCAAAGGTGGCGCTGGACCCCCGGTGGGGCGCGGGTTAACTCGACTATTTTGCCGGGACCAATGCCAGGACCACGTTGGATCTTGTCGGGACCAGTCGAGGCCTGCCAGCGCTGGGACTGGCGCCGGGACCAAGAATCTGGAAAAAGTAAATAATCTAGTCAGCGCAATAAGTCCTCTAATCCCGTGGCATTCTACCACTCCTATGTCGCACAAAAGTGTGAACACCAACACCGA
Organism: Lepas anatifera; assembly: GCA_034440635.1. Taxonomy (NCBI): domain Eukaryota; kingdom Metazoa; phylum Arthropoda; class Thecostraca; family Lepadidae; genus Lepas; species Lepas anatifera. The sequence continues at coordinate 621,293 of JAOTON010001679.1, read as the reverse complement.
CAGCAGAAAACTGACGTCCAAAACGAAGTAGTTACCTTGAAGACATGCCTTATCTCCATTTGACAGCCAACTGCCCAAGTAACAGTGGTAGTGGATGTGTGGCTCAGTGTTGGAGATGTGTGGCTCAGTGGTACTAGATGTGTGGCTCAGTGGTAGTAGATGTGTGACTCAGTGGTAGTAAATCTGTGGCTCAGTGTTGGAGATGTGTGGCTCAGTGGTAGTAGATGTGTGACTCAGTGGTAGTAGATGTGTGAATCAGTGGTAGTAGATGTGTGACTCAGTGGTAGTAGATGTGTGGCTCAGTGGTAGTAGATGTGTGACTCAGTGGCAGTGGATGTGAGGCTCAGTGGTAGTACATGTGAGGCTCAGTGGTAGTAGATGTGTGACTCAGTGGTAGTAGATGTGTGGCTCAGTGGTAGTAGATCTGTAGCTCAGTGGTAGTAGATATGTGGCTCAGGGGTAATAGATGTGTGGCTCAGTGGAAGTAGATCTGTGGCTCAGTGGTAGTAGATATGTGGCCCAGTGTTGGAGATGTGTGGCTCAGTGGTAGTAGATGTGTGGCTCAGTGGTAGTAAATGTGTGGCTCAGTGGTAGTAGATGTGTGACTCAGTGGTTGTAGATGTGTGGTTCAGTGGTAGTAGATCTGTAGCTCAGCGTTGGAGATGTGTGGTTCAGTGGTAGATCTGTGGCTCAGTGGGGTAGTAGATGTGTGGCTCAGTGGTAGTAAATGTGTGGCTCAGTGGTAGTAGATATGTGGCTCAGTGGTAGTAGATGTGTGGCTCAGTGGTAGTAGATGTGTGGCTCAGTGGTAGTAGATGTGTGGCTCAGTGGCAGTGAATGTGTGGCTCAGTGGTAGTAGATCTGTGGCCAAGTGTTGGAGATGTGTGGCTCAGTGGTAGTAGATGTGTGACTCAGTGGTAGTAGATATGTGGCTCAGTGGTAGTAAATGTGTGGCTCAGTGGTAGTAGATATGTGGCTCAGTGGTAGTAGATTTGTGGCTCAGTGGTACTAGATGTGTGGCTCAGTGTTGGAGATGTGTGGCTAAGTGGTAGTAGATGTGTGACTCAGTGGTGGTAGATGTGTGCCTCAGTGGCAGTAAATGTGTGGCTCAGTGGTAGTAAATGTGTGGCTCAGTGGTAGTAGATATGTGGCTCAGTGGTAGTAGATGTGTGCCTCAGTGGCAGTAAATGTGTGGCTCAGTGGTAGTAGATGTGTGGCTCAAGGGAGGATTGGCTCAGTGGTAGTAAATGTGTGGCTCAGTGGTAGTAGATATGTGACTCAGTGGTAGTAGATGTGTGGCTCAGTGGTAGTAGATGTGTGGCTCAGTGGTAGTAGATGTGTGACTCAGTGGTAGTAGATGTGTGGCTCAATGGTAGTAAATGTGTGGCTCAGTGGTAGTAGATCTGTGGCCAAGTCTTGGAGATGTGTGGCTCAGTGGTAGTAGATGTGTGACTCAGTGGTAGTAGATATGTGGCTCAGTGGTAGTAAATGTGTGGCTCAGTGGTAGTAGATATGTGGCTCATTGGTAGTAGATTTGTGGCTCAGTGGTACTAGATGTGTGGCTCAGTGTTGGAGATGTGTGGCTAAGTGGTAGTAGATGTGTAACTCAGTGGTAGTAGATGTGTGGCTCAGTGGCAGTGGATGTGTGGCTCAGTGCAGGGGTTACGCTCCGGCTTTTTAGCCTATGCCAAAAATGGAAACCTCAAATCTGGCATTCACCATGGTGATGACGTCAGCGATCGCCTAGAGTTGCTTAGCAACACATTGTCGCTGAGCATTGTAGAAGACGGGGCTGTCAGGAGATAAGTTGCGTGATAGGGGCAATAATATTGTTTTTTGAGGACGTGGGTTATAAATCTTGGGTCTACCCCTCGCCAGATGCATCTTGAAACCGTAAAACACTCCACGATCCGTAGTCGACTCTCTTTGAATGAATGGGCGGCTCCACCTTGAGAGCAATTGCTGACGTCACAAACGTAAAAGTCTCTAGAAACAGAGGTTGCCATTTTTTTAGAGGGGAGCGTTCTACCTCTACATTTAAAGGCCTTGGCTCAGTGGTAGTAGATGTGTGACTCAGTGGTAGTAGATGTGTGGCTCAGTGGTAGTAGATGTGTGACTCAGTGGCAGTGGATGTGAGGCTCAGTGGTAGTAGATGTGAGGCTCAGTGGTAGTAGATGTGTGACTCAGTGGTAGTAGATGTGTGGCTCAGTAGTAGTAGATGTGTAGCTCAGTGGTAGTAGATATGTGGCTCAGGGGTAATAGATTTGTGGCTAAGTGTTGGAGATGTGTGGCTCAGTGGTAGTAGATCTGTAGCTCAGTGGTAGTAGATGTGTGGCTCAGTGGTAGTAGATGTGTGGCTCAGTGGTAGTAGATATGTGGCTCAGTGTTGGAGATGTTTGGCTCAGTGTTGGAGATGTGTGGCTCAGTGGTAGTAGATGTGTGGCTCAGTGGTAGTAGATGTGTGGCTCAGTGGTAGTAGATGTGTGGCTCAGTGGTAGTAGATGTGTGACTCAGTGGTAGTAGATCTGTGGCTCAGTGTTGGTAGATGTGTGGCTCAGTGGTAGTAGATGTGTGACTCAGTGGTAGTAGATCTGTGGCTCAGTGGTAGGAGATGTGTGGCTCAGTGTTGGAGATGTGTGGCTCAGTGGTCGTAGATGTGTGGCTCAGTGGTAGTAGATGTGTGGCTCAGTGGTAGTAGATGTGTGACTCAGTGGTAGTAGATCTGTGGCTCAGTGTTGGAGATGTGTGGCTCAGTGGTAGTAGATGTGTGACTCAGTGGTAGTAGATCTGTGGCTCAGTGGTAGGAGATGTGTGGCTCAGTGTTGGAGATGTGTGACTCAGTGGTAGTAGATCTGTGGCTCAGTGGTAGTAGATGTTTGGCTCAGTGGTAGTAGACGTGTGGCTCAGTGTTGGAGATGTGTGGCTCAGTGGTAGTAGATGTGTGACTCAGTGGTAGTAGACGTGTGGCTCAGTGGTAGTAGATGTGTGGCTCAGTAGTAGAGCACCTGATTCCTGAGTCGCATGTTCCGGGTTCGAGGCCCGGCGGGTTTTCTGAAAAAGTACAACCTAATCCCCTAAAATCCTCTCAACAGGGTGGGGTTGACGATATGGTATAATCTTGATAGTTCATGTGTCCTTAAAGAGTGTCCTACTTTTATAATGGGTTTTGAACAAAGATAAGTGAGGGGGCTTAACATATAACATATAACTCGTAATAAGTAATAAGCGAGTACATTCTTCTTGGAGGTGGATTTCTGACTTAGTGGTGCTCGAATGAAACCGATATGTTGCACCAGCTTTGTCGCACCGTCAAACAGGCATGGTGCAGGCTGGTTCACTCGGTAGCATGACGTTTTCAGCGAGTGGGCGGGGCTTACGGCTTAGGACCAATCAGCTTAATGAAACTATGTGGAAGGTATTCTACAGAGTTAAAATAAGGTATTAAGTTATAAGGTATTGGATACTCGCCTGTGTTTGTTGGCTCGACATGTCTGACATGTCCGTTTTACAGCGAGTCTATGATAATCATCATCATCATATCATGTATTGGCCTTTACACAAAATGGCTCTTCCAGTCAAACGAACAAGGCACAAGCTTGAATAAGTACAAGAACGCTTTAAGCAGTAGCTAACGGCTGCTTTCTACACACTCACTCTACTCTCTACGTCTCTCCCCAATCCAGTGTCTGTCCTGTTTATGACACGTGGCTGGTCTCCTCGGGCCTTTCACGTTAGATGAGCTAGGCTCCACAATGAGATGGCCCGATAGCCGAAAAACCGCCGTGCATGCTCGGTTCGCACACGCGGAAGGTGAAGATTACCCGCGTTGGCGGCTCTGGTTTGCCTGCCCGAGACCTCCCCGCGATATGTGAAACGGCCACTGAAACTGCAGGGCGCATTTTGAGAGTGTAACACATAGTACATAGGCTTTGGTCAGGTCATCTCATCGAATTGTGGTCACTTATTATAAAACTGTTATTTTGATGATGTCGCAAATTGTTAGAGAAGAGGATATAGTTCTGTTTTCAGTGAATGAAAGCGAAAAAATATGTGGTTTCCTGACTTTCAGACTTCTTTTGTTCATATTTTTCAGAATTTCTAACGAAGTGGTCCATTCCCTTAAAACCCCAAAAAATTATCTGCATTTTTAATAGTATAAAGTGCTACCAGATCATAATGTCATGCCGACTTACGTACTTCTAAGAGATAGGAAAAAATAAAGAAAACGTCATATTAGGCCAAACAGTCATCTTTGAGCAGATATTTGACAAAATGCATCTAAGAAACACTCTAGACCGGAATTACATCAAGGTGCGGGTTTTGGGGGAACCTAGGACTCTTGCTTTGCTTTTTATCACGCGCATTGACGGGGGTCTGTGCCACCTTCGCCTTGACGGGAAGGGGGGCGGGTACCCGCCCCCCTAAGATCTCGAGAACTGCGCTAGGTAGCGAAAAACGGTGAACGGTTTTGGAGAGCCCATCCACTTCTCCATCGAGAATATCTGTACCATTTTTTGTCAGGTCACATTTGAGGTCACTAGAGGTCAAAACATGCCGTCATAGGGATAATGTAAATTACGTTTTTCGGCCATTTCATCTGAACAAGTAAAGATAGAGCGAAACGATTTAAACTACATAAATCCTCGCAGCAAGCCGAACCGAATGATATATAATATGACCTTGCTAGGTCAAAGCAAGGGTTTGACCTGACCTGAGTTCAGGTCAAGGTCAAATTGGGAAAAATTCAAATCATTAGAACCGCAATGACGAGGCAGATCTAATGCAGTTAAAATAAACGCTGTATCTCTATTCATTACTAAGTTATTCAGGTAAAACCATTTTCCCATGTATTCCCAATGGAGAGGTCATGGCTCGTACCTGAACTTAGGTCATTGATATAAAAAATACCGGAACTTGTTTCAGAGAACTCGGTGGGGCCATTTTGTGAAATTAGTTTCAATCGGATAAGTTTGCCCCGTTCCAACTTATGCTATCTTAAACTTTTTTGAGGTCAGGTCACTTGACCTGTACTGGTGACCTGACCTGAGAAGACATAACCTTAACATTTTGACAAAAGTTGTAAAAACGATGAGGAAAACGGTGTGCAAAGTACGGCGGCACTACGCGCCGCCATTTTTATGCCATCTCCGAAAAACCCGAGGGAAGTTGGGTACCCGCCCCGCCCCCCGTCAATGCGCGTGTTATCATCATTCATCATCTAATACTGTCTTCCAAAAAAAATTGAGACACGGATAAATTGAGCAGCTGAAGGAACAAAAGCATGTTTCAATGATACTACCCCTCCTCCCCCCCGTCAGCAGACGTCCGGCCCTCCTCGCCCTGCGGTCGCTGACGTCGCCTGTGAACAGCCCCTGATTGCTCCCTCCCCTTGGTCGAGAAGTCAGCAGACGTCCGGCACTCTCCACCCCGGCACTCTCCGCCCCGGAGCTCTCCGCCCCGGCACCCTCCGCCCCGGCACTCTCCGCCCCGGCACTCTCCGCCAAGGCACTCTCCGGTCGCTGACGTTGCATGTGAACAGCCCCTTACTTCGGTAATACACACTGGCTTTTGTCTGCGGATCAGAAGAAGCAGACTTACCTTATTCACTTACCGATTGAAAAACATGTTAACTATACAAATTTTTTAATATGGATTAAATGGACAGGTTGCTGGCCACAAGCTCACTAATTGAAAGCATCTCCTGGGCTCTAGTCAGACCCGCAAAGTTCCCGCTCAATAAGGCCACACGACGATTTGTCATCCGCTCCGGAAATGCTGTTCAATCATCTTCATTCTTGATTCGAATAGCAGTCCTCTTTCTTTGCTTTCTTATCATGCTTCAACATGTAACTTTTCATTGTTCGGATCACTTGTGGACAGCTCATTATGATAGAGATTAGGTTACAGAAGTTGGTGCTAGGTCGTACATTACTTACCTGACTCATTACAGTGTAATTTTGGATCTAAGAATACAGAGTTGACATGAATACGATAAAATCTTCAACTTAACACGCGCATGGGGGCGGCGGATAACCGCCCCTCCCCCCCCCTAAGATCTCGAGAACCACGCTAGGTAGCAAAAAACAGTAAACGGTGTTGGGTAGCTCATCCAGTTCTCCATCGAAAATATTTAACACGCGCATTGACGGGGGGCGGGTACCCGCTCCCCACCTCAGGTTTTTCGGAGATAGGAGAAAAATGGCGGCGCGTAGCGCCACCGTACTTGGCATGCCTTTTTCCTCGTCATTTTTACAACTTCTGTGAAAATTTTAAGGTTAGGTCATCTCAGGTCAGGTCACCAGTACAGGTCAAGTGACCCGACCTCAAAAAAGTTTAAGATAGCATAAGTCAAAGCAGGATGAACTTATCCGATTGAAACTCATATAACATAATGGCCCCACCGAGTTCTCTAAAAATGTTCCCCTAACTCCACCCCCATCATTAACACGTTTTGCAGTGGAACTGTCGTGGAATTCGCACCAGGCCGGGGATCTCCAGGCTTTATGAGATCAGGGACTGGCAGCTATATGCCTGCAAGAAACTAAACTCTCAGCTGAGATCCCATTCTCCCTTACAGGTTTTCAATATTTCGAAAGGATTTACAACGTAACCCAGTCGCCCACGGTGGTGTTCTTCTCGCAATCAATAATTATATACCAGCAAAGCAAATATCACTCCAAACACGGCTGCAAGCCGCAGCACGTATATATATCGCTCGAAGGCAGATTTCGCTCTGCCTATAACCTACCCCTGGGGTAGACATGCCCACTCGTGAACTAAATTTGCTTATATCGAGCTACCACCGCCCATCCTTCTCTTGGGAGACTTTAATGCTCACCACACCGCTGGGGTGTGAAGATACTAACTCTCGGGGTCGGCACTGATCATTTTATCCAGGGTGTGAGCCTTTGTATTTTAAACACCGGAACACCAACACATCTTACTATTCCATCCGGTCGGGAATCGGCATTGGATCTTAGCCTTGCAGCCCAGAGCTATCTGCTCTGTTTAGCTGGGCTGTGTGCAGTGACCCCAGGGAAGTGACCATTTCCTGTTTTAGTGACTTGACAACACATCTGTTTTAGGCACGAGACCGCAACGTTGGAAGATGAAAAATGCTGATATGTCCTTATTTAGCCCCTCGTGGATGACTATTTGGAAACCTTTTCAACCCAAACACCGTTCAAGTCGACCAATTTACAGCTATCCTCCGAGACGCTGCTTATGCTTCTATACCGCGAACATCAAAACCTCGGCGACCACCGGTACCGTGGTGGAGCATGGAATGCCGTGACGCTGTCCGAGAGCGGCGGCGCGCTTACAGACAGTTTAAACGAAATTCCACTCAGCAAAACTTAAATATGTATCGGAAATCTGAGCCGCCTGCAGGCACAATAAAACAAGCTAAGAAAAATGTTGGAGAGAATACGTAGGTAAACTGAATCGATTTACACCATTGTCTCAAGTGTTTGGTCAAATCCGCCGTATCGAAGGTAGGTCGGTCTCCACACCACTACCAACTCTGCAAATTGGTGGTAGGAATATATTCAATCCAACAGAAGTAGCCGACTGTATAGGAAATGCGATTGCAAGCGCTGTAGTTCAGTTAGGAGGATGTCTCATTTATGCGATATAAAACCATAGCTGAACAGAAAAGTAACATTTGGAACCACCAGCACACTGTCATACAATAAGCCCTTTACCTTGCATGAGCTAGCGGCAGCCATTCGTGGGCTCCACCCCGTGGCCGAGGGCCCGGATTTAATTCACAATGATATGTTTAAAGCACTATCGCAGAGCGCACTCAGCGTACTGCTGGCCTCATTCCATATGATGTGGGAGTCCGGCGAATTTATACCGGCGTGGCGGGAGGCTATGGTGATACCAATCCTTAAACCTGGTAAATCTGGATTGGATCCTTTGCACTTTAGGCCGATCTCGCTTACCTCGTGCATGGCAAGTTGTTCGAAAAAATGGTGAATGTAAGGCTCGTTTGGTATTTGGAAAGCCGGGGCATCATCAATAACAACCAGTGTGGGTTTCGTAGAGGCCGCAGTACGGTGGACCACTTGGTATCACTTGACACCTCAGTGCGAATTGCATTTAAAGAGAGGCGTCACCTGGGAGCCGTCTTCTTGACGCCATTGCCGCTTATGATACAGCGTGGCGACATGGTATCCTTTTAAAGTTGCATAAGTGTGGTATCAGAGGTCAGATGGGGTTCTTTATGAAAATTTTTTGACTGATAGGACGTTCCGTGTCAGAGTAGGTGGTACATACTCAAACACCTTTTATCAAGAAGAAGGCATTCCGCAGGGGAGCGTCTCTAGTATCTGCCTCTTCGCTCTGGCCATAAATGACGTCACACATTCACTCCCACCTTCCATTCAGGCATCCATTTTCGTGGACGACATCGCAGTATGGGCAAAGGCTTCAACAACGCCGGCACTTTCCCGTCAGCTCCAGCTGGCCGTGAACCATCTGGAACGCTGGAGTAGTAAAAATGGATTATATTTTTCGACCGAAAAAACCGCTGGTGTTCATTTCTGTCGCAGGCGCAGGACCTGTCCGGAACCTATGGTATCGTTGCGCGGTAAAACTATCACTTTCCAACCGACAGCAAAGTTTCTCGGAGTAACGTTTGATAAACGGCTGACATACAACGCACACATTAGGAATATACGTGACAAGTGTTTTAAATCATTGAATGCCTTGAAATGTGCATCTCGTCTATCGTACGGAGCGGACAGGAAGACACTTCTCATTCTCTATCGGTCTCTTGTTCGTTCCAAGATGGATTACGCCTGTTTTGTATACGATTCTGCGTCGGAATCAGCTGAACGCTGTTTAGATACGATTCACCATAGTGCACTCCGAGGGCCACAGGTGCGTTTAGGACAACACCGTGCTCCAGCTTGTTGGTGGAAGCAAATGAACCACCTCTCGCATTGCGACGGCGCCTGCTCGGGCAGCGTTACGCCTGTAAGCTGGCTCAGTCTCCGTCACACCCAACATATAACGCAGTTTTTCGCGGAACATGCTACGGCTGTTTGTGAACGTGCAAAAGGAATCCCACTGGGCGTACGCGTCCAACGTTTCTCGGCCGAAAGTGGTATCCAGCCGAGTGTTGTGACTCATAGCGAGCTTTCAGACATCCCTCCTTGGGAACTTATCTGCCCAAAACCGACATGACTCTCGCAGGAAAACCAAATCCGATACTATCCCTACTGAATTTAAACAATTGGCGCTCGAACACATTGCACAGTATGCAGATCATGTGTCGTTCTACACTGACGGATCAAAAACGATATTGGAGTGGGATGCGCTTTTGTTACGGATACAGTAACAAGAAATTTCTCACTTTCATCTTTTGCATCGGTTTTCACCTCTGAACTCACCGCCTTGGATAAGGCTCTATGCTTTATCGAAGTTAGTGATGCCACGAAATACGTTATTTTCACCGATAGCCTTAGCAGCATTCAAGCTGTGAGTGGTTTCAACCCAAGTGATGGACTTGTTTTAAACATTGTCCTGCGCTTAACCCGCCTTTCCAGACTGGGAAAGTATGTAACACTCTGCTGGATCCCAAGTCATGTTGGAATACAATTGAATGAAGTGGCAGACGCAGCGGCCCGACATGCTTCCCGTAGGCCCTGCAGGCGTGCGCAACGAATCCCCGCTAGAGATTTGTACCCATATATATGTACGCACCTTCGCAGTGTATGGCAAGAACAATGGAATAATATAATAAATAACAAGTTGAAAGTTATCAAACCTGAGATCGGTGAGTGGCCATCCTCGCTGCGGCCTAACCGCCGTGAGGAGGTGGCGTTGTGTCGATTGCGGACTGGCCACACGCTGGCCACTCACCGATATCTGTTATGCGGCGAACCTCGACCACAATGTCAGCGATGTGCGGCGCCCCTGTCGGTCCGACACGTGCTGGTCTCATGCCCGGAATATGCTAGACGCAGGTCTTTGCATTTTGGCGTGCACCGGCAGGAGTCCACACTTTAGAATTGATCGGCCGTGACTCCAGTATGGTTGAACGGGTGCTGTCCTATCTTAGAGACATTGACTTTACGATAATATTTGATCCTGGTTAAAAGCGTGTGTTGTGGTAGTCAACCGCGCTGATAGGCGCCTGGCGCCGATTTGGCGGGTCCTCCCTTTCGCTCCGGGGCCTTTCAAGTCTCGGAGCGACGGGAGGGCCTCCGTTAGACGTCGGGCTTGGGTCCGGCGTCTAAGGCCCCCGCGCCCCCGGGCCCCTGGGTCCGTTGGCGCGGGGTGGGCGCCGGAGTGATGCCCCGGCGCCCCGCGCCGGCGCCTGCCGGCGCGGTAAACCTGTTTGAATCTGTGACCATGCATCCGTGCAGTGAGAGTCATAACTACGATGTGAAAGAATCACTCTTTAATGTAAATATTAGTTCACTGTAGACGAGACTTTACTTTCCCCTAAAGATAGACAAATTTATAAGCTTTGACTGCAGAGAAGTGTTATGGGCGCTATATGACCTTGCAGGTTGGCGCGCCCCTAAAACCCAATAATCAATCAATTTAAAAATGTTCCGGTATTTTTTATATCGATCACCTAAGGTCAGGTACCTCTCCATTGGAAATAGATGGGAAAAATGGTTTTTACGGAATAACTCAGTAACGGAAGGTGATAGAGCATTTATTTTAGCTTCATTAGACTTGCCTGGGCTTTGCGGTTCTAATGATATGCATTTTATATAATTTGACCCTGACCTGACCTCAGGCCAGGTCAAATCCTTGATTTGACCTAGCAAGGTCAAATTATATATCATTCGATTCGACTTGCTGAGAGGATTCATACAGTTTAAGTCGTTTTGCCTTATCTTTACTTGTTCAGATGTAATGGCCGAAAAACTTAATTTACATGTTATCCTTATGACGGCATGTTTTGACCTCTCGTGACCTTAAATGTGACCTGACAAAAAAATGGTTCAAATGTTTTCGATGGAGAAGCAGATGGGCTGCCCAACGCCGTTTACTGTTTTTCGCTACCTACCGTGGTTCTTGAGATCTTAGGGGGGCGGGTACCCGCCCCTCACCCCGTCAATGCGAAGGTGGCTCAGACCCCCGTCAATGCGCGTGTTAAAGCACTTTTTGTCAGTTCACATTTAAGGTCAGTAAAGGTCAAAACATGCCGTCATGGGGATAACATGTAAATTAATCCGCGCCCCACCGGGGGTCCAGCGCCACCTTCGCCCCACCGGGGGCCATCGATGCCCCCCCTCTAACTCCGAAAGTAAGGGTGTTAGCGCAAATCTGTGAAGGGCAATAGAAAGCTCGCGTGAATTCAGTAAGAAATTACTTTGCATGTTTTAGTGCTCAGGTCAATGGTTTGACCTCCAGAGGTCAAATTAGGTCAAGAGAGGCTATTTTCAAATATGCAATGCTTAAGCAAACTGGGCATAACTCTTATGCCATTAGAGCTATTGAGGTCTGGTAAATTACATTTGATATGAAATTGTCAGTATTTTTTCCGCTATGTGAAACGTAAGGACCTCCCGCCAGTGGTTTGACCTCCAGAGGTCACCTCGTGACCTATGATGACCTGAGGTCACGAAAGGACAGAAAGTTACCTTGCCGTATATCAAATGAAAGCCAATGACGAGACAAACACAATGGTGTTTGTTTCAGCGCTCTAGCTTAATTAGGTCAAAAGTTATTGTCAAAATACTGTTTTGACCCCTGGTGACCTTGGATGACCTTGGAGAGGTCAAAGGGCAAATATGGCCCCTGGAATCCGTGAAAGGGTGTCCAAGAACGCTTTTCTGATCAGGCTGAGCATTTTCAATCGCTTTTGTGACTTTTAGATCGTAAGACAGCTTTTCCGCATGCTTTTTCAATGGGAGAGGTCACCTCGTGACCTGACCTCAGGGCGCAAAATCGAAAAATCCCGGATATTCACCTTGTAGACCCCGGAGGGGCCATAAAGTGTAGGAAGTTTCAAATCGATCGACTTTGAAATGTAGCTCTTACAGAGCTCTAAAATTTAAGTGAGGTGACCTTGGTTGACCTCGTCTGGTGACCTGACCTTGGGTGACCCGGGGTAAAAATTTCAGGAATGGTGGCAAAATGATGCAGTGAGAGGTAGAGCCCTCAACCGTGGTGCTGCGCCTCTTCGTTTTTCTGCTATCCCGGAAAAACCTTAGAGGGCCATGGATGGCCCCCCGGTGGGCCGAGGGTTAAGGTTTTTGGTCACAACATCTAAAGAAGTACAGATAAAGCAAAATAACTGGAACAATATGAATCCTTGCAGCAGGCCGAACCGAATGATATATAATATGATTTTGCTACCTGAGGTCAGGTCACGGTCAAATTAGGTACAATGCATATCATTAGAACCGCAGACAAGACGAATCTAATGCAGTTTAAATAAGCGCTCTATCACCATCCTTTACTAATTTATTAAGTTAAAACCATTTTCCCATGTATTTTCAGTTGAGAGGTCTGGCTCGTACCTGACCTTAGGCCATCGATATACAAAATACCGGGACATATTTTAGAGAACTTGTTGGGCCCATTATGTGAATGAGTTTCAATCGGATAACTTCACCCTGTTTCGACTTAGGCTATCTTAAACATTTTTAAGGTCAGGTCACTTGGCCTGTACTGTTGACCTGACCTTAAAATTTTCACAGAAGTTGTAAGAATGGTGAGAGAAAAGGTATGGTAAGTATGACGGCGCTACGCGCCGCCGTTTTCCTGCTGTTTCCGAAAAATCTGAGGGGGGCGGTAGGGCTGCCTATTTTACTTACACCCGCAGGTTTCCAAAATAGTTCACCAGATTCCCATTATTTAGCCTAAATACTACTCAGAACTGGTTTTGTTTTCTTCAAAAACTCAAAATCTGACCATGCGCAGCGAGATTGAACATATCCCCTACATCGCACTAATACCCCAAACTATACCATGGAACATAAACTATCAAATATGTCAAGCAAAAAGACTACTGGTTGTATTCACACACCTCATCATTGCGTACGAATGTGAAAAGAAGCTTCACGTATAACACAGTATCAAGTCAAAATCATTCACAAGAATCATTGTTGATTCTCCCTTCACAATACCTCCCAGCCGCCGAAGCCACCGGCAACGCCGGTCTAGGTTCTCACTTTAGACCCCAAGTGTTTTATACGGTGCAAACCTTTAGACTTCAACTACCACTAGTTTTTGTTTGTCTTCTTTGTGTCTTCTTGGTGAAGTTCGGATGCACCTTTCAGAACATCACCATACCCTGCAGCAGTTTTTTTCTTCTGAGCCTGTCTTTCCAAGTAAGAATCTTGCTGTACTTTGTGATGGTGCAGCAGCATCTCTCGGTCAGGTCATTGGTCACTTTGGCGTTCCGCACAAACTCATCAGTTTCCTTGTACTAGTGGTCCTCGCCACACAGCTTGGAATCTCTCGCCAGTTAATTGTGGTCGACTCCCAAGGATGGCGAAAAGCATGAAGGATTTAGGATCGCACAGGTCGGCCAATTAGGTTTTGGAGGTGAACTCTGAAGCTGGGCTTCTCGAGGGAGTAGTGCTCAGGGCAAGTGTTGGGTGGGCACGGCTGGTACTGTAGCGGGGCGGATCGGCTGGTGGGGACGCTTGCCGAGCGTCTCCGCCGCCGCCAGATATATTTGTGGCGAATGCCTGCGTGGGCGACAGGTGGTCCCACGGGGCGGCACCGTTATACGCGATGGCACGACAGCGATAGAAAGAGCCAACACAAGCCGGACATTTTGAATGGGTCGGGATTTTGGGGGCAGCGGGGCAACATGGCCCTTTTTGGGGGAATTAGTGAAAAATATGCCCACCCTGCCCAGCGTGTTAACAGTAGCCCGCCCCGGCGCAGACCCGTGGATGTCCACATAGGAGTGGTGCTATGGGCCGTCTTATACCCCCTCTCCCATAATTAAGTTCTACCCTTCACCCGTCTCCTTAATTTTTTTCACCTTAATCGCTCCATGGTTTCATTCCTACCGGGACCTAATGAACGTCTCTGCATCAAAGCTTGGCTCATGCCAGACCACACCGCTAGACTAATTCCGAGGGGACCTAATGAAACTTAAAAAACAACGACGGAACCTAATGAACGTCTCTGTATCAAAGCTTGGCTCATGCCAGACCACACCGCTAGACTAATTCCGAGGGGACCTAATGAAGTGACTTTGCAACGAAGCCTGGCTCTCGCCAGACCACGCCGCCAGACTAATTCCGACGGAACCTAATGAAACGACTCTGTATCGAAGCCTGGCTCTCACAAGACCACACCGCCGGACTGGTTCCGACGGGACCTAACGAAACGACTCTGTATCGAAGCCCAGCTCTCGCCAGACCACGCTGCCAGACTAATTCCGACGGAACCTAACGAAACGATTCTGTAACGAAGCCTGGCTCTCGCCAGACCACGCCGCCAGACTAATTATGACGGAACCTATAGAGCATTTAAGGCGAAGACGTTGACGCGGCTGAGCCGCGCCCACGGTAAACTCCATACTCCAAAATCCAATTAGAACTGCAAAGTATGCCTTATTGGCTGTCTTTGCAGTTCTAATTGGCTGAACAGAACACAGACGAAACGCGAAAATAATTACCGTGAACGGAAAAGCAAAAAAAGAAGACTTGAACTCAACATAAAAGCTCGGCCTGCCTCTAACGCCGCTTTGGCGCAGGAGAACCGCATGACAATGTGCTGAAATCAAACCATATTTCGTTTTCAATGTATCTTCATAAGCATGTAAGTCAGTTTAACATTATTTTCTTTGAAATAACTAATAAAGAGCACATCGTCACCCCCGGCTTCGAACCGGCCACCCCTGATCAAGAGACATGCCTCTAACCACTAGACCACCGTGCCATACTTCGCACCCTCCCACTAGCCGAACACCTGTGACCCGTCAGGAGGTCACTGGCCGGTATCACTCAGCCGAATATGGCGGGACGCTGGCGCCGGGTGCTGTGTTTGTCCCGAAAAGGTACGATATAAAGGTGCTTCTAGAAGACGAACCAAACATTATTTTGGGCTGAAATTACTTGTATCGTCGAGCTAGGATCCTAAGCTAGCTTCATGCCAAATTTCATCCACTTCCATTCATTTTAACCCGCGCGGGGCTGGGGTCTCCAGCCGAACGCGCGGGGCTGGGGGAAAATTTTACCCCCTGTTATCTCCCGAACTAATGGTCCGATTTGGAAAATTCAAACGCCAATCAAAAGATCTCATCACCAACAACTAAAAACACGTACTTAAGTTAAATTTTGAAGTCAAGGTCAAGGTCAAACTGAGGTCAGCTGTCAAAAGCGTGGTTTTTGAGGTTGCAATGCTACGGAGATCAGGCAATGGAAGCTATGAGCTTCATACTTCATGGAAAGCCTTCACTTGAATGCAGCAAGGTGCTTTGAGACCGTTAGGCTGGTAGCATGACCGGGTCAGGTCAAGATGAGGTCACTAAAGGTCACCATATTTTTGTATCCAAATGTGGTCATGCGATACATGTTTTTGAGCCATTTTGCATGCAGAATTCAGCTATGATGTTCAGAGAATCATATCTGAAATACTCTGGTCTCAACTTGCACAGCCGGGGTCAAGGTAGGTCATCAGAGGTCAACTTTTTAAGTTCATACTTTTTGCCAAATGACACATGATTTTGGACCTGTTTTGTCTCAGGAACACTATAAAAGTAGTAAAAAGCGTGTACGAGGTCATCCTGGGTTGAAAAGTCTAATTATAGCTTGTTGATGGGCGAAAAATCAGCTGAGAAATGTAAAGTGTGTTTTCCTTCTGCCATAACCATTTCACCTTCATAGTTTTGTACGCGATAAGTTCTCCCTTCGTAACTTTCCTGTTTTGCGTTTTTGTATCGGATCAAAAAGAAAAGGTACAATTGCATTATACGGTAACGTTTATTCTTATCTCGTTACAAAACAGGCGTTCGTTTGGTCATCGCACTTCAATCGCACTGCTATCTCCCCTCCCGGCCCGGCCGGGCCGTGCGCGGCCGGCGCAGCGTGAGAAGTGAGCGGAAAGGGGGAGGGGAGGGGTGGGGTGGTGTCACAGACGGTCTGTTTGTGTGAAAAGAACACAAGTGCTGATAACCGATTCTTGGAAAGACATTAGTGGATAAAAAGTATCCAAGACGAGAGGCAACGCATGTAAATGGCATGATCAAGCAATTATGCACTTTCATTTGAAATGGCGTATAATTAGGAAAAGGGTTGCCGAATTTGATGATGGGGAGGGGTTGTGAGAGGGGGAGGGGGATAGAAGTTTGAAAAGAGGATTGACGATGATCAAGTGATCAAGTGAGAAGTCAGGTGTGATAGCAGGATCACTATGATTCACTAAATAAAGACAGTATTGATCAGCCCTAAAAATCAGAGCGTGAGTCGCTGAGCTTTTGCAGCTCTCCAGGCTAAAGTTATAAAGCTAGAGACTCAAAATTTGTCATGCATATGCACTGTATGGTGTTTTACCAAATAAATTCCGGTTTTTGAAAAATCTTGAAAATATAAGAAATTTTGTAACTTTTTCAAAAAAAAATGATTTGAATATTTTTTCCAAGACCAAAATTTTGAAAATCCAAGATAGCCATTTTGAAGACCACAATAATGCCTATCGTTTGATGCAAGAAAATTGGAAATCGGTTCAGAACTGTAGCTTCAGCAGCTCTTTAAACATTGCGCGATTTTGGTACAAAAATCGCCTGTAGTGACGTCACATTTTTGCTTATTTCTCGACAAGTTTTTAACCGATTTTATTTTTATTTGGCAGAAATGTGTAAAATTTATATACGAAAAGGTACTTAAAATTTGATGGCGCTGCGCGCCGCCGTTTTTGAGATGTCGCACAAATTCGCGAGGGGGGTTAAAATTTACCCCCCCCAGCCCCGCGCGGGTTAAGGACTTGAAACCATGGTGAGAAGCAAAGGTGGTCCGAGAAAATTACCACCTTGTAAAACATTTTCCGATTAATTACTCGCAAGTCGTTAGAGATAGGTGGGTAGTATACGTGAGTGAAATGACCGCAAGGAACTTTCCTATCTAGCCATGTCATTTCTGAATTTGTGAGTGACATGAGCTCGGAACCAGGAAGTTGCAAATAAAAAGTTTTTTTTACTCAAATTTTAGTTATGCCTATAAAACAAAGAATTTCCATATCGCAATTTCCATCTCCAAATATTATCAGGCGGAAGCAATGTTCTTTCGTTATCTGAAATGGAACCTCAAATCCGTCAATTAGATTGCGAGATATTAACGTTGGAATGAAATGAGCAAAAATGCAGTCTTCCGGGAAAACGGAAAAAACTAGGCCAAAATTTTAGGTTTTGCACTCAAAACTATGCCTAAGCACAAGAGAATTGACCTAGCTACCCCTAGGTAACTGTCTTTAAGCTGACTGAAGCGTGCCTCCTGATATTTCGAGCGTCCAAGTAGGCCATCAACTTTAACCCGCGCCCCACCGGGGGTCCAGTGCCACCTTCGCCCCACCGGGGGCCATTGATGCCCCCCTCTAACTCCGAAAATATGGGCGTTAGCGCAAATCTGCAAAGTGCAATAGAAAGCTCGCGTGAATTCAGTAAGAAATTACTTCGCATGTTTTAGTGCTCAGGTCAATGGTTTGACCTCCAGAGGTCAATTTAGGTCAAGATCGGCTATTTTCACTCAAATATGCAATGCTTAAGCAAACTGGGCATAACTATTATGCCATTAGAGCTATTGAGATCTGGTAAAGAACATTTGATAGGAAATTGTCAGTCCTTTTTCCGGTATGTGAAACGTAAAGACCTCCCGCCAGTGGTTTGACCTCCAGAGGTCACCTCGTGACCTAATATGACCTGAGGTCACGAAAGGTCAAAAAGTGACCTTGCCGTATATCAAATGAAAGCCAGTGACGAGACAAACACGATGGTGTTTGTGTCAGCGCTCCTAGCTTAATTAGGTCAAAAGTTATTGTCAAAATACTGTTTTTGACCCCTGGTGACCTTGGATGACCTTGGAGAGGGTAAAAAGCAAATATGGCCCCTGGAATCCGTGAAATTGTGTCTAAGAACGCTTTTCTGATCAAGCTGAGCATTTTCAATCGCTTTTGTGACTTTTAGATCATAAGACAGCTTTTCCCCATGCTTTTTTAATGGGAGAGGTCACCTCGTGACCTGACCTCAGGGCACGAAATCGAAAAATCCCGGAAATATACGTTGTAGACCCTGAAAGGGTTATGAAGTGTAGGAAGTTTCAAATTGATCGACTTCGAAATGTAGCTCTTACAGAGCTCTAAAGTTTAAGTGAGGTAATCTTGGTTGACCTCGTCTGGTGACCTGACCTTGGGTGACCCACGGTAAAAATTTGAGGGATGGTGGGAAAATGATGCAGTGAGAGGAAGAGCCCTCAACCACGGCGCTGCGCCTCTTCGTTTTTCTGCTATCCCGGAAAAACCTCAGGGGGGCCATCGATGGCTCCCGGTGGGGCGAGGGTTAAGTAGGTTTTTTGCTCGCGTGAGAAATACCGCGTTTTTGCGAGATAAATATTGTCGGACCAGCTCAATTTTTATTACTTAGCTGGCCTTTGTTACCTATTAAAAAGGGCATAAATTTCAAGCTCGTAGCTCAAGGAGTAAAAATTAGAAAAATATAAAACAGAAAAAGTTTGAGCCAAAATTTTTCAAAAACTATTTTAGATTTCGACTCGGGGCTTTAGCTTGGGAGTCTGGCGTAGGAGGGCTATCACCCTACAAAATTGCAGAGCTCTGGCATCAATTCTCAGGCGGGACAGACAACAACAGACAGACTCCGGTCTGCGACCTGGGCTAACGCCCCACCGGCGCAGGAGAGCCGCATGACAATGTGCTGAAAACAAACCACATTTCGTTCTTAATGTATCTCTTCATAAGCCTGCAAGTCAGGTTTATCATTCTTTTCTTTGAAATAACCAATAAATAGTACGTGGTCACCCCCGTATTCGAACCGGACCTACCTAATCAAGAGACAGGCCATCTAACCACTAGACCACCGTCCCACACTACTCACCCTCCCACTAGCTGAACAGCTGTGACCCGTCAGGAGGTCACTGGCTGGTACAACTACGCCGAATATGCCGGGCCGCTGGTGAATGGTGAATCGGAGAATGTTTTACAAGGTGCTAATTTTCTCGGACCACATTTGCTTCTCACCATGGTTTCAAGTCCTTAACCCGCGCAGGGCTGGGGGGGTAAATTTTAACCCCCCTCGCGAATTTTTGCGACATCCCAAAAACGGCTAATTACATTATGTTTCTAGTTTTAATTTAAATTTTTAGAGCTGCGAAAGCTCAGCGACTCACGCTCTGATTTTTAGGGCTGATCAATACTGTCTTTAATTTAGTGAATCATAGTGATCCTGCTATCACACCTGACTTCTCACTTGATCACTTGATCATCGTCAATCCTCTTTTCAAACTTCTATCCCCCTGCCCCTCTCACAACCCCTCCCCATCATCAAATTCGGCAACCCTTTTCCTAATTATACGCCATTTCAAATGAAAGTGCATAACTGAGATAGCTTTGCAAATTTTGTTTGTCGCAATAGCATATGGAAAGCCGAAAAGAGTTTTCATGATTGACATCAAGCTAAGACCACTAGAAGTCAGATGGTGAAGAAACAGTAAGATTTTCTTGAACGGCTTTGCCATGAGACATCGTCAAATATGAAGCGGACAAAAATGACTCGCTGGGCGTTGCGGACATCTTCGGGCCACTGAAAAGGAGGAAAAGGATGTGTCCTGTCGTTTCGTCTGGTGCGTTAGGTGCATAAAGTTACCTATAGAAAATGGAAGCATTGTGGGTCCTGCGAATTCAGGGTTACCAGTTTATAGACTTTTCATCAAATCTGAGGATTTTTAGTGCAATGTCGATACGTTTGGAAACTTTGGAGTTTATGAAATGCTTCCCAACGTTTTCGGGGTCTGTCTTATTTTTGGAATGATAATCAAATATTTTTAACGAAAACATGCAAGATGTTTCCAGTGTTTTCTGAACGCGTTATCAAAGACAATTTTCAGGGTTTTGAAAACTTAACGAAATATTAGCATGACTTCACTGTTAAACTAGCAGAGCCTTTTCTTTTCCCCTTGATGGATTGTGTGTAGTGGATAGAGAGGATAGGGAACAGTGGCGGATTGAGGACTTCATTGGGTGTGGGGGGTTAGGGGTCTCTAGCCTCCCCCGCCATTGCCTCGGAACAGCCCTCAGTTATGCATTCACTATAGGCACACTGAAATTTCGGTGGGAGGGGGGACATGAGCCTTCCTAGCCCCCTTGCGTCCAGCACTGATTGAAAGCCAATGATGAGCTAACAAAATGGGTTTGGAATTATCGCGGCCGCCGCGCTGGTTTGTTGTGACAAGATGGTAGAGTGTAAAACGTCTGGTGCACTTTAAAAGGGGCGAAAGCATAGGAAGTTCTGGAACTTCTGTCTAAAACGTAATTAGCACTGTTGCAGCTTGGTTCTAGTCAAGTGAAACTACCATGAGTGAGCACCCTGGGGGTTAGGAGGAGGGGTCAAGACCCGCCTGGATTTTTGGTCTCCCACAGACTTTGTCTAGTGCTTGGATTGTATTGCCGGTGTTTAACCATCCAGAACCCCGCCTGGATCGAGAAGAAATATCCAGCCTTGGAGACATAAATATATCGAAAGCATACTTATTAGCAATGGCACAGATCAAATGTTTTGCAGAAAAAGAGGCAAAATAAGGTGTTTTAATTGCGCAAGATAGCGGAGCGGATCAGGTGCATATCATGAGTATGCCATCACAAAATATATTAGTCATGAGGACGAGGAAGATGATGCGCTGACCGGCCTTACAATGACCAGCGGCGTGCCTAGAAATGTGGAGGTTCACATTAATGCAACTATGGGGCAGGCTGCTTGCTCCAAAAATAAGCTGGAGAGATGGAAATGGACCCGTTTGGACATTTGGAGATTAATCAGGCTAATTTACACCGCATAGGGGGAGATAACAGACTCAGTTTTCAAAACTTCCATCTGTATGCTGAATATTACGATTACTCGTTGAAAGCTCAGCGAGCGTCAGTCACAAAGTCCGGGAGACGGAGGAAGAAGGAAGTAGAGACAAAAGAAACGGTTTCCCAAAACCTTTGATATTCACCTTATATTATTAATGTTACTATGCTATAGTATACCACAATATTGCTAAAATAATATGATTTTCACAATTTTAGTTTATCACCTGCAAAACCTCAGTCTAGGTTAACCACCGTTGTATGCTATTTGCAAATATGCGATTAGT